>CM061231.1:28241148-28841148 GCA_030844895.1 Ambrosia x helenae
TACCCCTTTTTGTATTGCAAAACCTACTCTATTGAAAATAAAATATTGGCTCTTAGCAGCTGGGGAATTACTTTGCACAACTTTCTTCACGCGATCGACGAGCTTGATTGCATGCGGGGCCAGCACTCCAAAAGTATCAAAAGCGAAGGGCACAAACACATGCTGGTTCTCTAGAAAAGCCGCTTCATGTTTATCCATTTTTTTGCTCTCAGCTTTCAAAACTGCCTGCCCAGCCACAAAACCCGAATCTCGGAGTCCCACCAATGGGGATACCCCAGTAAGGTCAACACACGCATGCTTGCCTTGTGCCCATCCGAACACAAGAACGTTCGCTGGCCTCAAGGTGGACTGTCCGTCAAGTGCGTCCGTCAAGAAATGTTGTTGAGACATTTATGTTGTTGAGATAAACTCTGTGTAGGATCGACTAACGGGTCACCCGACAATCACGAGCTTGATATTCAGAGTGCGGAATCCTCTGAATATGTTCCAATATTATAAAAAAACTAAGAAACTATGATGAACGAGTAATCAACACACACAAAACGGGTCAAAGGTTGTATGATTTATCATTAAAACAGAGCACAGGTGTTTATAAAGATAATCTCAGACCTTGGGAAGGGTGTTTGGGGAATGTGTGAGGTGACAACTAATGATTAGGGAAATGATTGGATGCTTTTATACCCCTTCTACTCGTCCAGCATGTTACACGCGAATACAATTCCTATCCCCACATGTATTATATGCGAGTAGGGCCTAATCGCATATAATACATGCGATTACACCATGTAATCGCCTATGTGTGATTCCTACTCGCATGAAGTATCCAATCAGTCCCAAAACGCTTCCAAATACTCCCAAACACCCTGTAAAAAGTCCAAACATCTAATATACTAGCCTAGGGACATCATGCACTAACACTCTGTAAGTAAGGTCCATAAGTATCAAACAATCCAGTCTAGTTTCATATCATGAACATAAAGCTTGATTCTTTTCTTTCGTTTTAACTCCGCTTTTCTAAAAACACCTGCAAATTAAAAACATTGGGAATTAAGAACCTGCAAATCGTTCGTTTCTGATTTGGTTTTGCGATTTAGATGTTTGATTTGTGGGCAGCTTGCTACTGCCCAAACTCGACCCTTAAACCAACGACAACAAAATCGGGTTATCAAAATCGACCATTAAATCAGTCTCTTGAATCGCAAGTGGCATTGAGTGTGATTTTTTTCCTTTATTCACATATCATATACCTTAGTAAGTGGGCAACAAGCTGCGCCGCCACCCCCTTTGGATAGCTAAACCTACTATATTAAAAATGAAACTTTGGTCTCTTGCTGTCGAGCAATTATTATGCATCACCTTTTGCACCTTGTCCAGAAACCGGATGGCTTCGGGGGCAAGGCCCCCAAAGGTATCAAAAGCAAATGGTACGAAGACATGTTGATTTTCCATGCAGGCATTTTCATGTTTAGCGACTTTCTTAGATTCAGCTTTCAAGATTACTTGCCCTGCTACAAACCCCGAATCCCGAAGCCCCACCAGAGAGGACACCCTAGTGAGGTCAACACACGCACTTCTTGATTTGCAATTTGGATGTGGGATTTGGTCGTCGGCATTGCCGATGCACATGGAGGGAGGTGGCGATTTTTTTTATTTTTTTATTTTATCGAGAATGAAGGCGGTTTTAATTTGGAATTTTTTTATGCTGCTTTATTTTTATGAAGGATGACTCTAGTCACATAAATTGTTTACTCTCATGTTCTTGTTTTTGAGAGTTATTTACATAATTAGCCCGTGTACCATCGTGAAGTTAATCACATAAATGGCACTTCTAATAAAAGGGCATTATCGTCATTTTACTAGAAATTAATAGAAAAGTTAACGTAGGCTAGTGTTAATACTCAAACGCGTGACAAATTTGAACTATATACCCCAAAGATGCAGCTAAAAGAGTTGGTATTTGAAGGTATAGGGAGCCTAATCCGCGCGAAGACGGTGTGTCCCTATCCCTCTTCAGGATATCCCGCGGGACTATTGTTAGTACATGATGTCCCTAGGCTAGTATACATGATGTTTGGTTAGTTTTTAGGGTGTTTGGGAGTGTTTATAAGCGTTTTGGTGTGTTTTGGATGCTGTAGGCGATTAGCACTTCTAATCACACAACTATTCACGTGGATAGGGCCTACTCGCATGAATTGTGTACGTGAATAGGATCCTACTCGCCTATAAGCTGCTACACGAGTACAAGGGGTATAAAAGCATCCAATCATTGCCCTAATCATTAGTTGTCACATCACACATTCCCCAAACACCCTCCCCAGGTCTAAAGGTCTGATTTTGGTCTGTAAACACTTGAGCTCTGTTTTATTAATCGAATCAACCTTTTAACCATATTGTGTGTGTGTTGATTACTCGTTTTTCATTGTTTCATTGTTGTTTCTGTTATCCACACATATTTAGAGGATTCCGCACTCTGAATATCAAAGCTCATGATTGTCGAGTGACCCGAAAGTTGATCCTACAACTATCACGCGGAATCCACTCCGCCAGAAAAAACAAGACTGCACATAAAGCAGTCTTACCCATATCAACTCAGAAGAGCACACGCGTGTCCATGGACGCGCGGAACATTTCTCAGTTCACCAGCTTTTAGAACGAGGTACGGAAGATCAAGGAGCAGAAATATCCACCCACAAAAGATCAGAGATGCCGCGAGTCAGAGGGCGACACGTGTCCACAGTGGTCCAACTACCACTGACACAAAACAGTGACTTGATTGCTTCCATGCTTCCACCATGCTGCTTCTACAGTACTGAACAGGCTTGCTTACCTACTGCCAGACGTCACATCAGACGCCAGCAGGTAAGTCAACAATGCTGTGTTAGAGTGACATCCCGTCGGCGACCAGTCAGACGCTGGCACGTGTCCACCCGGCAAGGCAGACCCAACTGCCGATGATGTCAGCATCATGGGCACCCCTTTTCTCGCCCATTTCATGGGCCAAAAGCAGATGGTCCGGGGGTGGCCCAAACCAGCCCAGACTCCTCGTGGGCGTTTTCCAAAGCCCACAACTTCCATTATAAATAGAAGACATCAACTCCTTTGCAAAGGATCCAACAATTATCATTTGTACTGTAGAGCTAGGTTCTTCTTGTAATACTTTGTAAACTCCATAGTAATAAACAACCGGCTCTTCATAGTGGACGTAGGTCGAACTCGACCGAACCACTTACGTCTTTGTATCTTTACTTTCACCACACACACACTCACTCCTAGTTCACCGGTCGGGTTAAACCAACGGTTTGGGTAAAGGATTGTACTTGGGTAAACGTAAGTATAAACCCCTCGGTGATTAGTGATAATCCCCGAGATACTTATTGTTTCTTCATTGGCGCCATCCAATGGCTAGAACAACTCTTTTTCTCATCTTTTAATCCACCCATGGTTGAGCCCAACCCTAATACTGCCGTCGTCAACCAAACTGGGGATGTTGACGTCCAACTCCTTGGAAATGACGGCACTCCAGCCACTGTCGTCAAACAATCCACCTCACGCATCCAGAAGCCAGCCTTCGAGGTGTGTGACGTGAACACCGACGAAGACAGTGGTGATAACTCTGAGAAGGACCCAGATCAGTGGCTTCTCCGTCAAAACACCAAGAGTGCCGCTATCTACCAGCGGATGCTCTTGAAAAAAGCAAAAAAGAAGGGCAAGGCCCTCACTTACGACTCTCCACCAAAAAAGGGTCATACGAATAAGGAAGTTATTGGTCGACATGACAGTCGTAGCGGGGAGCCCATGGAAACGCGGGGGCTCGGGGCTACGTGAAGTCACACGACGAGTCGATGATTACGAGTCGTCCAGCACCGACTCAGACTACAGCGAGAGGAGCCACTCCCGCCGTCCACACCGCAAGGATGTGGACGATGACTTGGTCAAGCCATTTAGTCCAATGATGTGAACAAAAATTTATCGATTAAGGGTGAACCCGAAAGGTGGAGAACCCCTAATCATGTCTTATACTTACACATTAATCTAATTACGGTTAAAGGGTGAACCTGAAAGGGGAAGAACCTCAAACCGCTTCTTATACGTGAGTAGTATCTACTACTTAACACATTTTGGTTGCACGCATTGTTTCTTGTATTACTTATGTTAGTGTTATGGAAAAGCATAGCACCCTAGTGTAAGGTAAATCGATGATTACAGTCCGGAACGCAATCATGGATTTACAGGTACATGGGGGTGGTGTGTGATTCTACTTAGGCTATTGGTAGACAATCAGTACGAGTCCAAAGTATCAGTAGTGTGGTGGGTTAGCTCCGGTACGCCCTATATATAAGCACGAGCGATACTGCGGGAGCAGACTAGGAGTCTGACCAAGAACCTACCCATTACTATCTCTTTATTAGATCGTTGACTAATAGCTAGCATTTTCGATAAGAATGTTCTTACACGAGCTTCAATTCGACTTCCTAGAGTCTTTCTCTGGACCATCCACACAGAAAACACAAACTTTGTATACTCTTACACTCTCTGTTAGTCGAAATCCTGTTGCACGTCCTTAATAAAGTTCGGTCAGAAACTTCTCTAAAGTAAGGGAAGCTACTATAACACTGCCCTACCCTAACCAATTACATACTTGTCCCAAACCTTGCTCATTATAAACTCTTAATTCTCTAACCTTGGGTCAAACTTTAAGGATTTTCAAACTTTTATTTTGGGTATTAAACAACTACTTCAAACTTCGTCAAATCATGGCTCATGCATTTCTTAAAAATCTACTTGCCTTTTTACAAATGTCTTTTGGAAACCTTCACTTGAAAGTAATTTCAGGACGAAATTTTCTAAAGTAGGGGAGACTGTGACAACATGCATCCTTCACTTTTCATAAATGTGCAAAATTGGTTACTCAACTATTTCAAAATTTTCATTTTTAACCCTCGTATTTTAATAGGACCAAAATTCACAATTTAATAAAACTTATAATTTTTATTAGTACAAGTATGCATGTTTTATACTCACATCTACACCCGAGCACGTATGTTTCAGACCTTGATACTCAAAGCCTTAATTTTCGGTCCTAAAACAACTTAGAAACAGAAGGAAACAAGTCTAGAACTAAAAATTGATTAAATTAGAAAAATTATTTTAGCCCTCGCGGTCCGTTGAGACAATCAAACAGTCAAAGTCCTAGTCAAAATCATAGTCAAAATCCTAGTCAAAGTCCTAGTCAGTCAATTCATCTTAAAACCTTACTTTATTGTGTTGACCAATTTTAAAGCCTAATTGAATCCAAAACTAGTATAAAAACCCACCTATGACCCATTACACTTTGCACCTCTAAATCGATTGTTTCAATTCGATTAAACTCCCCCTCATACCTTTCTTCTAGAGTATATTACTTCTACATTTGAAGCTTTGATTATAAGCTCTTGTAATTGGCGAATTGGAAGTTTGATATTTTTCCTATTCGATTTCTTTTCTTCTAAATTGGACTAGTTTCGTTGTTGAATCTTTGGATTGCTCGCATTTTCACGCTCGCTTAGTCATGTAGTCATTTGACGAAAGTGAGTATTTCCTATCCCCTTTTTGTCTTTATTCACTTTTGGGTGTTACATGTACACTTATACAAAATACACATACAAGTTCACATTTTTACAATACAATTCTAGTACATTGTGCATTTGCTTACATACGTGCTTTATGCTTAGACATTACATGTAGAATACATTTGTACTTAGTGAAATCATTAACCATGTACAAGCCAACCTTAACATTGGATAGCGCTATTGGATTGACAACCCACCTAGGTGATTCTCCCCCTTTTTCATCGGAGGATCCATGGTCATTGTTAAGTTATTATCCATTTATTGGATAAGTACACCGCCGTTCATTTTAGTACATTTATACAGTCACAGGATTGATTTCGCTCATTTGTATGATACATAGTTTACATAAATGCACTGTAGCTTACATTTGAATTGTATAACATTTTTCCAACTTACTATATGTATTAAAACTAGGAATGCTCACCAACATTTCATATGTTGACAAAACTTATTTTGTACATATTTCAGGTGCAGTTTGATCTTAGTTCCATAGCATTGGATTTTCGTGCTTGCTTTTTGTAACACCCCAACCGATGGCGGAAACATCGAGGTGTCACGTAAGAATGAGTATACAGTAGCACATGGTAATCAAATTTTAATTGAAATTTATTTAAAGTAAAATATTCAAAATTGAAAATACATAGCATGTCTTGAACGAAATTCTAATACATCAAAAAGCCAAACAAAGCATAAACTTCAAATTGTCTCCTCATGCTAACTCTCTAGACTTCAAGCATCATTATTTCCTGTTGAGTTGTAAAAATGGGGGGGGGGTCAACTAGAAGTTGGTGAGAATACATAAGCCATGTCAAGCAATTAGTTTAAGTATAAAAGTTTAGCAATTCATATGTCTATCGTAAGTTTAAGTCTACATGAATAAACACGATATGTTGAATCGACATAATCAAACCTCCGACTAGTTTAGGTCCATCCCGTCATCCACGGTTCACCTTAATAATATGTTGGAACGATAACAATCACCCACGCTACCTATGTAGGAGGTACACGTATCCAGGTGGGATTGTCAATCCAATAGATCTATTATTGAGTATCGCCGGCTTGGCCATAGCTAATGATTATGTAATGTTGAAACTCGTTGAAACTGTTGTTGTTGTCTACATCATGAGGCATTAAAGTTTACAACTAGACATGCATGTAGAATTGCTTAAGTATAATGTTGCAAGTATGAAGAATTGCATAAACATGGTTACGTAAACTCACCTTAGCAAAGTATTAAGTCTCGAGAAATGGAATATGTGTAGCCCCAAAGTTGCCAATTACAAGAGCTTATAATCAAAGCTTCAATTGTAGAAGTAATAGACTATAGAAGAAAGGTATGAGGGAAAGTTTAATCGGATTGAAAAAATCGATTTAGAGGTGCAAAGTATAATGGGTCATTGGTGGGTTTTTATACTAGTTTTGGATTCAACTAGCCATTAAAATTGGTCAACACCATAAAGTAAGGTTTTATGATGAATTGACTATTTGACTAAGACTTTGACTGTTTGACTAAGACTTTGCCTCCAAGAATTATGTTTGTCAAGACTTTGACTCTTGACTCAAGGCTTTATTTTGAAATGAATTTATATCTTCCTTGTTTGAGATTATAAATGTAATTGGAAAAATGATTAGCTTTAAATAAGAAATAAATAAAAAAAAATCATTAGTTTGAATTAGAAAATAAAAAAACCGTCTTATAAAATGACGATTTTATAAATAGAATTAGGATAGGACATATGTCATGATTGAAAAAAAAAAAAATTTAGTACAATGATAAAAGGAACTTAGAAAAATAGAGTGCACGGATAAAGATAAGAATACTTAGAAATAAATTAGACTTTATATCATGGATTGGGAAATACTTTAAAGCAAAATAAATGGGAAAATTCGTGAGGTTACAGTCTCCCCTACTTTTAGAAACTTCGTCCCGAAGTTATAAAAAAACACCGGGTTGACAGTGATTGGGTAGAAATTAGGGCAACTGTGGTTTGGAAAATTTGTGTTAAGACATGACATGAATTTATAGGTAACAGAATAAACTATTTCGAATAATTTGGTAAGAGGTTTGATAGGTGTGGGTTTTAAGGGTTGGATTAGGTTCGTCTAAAATAGCAAGGAGAATAAGAATCTAGCAAAACACTAAACTTTAAGTTTTAGGAATCTTAAAAAGAAATGCATGAGTTAATTGACTATAGAAATACTAAACAGGTAACTAGAGTTTATAATTGGTTATCTACCAAAAACCTTGATAGAATTTCACACCACCTTAACGTACCTGTAAATTCATGATTACGTTCCGGACCGTAATCACCAATTTACCTTACATTAGGGTTTTGTGTCCTTCTATGACTCTAAACACACATGTAGGTAATGCAAAATAACCTTGTGATTGAATCGTATACAATGTATCCAAAAATGAGTCCAACTGTTGAGCAGGAAAAAGACTTCTACCAGTCAGTGAGTAAGAACCTCTACCGATTGTTAAGCAGGTGCGATAGCCTCTACCAGTCGTTGAGCAGGTTGTAGGGCCTCTACCGACTGTTGAGCAGGCATGATGACCTCTACCAATCGTTGAGTAGGTTATTTGGTACTCTACTAACTGTTGAGCATGTACTTCATCCTCTATCAGTTGTTTGATTAAGTGCACCAATTATTACACACATGAATTGCAAATTGATAATTTGTACATGTAAGCAATCAAGTATCAAGTATATCATACGAGTTTGTAATAGAGTTGCCCTAGATAAGGTTAATGACTCTAGGTGTGTCTATAGCAAATAGTTTATATTCCATGAATTCTAGTTTCAAATGTTCAAATATGGTAGATAGTCGAATCCTCATGTATAACTAAGGATTATGTTTGATGCAACACACAATCAAGTTTCAATAGTTTGGTTATCATAGGTAACTAGCTCATGTGTGAGAAGGTGAAGGATATGAATTTAGTTCTTGAGAGGATGATGAAAAATCTTGAACCAGAATCAAGGTTGTGAGAGATAGTGAATGTGAAGATAGTTTATAAAGAGTTTATTTTATAGTAAGGAAATTATGTAGCAGTGTAAATTTTAGGGTTTGGATCAAAGGTTATAATCAAGTGTATAAGAAAACATGATTGTGGTATATGCCAAATATTGTAAAAATTTGAACAAGTTGAAAATGAGTGAGTGTCGATGGAGAATCTAGAGACTAGATATTATTCCTATGGATAAAAAAAAAATTATTTTCAAAATTGGTTTTGTACATAAAGCAAAAGTTGTTAAATAGTACAAGCTAAGTAGGCTTTGATTAAAATATTCCCGTTAGTTGGAGATTTCAAACATGACATTAGGTTTTGAAGATCAAGGTTCTATTAAGTGATTTTTAATAGTTTAAAGCATTATATAGAAAATTGTTTGTTACGTCAATAAATAAACAATTGAATTTAAGTTCGAGGACATCTTTTGACAAAAATATGTACTTTGTAAAGTTACTAGGTAATGAAAATACAACAAGATTTAGAAATATTTAGTTTGTGCTAAGGTATGAGGTTATAGTTTTTAAAAAAAATAAGTAACATGTGGAAAAATGAAATAATATGATTTGGGTAGGGTGTTGAATATTTAAAAAGTGGCTAAAATGGTAAGGTGAAGTGTGATTGTGAAATCCATAGATGGTTATGAAATGAGATTGATTTAAGCTGTAAAATTTTGAGATTTTAGAGCTTAGTTTAAGGAAAGTGAGTGTAATCATTTATTCATTAATTAAAACGAATAAACGAAACCGTTGACTTATCAAAACTTCTAGATTCTAATAACATAATGAAGACATGCTTTAGCCTATAAGTGAACACTCATCCCGAGAATTCCCAGGTAGGCATCCGGGTCCCTCGTCTGATTGGGATTTATGCGCAATGCCAGTCCTAGACAGAAAACTCAGAATACAGGCGTTCACCCTTCCAGATTGCACGTGTTCGTTATTAAAATCTAGAACTTCGACGAGATCTTCAAGGTGGTTCAGGCTAAACCTGAGGATTTGTCCTATTAGTCTAAGAGTAGATCTTGTGATGGAGAACAATCTTCTTGTAGGGACTAAAGTAGGGATAAGAAGTAGGATAGAGAATATAAACAAGTAAGGTTGCAAGTAAAAGGAGCAAGTACTGATTAAAATCCTAAGGTTATAGACTAGATTATTTTTTTTTCTTCTAATAACCTAATTCCCTATAACCATGGCTCTGATACCAATCTGTAACACCCCAACCGATGGCGGAAACATCGAGGTGTCACGTAAGAATGAGTATACAGTAGCACATGGTAATCAAATTTTAATTGAAATTTATTTAAAGTAAAATATTCAAAATTGAAAATACATAGCAAGTCTTGAACGAAATTCTAATACATCAAAAAGCCAAACAAAGCATAAACTTCAAATTGTCTCCTGATGCTAACTCTCTAGACTTCAAGCATCATTATTTCCTGTTGAGTTGTAAAAATGGGGGAGGGGGTCAACTAGAAGTTGGTGAGAATACATAAGCCATGTCAAGCAATTAGTTTAAGTATAAAAGTTTAGCATTTCATATGTCTATCGTAAGTTTAAGTCTACATGAATAAACACGATATGTTGAATCGATATAATCAAACCTCCGACTAGTTTAGGTCCATCCCGTCATCCACGGTTCACCTTAATAATATGTTGGAACGATAACAATCACCCACGCTACCTATGTAGGAGGTACACGTATCCGGGTGGGATTGTCAATCCAATAGATCTATTATTGAGTATCGCCGGCTTGGCCATAGCTAATGATTATGTAATGTTGAAACTCGTTGAAACTGTTGTTGTTGTCTACATCATGAGGTATTAAAGTTTACAACTAGACATGCATGTAGAATTGCTTAAGTATAATGTTGCAAGTATGAAGAATTGCATAAACATGGTTACGTAAACTCACCTTAGCAAAGTATTAAGTCTCGAGAAATGGAATATGTGTAGCCCCAAAGTTGCCAATTACAAGAGCTTATAATCAAAGCTTCAATTGTAGAAGTAATAGACTATAGAAGAAAGGTATGAGGGAAAGTTTAATCGGATTGAAAAAATCGATTTAGAGGTGCAAAGTATAATGGGTCATAGATGGGTTTTTATACTAGTTTTGGATTCAATTAGCCATTAAAATTGGTCAACACCATAAAGTAAGGTTTTATGATGAATTGACTATTTGACTAAGACTTTGACTGTTTGACTAAGACTTTGACTATGACTAAGACTTTGCCTCCAAGAATTATGTTTGTCAAGACTTTGACTCTTGACTCAAGGCTTTATTTTGAAATGAATTTATATCTTCCTTGTTTGAGATTATAAATGTAATTGGAAAAATGATTAGCTTTAAATAAGAAATAAATAAAAAAAATCATTAGTTTGAATTAGAAAATAAAAAAACCGTCTTATAAAATGACGATTTTATAAAAAGAATTAGGATAGGACATATGTCATGATTGAAGATTTTTTTTTAGTACAATGATAAAAGGAACTTAGAAAAATAGAGTGCACGGATAAAGATAAGAATACTTAGAAATAAATTAGACTTTATATCATGGATTGTGAAATACTTTAATGCAAAATAAATGGGAAAATTCGTGAGGTTACACTTTTAATAATTTATTTCAAATTTCATGTTTTGTTCAGACTTATGTATTTTTCCCATTTCATCCATGTAAGACAATTTAAATTATTCAATAATATATTTACATTTTAGTACCATGTGCTTTTGAACAATCGTCACTACGTGACACCTCGATGATTCCGCCATCGGTTTGGGTGTTACAATGACAAAGCACGGAAAGAAGGCCCACCACGGGAAACGTTCCCGTGTATAACAAAATGATGACTCTTGGAAGGAAGTTGACGTCCTCCTACCAAAAGTCCGGGGTGGAGCATCCTGCACCGCACCCTTAGTCATCACAGTCGTCTTTGGATATTACCGCACACGGTATATGTTCCTAGACGGCGGAAGCAGCACTGACATCATGTATGATCAGTGTTTTTAGCAATTGGATGAAGAAGAAAAGGAAAAGCTCGTACCGGTCAACGAGCCAATCTCCAGCTTCATCCACGAAACAAGCATGCCTCGTGGCATGATTTCCATGCCTCTAACGATGTCCTGCCAGCCAACTCCAGTCACGACATCTTACTCAACCGCGAGGGCATCACGCGCTTCAACGCGAACGCCTCTACTGTCCATGCAATGGTGGGATTTCCAACCAAGACCGGCATTGCACTCATTCGGGGGAACAAGGACTGTCACTCGGTGGAAACCGCCAAACCCCGAAAATGGTCAAAACTGATACCCGTACAGAGCCAGAAAAATGGGTTCTCAACCCTAAATTTCCAGAGCAAACGGTGGTCATCGGTCATGTAATCTCCGACACCATCCGCAATCATCTTAAGATTCATGAGTCCTCTCGTGTTTATTTCTCTTTGTCCTATTATTTTCTTTCAAGATATTTTCGCTATGATTCTTTCTCGTTATTCTTTCGGTGTTTTGTTTAGAGAAGAAGATACTCGTATCTCACAAACGAAACGATATCACCAAGTTAGGAGTGACATCCATACCTTGGTGATTATTTTCACTCCTCTATATGTTATTTATCTTAGGAATATATCTTTGAGATAGGAGTGACATCCACACCTCAAAGAGTATTTCTTTCAAAAAGGAACTTAACCACTAAGCTGGGAGTGATATCCTTAACTTAGTGATTGGTTTCATTCCACAATCGTTTTCAATTTTGAAATACATCTTTGAGTTAGGAGTGAAATCCAAATCTCAAAGATCTATTTTTGCATCTCGTTTTTAATCTCGCTGAAGTTTTGGAATTCACTAGTGATGGGGGCACGTGCAATCTGGAAGGGTGAGCGCCTGTATCCTGAATTTTCTGTCTAGGCATGGTATTTCATATAAATCCCAATCAGACGAGGGAACCGTATACCTACCTGGGAACTCTTGGGATGAGCATTCACTTATAGGCTAAAGTACGCCCCACAAGTCACTAGGAAATTTCAAATACTTGAGTTGGTCAAAGTTTCCTATAGAAACAATTCCAATGTTTTATATAATTGATATTTATGTTTGTTTATCATTTGAAGATTCCATTTAATCACTTGATGTTTCATATATCATTATTCATTGATCATTCGCTTTTGAATCCCTTATCATCATTACTAAAACTTTTGTTCGATATATTATCGCATTAAAGCTTACACTATTTCACTTATGCTCATGATTTTTACACCATAAAGTATTAATCGTTTTGCGTTAAAATATTTTTACCCACGACTTAAGTTTTAAACTCTGTGTTTAACTTTGATCACATCCTGATTTTAGGAATGTTGCGTCATCATACAGTTAAAAATGAACATGATTTTTCCAAACTTATTATTTCAACCTGTTTTATACCTTCATGTTTACAAACTTACTTGATCGAAGTCACAGTATATCCTCATATACCTAATACTAATATTGCTGCAACCAGTCTCCTAAGCCATAGCCAACTACCATTAGTTAGAATTTCTTAGTCAGACTAAGCTCATACATAAATGCCTACCTACACGATACGCACTAGTACACTACTCTCTAAAACGATTAATTTGACAACTTATTCTATAAGTCTTTTCACAAAGCCTATTCGCCAAATTAGAACACACTTTTCATACACCTTGTGCCTTGAAACAAATAGCCCGCTATGAGCCCAAAGAGATGCCTTAGCGATCCTGCAAATCAATGATCTTTCAATGTATAAATTTCGTAAAAGTTTGAAAATTTAAAAGGTTTCAAGTTTACCCAGTCTTAACGGGTAACACTTCGATGTTCTCAACATTTCATAACAATTAAAAATTTCCGACTTTTCAACCCACGAGTTAAAGAAATGTTTAAATACAGAAAATTTTATTTTCCAAAATTCGTCAAAGCATCTGGGATCATTCACAACCTTCACATCATTTTAAGTCTTGGTCTTGCGAAACACATTAGATTTACACACACTTCATGAAATGGTTTCATCTTGCAATTTATAAACTTGCATTGCATATTTTACAAATCAAATGTAAATCTGCATGTTTTCATATAACGTATCCAATATATGTTTTCGGGAGGAATTTGCAACTAATAATATACCTTATAACACTTTTCAAACTCGACTTCTCGTAAACACATGAAAATGTGTACCTACGAAATCTTTTCAAGTGAACCTGTTTTGAACTTAAAACATTGTTTGGTTTCCAAAAAGTTATCCTCATACCAGTAGACTATACGTCTGTTCTGCGCACTTTCATTTACAGTAAATTTTATTATTTTTTTACACTATTCTATTTATAGTTACATTCGTACATTATCTTATTATTTTTGTATTATTCTTTTGTTGGTAGTTATTTTCACGCGTTATTCGCAACTATTCTCGCACTAGTTATTAGTAGTTATTCTTACAACACTAGTTTTGAGCATTAATTTAACTCGTTTACTTTCATTTTGTGCAATTGTGCGATTACTCGATTTATGCTATATCTTCATTTCAAATGGAAATTTCATGCTATACTTATATACTTACATGAACGCATATTTGGTATGCATATTTTTTTTCCTGTTTTGAGCAAAACCTGTTATACTTTACATTATTTTGTTCATCATCATGGCCAACGAACATACTAATTGATAGCTAGTAAGAGATCTAAGCCAGTTCCTATGTACGACTCGGTTCAGAGTATTCCTCTAACCCGAGGGGAACGGTGTAATCCTCAGAGTTTATCAATATGGTTGTTTAAAGCCCAATGATGTGAACAAAAATTTATCGGTTAAGGGTGAACCCGAAAGGTGGAGAACCCCTAATCATGTCTTATACTTACACATTAATCTCATTACGGTTAAAGAGTGAACCTGAAAGGGGAAGAACCTCAAACCGCTTCTTATACGTGAGTAGTATCTACTACTTAACACATTTTGGTTGCACGCATTGTTTCTTGTATTACTTATGTTAGTGTTATGGAAAAGCATAGCACCCTAGTGTAAGGTAAATCGATGATTACGGTCCGGAACGCAATCATGGATTTACAGGTACATGGGGGTGGTGTGTGATTCTACTTAGGCTATTGGTAGACAATCAGTACGAGTCCAAAGTATCAGTAGTGTGGTGGGTTAGCTACGGTACACCCTATATATAAGCACGAGCGATACTGCGGGAGCGGACTAGGAGTCTGACCAAGAACCTACCCATTACTATCTCTTTATTAGATCGTTGACTAATAGCTAGCATTTTCGATAAGAATGTTCTTACACGAGCTTCAATTCGACTTCCTAGAGTCTTTCTCTGGACTATCCACACAGAAAACACAAACTTTGTATACTCTTACACTCTCTGTTAGTCGAAATCCTGTTGCACGTCCTTAATAAAGTTCGGTCAGAAACTTCTCTAAAGTAAGGGAAGCTACTATAACACTGCCCTACCCTAACCAATTACATACTTTTTCCCAAACCTTGCTCATTATAAACTCTTAATTCTCTAACCTTGGGTCAAACTTTAAGGATTTTCAAACTTTTATTTTGGGTATTAAACAACTACTTCAAACTTCTCAAATCATGGCTCATGCATTTCTTAAAAATCTACTTGCCTTTTTACAAATGTTTTTTGGAAACCTTCACTTGAAAGTTATTTCAGGACGAAATTTTCTAAAGTAGGGGAGACTGTGACAACATGCACCCTTCACTTTTCATAAATGTGCATAATTGGTTACTCAACTATTTCAAAATTTTCATTTTTAACCCTCGTATTTTAATAGGACCAAAATTCACAATTTAATAAAACTTATAATTTTTATTAGTACAAGTATGCATGTTTTATACTCACATCTACACCCGAGCACGTATGTTTCAGACCTTGATACTCAAAGCCCTTAATTTTTGGTCCTAAAACAATTAGAAAAATTATTTTAGCCCTCGCGGTCCGTTGAGACAGTCAAACAGTCAAAGTCCTAGTCAAAATCATAGTCAAAATCCTAGTCAAAGTCCTAGTCAGTCAATTCATCTTAAAACCTTACTTTATTGTGTTGACCAATTTTAAAGCCTAATTGAATCCAAAACTAGTATAAAAACCCACCTATGACCCATTACACTTTGCACCTCTAAATCGATTGTTTCAATTCGATTAAACTCCCCCTCATACCTTTCTTCTAGAGTATATTACTTCTACATTTGAAGCTTTGATTATAAGCTCTTGTAATTGGCGAATTGGAAGCTTGATATTTTTCCTATTCGGTTTCTTTTCTTCTAAATTGGACTAGTTTCGTTGTTGAATCTTTGGATTGCTCGCATTTTCACGCTCGCTTAGTCATGTAGTCATTTGACGAAAGTGAGTATTTCCTATCCCCTTTTTGTCTTTATTCACTTTTGGGTGTTACATGTACACTTATACAAAATACACATACAAGTTCACATTTTTACAATACAATTCTAGTACATTGTGCATTTGCTTACATACGTGCTTTATGCTTAGACATTACATGTAGAATACATTTGTACTTAGTAAAATCATTAACCATGTACAAGCCGACCTTAACATTGGATAGCGCTATTGGATTGACAACCCACCTAGGTGATTCTCCCCCTTTTTCATCGGAGGATCCATGGTCATTGTTAAGTTATTATCCATTTATTGGATAAGTACACCGCCGTTCATTTTAGTACATTTATACAGTCACAGGATTGATTTCGCTCATTTGTATGATACATAGTTTACATAAATGCACTGTAGCTTGTACTTGAATTGTATAACATTTTTCCAACTTACTATATGTATTAAAACTAGGAATGCTCACCAACATTTCATATGTTGACAAAACTTATTTTGTACATATTTCAGGTGCAGTTTGATCTTAGTTCCATAGCATTGGATTTTAGTGCTTGCTTTTAATAATTTATTTCAAATTTCATGTTTTGTTCAGACTTATGTATTTTTCCCATTTCATCCATGTAAGACAATTTAAATTATTCAATAATATATTTACATTTTAGTACCATGTGCTTTTGAACAATCGTCACTACGTGACACCTCGATGATTCCGCCATCGGTTAAGGTGTTACAATGACAAAGCATGGAAAGAAGGCCCACCACGGGAAACGTTCCCGTGTATAACAAAATGATGACTCTTGGAAGGAAGTTGACGTCCTCCTACCAAAAGTCCGGGGCGGAGCATCCTGCACCGCACCCTTAGTCATCACAGTCGTCTTTGGATATTACCGCACACGGTATATGTTCCTAGACGGCGGAAGCAACACTGACATCATGTATGATCAGTGTTTTTAGCAATTGGATGAAGAAGAAAAGGAAAAGCTCGTACCGGTCAATGAGCCAATCTCCAGCTTCATCCACGAAACAAGCATGCCTCGTGGCATGATTTCCATGCCTCTAACGATGTCCTGCCAGCCAACTCCAGTCACGACATCTTACTCAACCGCGAGGGCATCACGCGCTTCAACGCGAACGCCTCTACTGTCCATGCAATGGTGGGATTTCCAACTAAGACCGGCATTGCACTCATTCGGGGGAACAAGGACTGTCACTAGGTGGAAACCACCAAACCCCGAAAATGGTCAAAACTGATACCCGTACAGAGCCAGAAAAATGGGTGCTCAACCCTAAATTTCCAGAGCAAACGGTGGTCATCGGTCATGTAATCTCTGACACCATCCGCAATCATCTTAAGCAATTATTAATCCGCAACATGGATGTCTTCGCATGGCAACCAGCGGACATAGTCGATGTTCCGCGGGACATAGCGGAACACAGGCTCAATGTGTACCGCTCAGTAGAGCCAGTGGTTCAGAAGAAGCGGAGCATGGGTCCAGAGAAAACAAAGGCCATGAACGAACAAGTCACCGAGCTGATCAATGCGGGCATCTTACGCCCCATCTGATACCAAACTTGGGTCGCTAACCCTGTCATGGTCGCAAAGGCCAACGGGGGCTGGCGCATGTGTGTTGACTACAAGGACCTCAACAAGGCGTTGTCCTAAAAACTGTTATCCGCTGCCAGAAATCGACTTAAAGGTGGACTGTTTGGCCCTTTATCGCTTCAAATGCTTCCTTGACGCATATAAAGGGGTACCACCAAATACAAATGGCAAAGGAGGACTAGGTTAAGACAGCGTTCCACACAGATATGGGTACTTTCTGCTAAACCAAAATGCCTTTTGGTTTAAAGAATGCAGGCGCCACTTATCAACGCCTCATGGACACCGCCTTTGTGGATGAAATCGGCGTACGCCTTGAAGTGTACGTCGATGACCTTGTCATCAAATGCAAGGAGGAAGGAGACATGCTGCGGGATATTCAACAAACTTTTAACCAATTGCGCAAGGTGTGCATGAAGTTAAATCCTAGCAAGTGCTTCTTTGGAATGGAAGAAGGCAAATTCCTCGGCGTCATCGTCACACGGGACGGATTCCGTGCCAATCCCGAAAAAGTTCAAGCATTCGAAAGGATGCCTTCTCCCGCATAAATCGGGACAATCTGTGTAATTAACCCTATTAATGTAACATTCAAGACAAATCTTACGTCGGTTGTGGTCTGAATGGAACTTTTGGTTCACAAGAAGTGTCTTGTATCAAATATAATTAAAAAGTTTTTGGTGCATTGGATGGGTTTCATGGGATATCTCCATCAATGCAACCTAAGTAGTTTTCCTGGGAAGTATCCACCGAGGCAATCAACAACAAGTCAATGACTTTCAAGATTAAGCAACCTACTGAGGTAAAGTGAATAATATTGGTGGTGCGAGATGCCAAATACCGACATCGGTTCTTTCTTTATCCACAAGCGACATCCTAGTGGTTAATTAGTGTATTCCACTACCAAAATGTTAGAGAGCCCAAAATCTTAAAAGTGTAGGTTGTGATGTATTTATTCTAGAAAAATAAGTGTTGTAAAAATCTCTATTATCAAGGCTCACTCAGGTGCGCACCTAAACCCACTTTTCAGGCCCTAGCTCAGTCTTCTCGCTGCGCTTCAAAAACGCAACTTTCAGGCCCTTAGACCCATTTTTCAGACCAAGTTTCAACAATATTACGACAAAAAATCGTTTGAACAAGTCTAAAACAATCATACTAGCCCTAAACAAGTCTAGAATCAACCTAAAAAAACCTAAATTAACCCTAATGAAAACTAAAAACATGTTTAAAACCCCCTATGTATTTTTTATACTGTGTGCCTTGCTTAAAAACGTTCTAGCTTTTTAAGCGCTTTGCACTAAGGCCCAAGTAGTGGCGGATCTAGAAAAAAAACTTAGGAGTAACGTTCAAAAAAAATCGCCGTAGTTTCATAGAATGCAAACGAAATAAAAATAAAAACATGGTAATTTAAGTTTGGGTTTTGTTAATTTTGTGGGTGCAAACAAGTCGAGCAACTAGCGAGCTACTCAAGCTCGGCTCGGTAAAAATCTCAAAACGAGTCAAGCCTTATCGAGCCCAAGCCGAGCTTGAGTTTAAAATAAAGCTCGTTTATTAATCGAGCCCGATCTCGAGCCTGGAATGTGAAGCTCGTAAGACTCGTCGAGCCTTCATGTAATATTAGTTTTATTAATATTTAATAATATTTGCCCCCTCATTTAAGCTTGTTTACTAACGAGCTCGAGTCGAGCTTCATTTATCAAGCTCCGAGCCTATTATATTATATTATTTTTATTTAAAATATTAACTAATAAATAATAAACGAGCCGAGCCCGAGCTTAAGAAATTTTTAACAAATTGAGCTCGAGCCCTCATAAGTTTTTTGAGCTCGGGCTCGACTCTTTTGCACCACTAATTTTGTTGAGTATTTTAGGGGTGTAAACGAGCCGAGCCCGAGCCTGACTGGGCTCGCTCGGCTCGTCATGCTTTTAGGAAGCTCGAGCTCAGCTTGGCTCGGCTCGAAATAATTTTAGAACAATTTTAAAGGAGCTAAAAGCTTGGCTTGAGCTCGCTTCAAAGCTTAAATGAGGCAAAACTCGGCTCACCGATATTAAATAGTAGGTATACTATATGTAAAATAATTATAATATAAAATTTGTTTGATCCCGTTTAGGCTCGCGAGCCTAACCGTCTTTGTATGAAAAGCTCGAGCTCGGGCTTGATAATTAAACGAGTCATGTTTTAAGCTCGAGCTCGGGCTCGTTAAAGCTCGGCTCGTTCGAGCTTTTTACCGAGTTGATCCCTAGTAACTCTCGAGCCGCTGCGCATCATTTACAGCCTAGGTATTTTGTTAGTTTAGATGGGTTTAGTATTAGTTAATTCGAGTTTGATAAATATTTTCTGAGTAACGTAACGTTGTAACACAAAATTTATTTTTAAAGGTAACGTAAAATTTATTTTGGGGTAACGTAAAATTTATTTTAGTAGTAACATAAAATTTGTTTTAGAGGTAACATTTATAAAAATCGTAAAAATAATTTTTTTCCCACTACGTGCGAAAAATCGAGGGGCAACGGGTGCGGCCCCTAGCACAATGCTAGATCCGCCCCTGGGCCCAAGGCTCACCGTTTGCGCATTAAGTGCGCCTTGCACCTTTATGATTAAAAGTATATATATATCATAAGTGTTTTTTTCTCATAACGTTGGCATTTTGCTTGTTTCACGAATTAAGTTGGTACCACACATATAATAACGTTGAATTAAACAACTCAACCCAGCATTTCATATTTTCACACCTAAATAGGCACATGCAGATCCAAGCAAGTCAACCCTGCCGTGTAGAATGAGCCACACAATCAAAGAAAATTGTCCCAGTGACTTGGGTAACCAAACGTAGCGATCAAGTCAACTCGCACATATAAGATGTCACATGTCTAGTGATTTAACAATAGTAATTAATAAAGATGTTCAAAGGAATATTGGTTCTTTGCAATTTACTGCTTACATTAATAGTATTCGTTCGAGCCCAGAATGATCAGTCAGGTATTAAACCATGTTTTTAATATTAACCATCTATATAAAATCCCTTGATTGTGTACCTGTCATGAGTCCATTTTGGTTTGGTTGTAAACTTGTAATTTATTTCAAACGTGCAATCCGAGTCAAACAATAAGTTTCCACTGTTTATATTAAAAGTTTTCGGTTATTATTGTACTAATATTGTTTTTGTAATTATGATTAACGCGTTAAGCATTTATAACCTTTTTTTAAAAAAAGGGTACAAAAATGTTTGTGGGTCAGCCCAACCCGGTTAGTGTTGATTAACCTCTCTTAATTCCCTTTACTTTGCAGGCTTCATAAGCATAGATTGTGGGATAGCTAGAGGCTCAAATTACACTGATAGATTTACATCTATAAACTATGTATCGGATGCTGACTTCATAAACAGTGGCGAAATCCATAACGTATTGCAGGAATACGAATTACCTCATGACCAACAGCTTAACACCCTCACAAGTTTTCCTGAAAAAGACAGAAACTGTTATACCCTTAGACCAACCAAGGGAAAGGGCTACAAGTATCTAATAAGGGCCAGGTTCATGTATGGGAACTATGACTTCCTAAAGCAACTTCCAGAATTCGATGTCTATCTTGGACCTGATTACTGGGACACGTTAAAACTCAATTCGTCAGCTACACCCGTTAACATGGAGATCATACATATGTCGTCATCAGATTACATACATGTTTGTCTTCTAAATACAGGTCGTGGAACACCTTTCATATCGGCCATAGAGCTACGCCTTCTGGAGAGCGACATGTATGCACAGACTGATTTCGGATCATTATATGTTTACAAATATGCAGATTTTGGAGCTGCATTTGGAAAAATGAGGTAATCCTTTTACATTGTGTTATTAATACGCGGTAAAAAAAAGTACTAATGTCATTTTTATTGATTCGCAAACTTAGGTTTAAACCTGACCAGTATGATAGACTTTGGAGTCCAACCGATTTGCCTAATACCAATTTAACATACACCTCAAACAAGATTTCTTCACGGCTTTCTAGAATCGCTCTCCCGCCATCAAGGGTCATGAGTACCACCATTATACCATTGTACCCAACAGATACGTTCACCATAGAGTGGAACGAACGTAATACTGGCGATAAGTTTCTCATTTACTTGCACTTTGCTGAACTTGAAATACTGAAAGGAAACCAGAAAAGAGAGTTCAACATTTACCTAAATGGAAATCTATTTTCTGGACCTATCTCTCCAATATTTCAAACAACTACCACTTTTAATAGCACAAAACCGGAGCTCGTAGCACCCACGTATACACTCACAATAAATAAAACTAAAAACTCAACCCTTCCTCCGATCATCAATGCTCTCGAGCTTTATACTTTAAGGCAGCTCCAGCAAAATCAAACATATGATCAAGATGGTAAGTATGAAATTTGTTTTTTCACTTTTATAACAAAGTAGATTTAAGTGTAAAATTTGTTCTTTGACTTTCTTTTGTCTTTGTAATTGATATTAGCTGCTGTATTATGGAGCATTAAGTCAACTTACAATATTAGTACGAAAAACTGGCAAGGAGATCCATGTATTCCACAGGAATTTGTTTGGGATGGTATTGGATGTCGCCGTGATGATAAAAATTTCACCAGGATTACATCCTTGTATGTCTACCCGCTGCTCGAAAAAAAAAAAGATAAAAAAAAGTTATAGTTTTGTTCAGATTGCAACAATTTATTCACAGCTAATGTTGAAAGCAGGAACCTGTCTACTAGCGGATTGAACGGAGAAATAGCATCTGGAATAGCTAATCTCACAATGATAGATACCTTGTAAGTGAATACTCTAATATATATAAGCCTATGATATGTACCATTCTTAACATTTATATTTTAGGGATTTGTCCAACAATAACTTAACAGGAAGTGTGCCTAATTTTCTGTCAGAACTGAGCTTCCTGAAGGTCCTGTAAGTTATCTTTCCCTTGAAATAACATCAGCTACAAGTCTAGTTAAATGTGAAAATAATACTAATCTTAACTACTATATGTTATAGCAACTTAAAAGGAAACAAGTTCACCGGACGTATCCCAGTAGAGCTAATAACAAAGTCGAACCAGGGATCATTGTCTTTGAGGTTTGGCTCTGTTTTTAAACGCGATGAATGAATTTAATATCATTCATTATTTCAGCATTAATCATGTTTAACATATACCCATTTTCAGTTACGATGATGAGATTACAAGTGATGCTGCAAGTTCTTGTGACAGGAATACTTGTAAAAACAAGAATAATAAAAAAAATCATTATTCCAGCAATAGCAACGGTTATTTTCATATTGATGATCTTGACTGTGTTCATCGCTATATGGATATTTAAGAAACCAAAAGCACGCGGTATGAGAATCACAACCCTTTCATCAGATATCTTATAGATAAAGCTGTAACTAAAACTCACACCACAGGCACAGCGCTGCGTATAAGAAAACAACAATACACATACGCGGAGATACAAAGCATCACCAACAACTTCAATGTTGTTATTGGGAAAGGAGGATTTGGAACAGTGTACCGTGGGCATATCGGTGATACACAAGTTGCTGTTAAAATGCTTTCTGAATCATCACAACAAGGAGAAAAGGAATTTCAGACAGAGGTAACTTGTTTTCATGATTCCAGTATTCAGTTGTTTGTCATTAAAACTTCATATAAACCTTAAATATCTCTCTCGTGTACAGGCCAATATTCTCCTGAATGTTCATCATAAAAATTTAACTTCATTTGTTGGGTACTGTAATGAAGAGAGGCACAAGGGACTCGTCTACGAATGTATGGCTAATGGAGACTTAGAAACACATCTATTTGGTATATAACTTAACTTCAGTACATCAGCTTTTAATCCTGTCATGAGTAATTTGGGATTGCGTTTTGAATCTGATTTTTAGATTATTGTGTTTTGAAAAAGCAGATAATTAGTTTTTAGTGTTTGGATTGTGTTTTGAAAACGCAGATAATCAATTTTTTAGGCTACCAAAACGCAATAATCTATAACCAGCTCCACCCCTGCTTTTCCAAAACGCATAATCTGTTTTGAATAATCGATCCCAAACACCCCCGGTGAATGAAAACTTTACAAATATGTAAGAGTAAGTTTTCGTGTTATAAATGCTTGAGCAGGTACGAGTTCTAGTATCTTGGACTGGGAAAAAAGATTACAAATAGGATGTGATGCAGCACATGGTCAGTTAACAAATTATATAAATCTACTAGCTTGTATTTTTTAGCTTCTATGATCATTCAGATTATTGACCGAGTGCGGATAAATTCTTAGGGCTTGAGTACCTGCATCATGGTTGCAAGCCACCAATAATCCACAGAGATATCAAGTGTACCAACATCTTGTTGGATGAAAGATTTCAAGCAAAACTAGCAGACTTTGGGTTGTCCCGAGCTTTTCCAACAGAAGGCGCCACTCATATTTCAACAGCCGTGGCTGGCACTCGTGGTTACATGGACCCTGAGTGAGTGTTCTCCTAAACTTGTATATACATGTTTTTCATTATTCTATACATAAGACATAATAGTTTGAAAGGTCTCCTCTAACTTTAAGAGTTTAAGAGTTTTAGTCTGAAGGCATTTCAAATTTGGTCTGCAGGTACCAAATATCAAGCAGTTTGACTGAGAAAAGTGACGTTTATAGCTTTGGGGTTGTGCTTCTAAATATAATTACAGGCCAACGAGCAGCAATCAGATACGAAGATGAATACATACACATAAGCGATTGGGTCGGTTCAAAGCTAGTAGAAGGAAACATGAAAAACATTGTTGATCATAGGATAGGGGAAGATTTTGACATCAATTCAGCATGGAAGGCAGTAGAAGTGGCAATGACATGTGTGGCTGACACACCCAACAGAAGACCAACCATGAACAAAGTGGTGATGGAGTTAAAAGATTGTTTGGTGGCCGAGAGAGCTCGTAAGGGGATAGAACAAGGTAATTTAGCTGGACCTGTGTCTATTAATCTAGAGGGTATGTCTGATCCAAGCCCAAGATAGAGGATTCAAAAGCACATTTTCATGTGATGTTTGCCTGATACACGACGGCACGAGCTTAGCTCTTTCTCATTGGAGTTGTTTAATTTGTTCAACACATGTATGTTAACTTAAATTTGACGCA
This sequence comes from Ambrosia x helenae, assembly GCA_030844895.1. Taxonomy (NCBI): domain Eukaryota; kingdom Viridiplantae; phylum Streptophyta; class Magnoliopsida; order Asterales; family Asteraceae; genus Ambrosia; species Ambrosia x helenae. The sequence goes on from CM061231.1 coordinate 28,265,861, forward strand.
TTTAATTTGTAATTTGTATCAGGCATTTCTTATGGTTTAGCAGCCTGGTAGAGTAAGACTAAGAACTATGTAATAAAAAGGTTTATTTATAATCCTTCAAAGCTATACTAGATTATTATATTTTTACATTTGATAGTGCTACTAACTTTCAATTTTGCAAATCGTGTAAACATTATTATATTTTTACATTGATTTATAATATTCTAACTTTTTTTTTTTAAATGGCAAATTTCACTCCTTGTGGGACTTGAACTCTTGACCTCCCCCTTAAGTGTTCCTAGAAGCTTAGCTTCTACCATTGGGCCACCAACCCCAATAGCTTATAATATTCTAACTAAGTCATTATTACAACCATGTCTTTATAAAATCACATTAATTTGTAACATTTAATTTTTATTTTCTTGGACTGCTTAATCAAATTAGTAAAAAATATATAGCAAAGGTTCACATGTGTCTTAATATTAGTGCTTTCTTTTACGATGAGAGTTCATGAATTCATGTTAAATATATCGTGAGAACGTAAAAATAAAGTATTTTTTTATCTTAACTATACCAACAGGGCCGGCTCATGGGCCAGTAAAGTCAAGCCAGGGCTTTAGGCCCACAACTTGTAAGACCCCCAGCTTAACAAAAGTTTATATATGTTTGTTTCGGTTTGGGCTTATAAATAAGGAAGTGGGCTGGACTTTTGAGAATGATTGGTTGGCCCTATAGTTGTAAACATGCACGCAATATTAATAGGGGTGTGCAACGGTTCAGAACCGGACCGAACCAACCCGAACCGGAATCGTTTAGTGATAAATATAAGAACCGGAACCGAACCGTATAAAAACCTGTCGATTTGGTTCGGAACCGAGTTAAACGGTTCTTGCCGGAACCGGTTGTCAATTAAATTCTAAACTAACAATTAAATCAAAGGCAACTTTAGTAAACTCATGTGTGGTGTCCTAGTCATATTACGGACCTATGATACATGTTTAGAAGTGCACGATACCAACTATATATATGCGATGATTGTAATTTTGACATTACGAATGATATGTGTCATGCATTCCTAATATCACATGTTATACTACATCATTGTCTGATACACATAATAGGCCAACCTGTGCACCTTATAAATGAATTTGCAAAGGATCTTGGATGCTAAAAGGTTAGTTGACGATTGAAATATGTTCTAATCATTTTTAAAAATGAATATAGGTTGAAGAGTAAAATATGCTAATTTATTTAAGTTATTATTGGGGGTGCTTCTTTAAAAAAAAAATTAAAATTCGTAAAGGCCCCAAATTTTTGTTCGCTTTAGGCCCCTAAAAAGATTGAGCCGGCCCTGTATACCAATATAGTATTGCTATCGTATTGAATCTAACTGATACCGACTGAACAACTTCTACCAACACTGATATTTATTTTTAAGGTTTTCGATTTTGGGTACAGATATACCAGTATTCATTTTTGTGGTTTTCGGTTTTGGATACATGTATTCATTTTAATGATTTTCGGTTTAAAAAACATTTTCATTTGTAATTTAATTTGATTTTTATATAATAGGTCTAATACTGCTATGAACACTATTCTATATTTGATGTATATACCAGATTTTCGCTACACGGCGAATTTCACTCGTTAGACTACATGTCATGGCGTGGAGAGGACAACACCACCCACGTATTCTTTGAAGAGGGCGTTGCCTCTTGTGATGTGGAAAAGTTCACACGCCGTTCACTTTTGTCCAACTTGATTTTTTTATTCTATTGCCCATTTTGGGGCTTCTACCATTGCCCAATACTACTCCTTTTCTTTTTTTATGTGAAGGGCGAAGTCAATATGGTTTTCGTGACGTCTACGTGACAGGGTGGAAGCTATGTTATTGTCGTCTTGGGTACCCTACGTGACAGGGTGGAAGCTATGTTATTGTCGCCTTGGGTACCCTGATTCCTTCCAATAGTATGTTGCCACATTACTTTCCAATACCTAAAGCTACATTTATAGAAGCAACACTAACGTCAACTATAACCTCACATTTTAAACTCTTATCTCTCTTTTATCCCTCTCTCCCTCTCTCTCTCTCCCTCTCCCCCTTACTCTCCCTCTCTCTCCCTCCCTCCCTCCCTCTCTCTCTCTCTCTCTCTGGTACTACTACTCCAACCCACTACCCAATTTGAAATACCAGATCAGGACAAGACGCCACCCTCTACAGAAGTACGGATAGTAAATACCCGGATGAAAATCGGGTTGTGCCTCGTCTCCGCTAACAATCGCCCCGGACATATCAACTCAAATCATTGAACCCAAAAAGAGACGGTGGTATTTGGGAAACACGTGTAGAACAGTAACAATAGAGGTATGGGTCGATCGGTCCACCTAACAAATACAAGTGATAGCCACTCTTTTGACTTTATAACACGTCACGTGGGTCCTTTAGTCACCTTAAATTGTGTGACAAACAGTTTTTATCAAAAGAAATTTAAAAGTATTAACTATTACTATTTTGTACTGGTCTACAGCGAGATATTTATAAATGCACGTGTATATCATGTGTGGTGAGAAAAAAAACGATTAATCAAAATAACATATAAACCGTAATAAAATAACGGATCCAAGTATCCAACCAATGAATTAAAAACGGGTTTTACTCTATGCCAGATTGAGCTCAGAAACAGTTCAACCAGATATACCGAGCGTTTTACCGAAAATTAAGTTTAAGATCCACCAATAAGATTGGTGGTTTGATGTTATCCTTAAACATGTTGATATTAATGTTTTAAACTTGTCGTGGAATCAATAGATTCACATATAATGTAAAGAACACAATTTGCATACAATTTGAACGCACATTTGTGGAATTAAAGCTCGATACGCTTGAGGCGCAACTTCTTTAGAGCCCGGGGGGGCCTAGCCCCACTGATTTTTTGCGCAGTGGTGGAATTTTACGATTTTCGTAGCAAAATTGAGTCCGGCCCCCACCGATTTGATTTTCCAGCCACTACCGATCAAAAAAATTGAGTTCAGCCCCTACCAATTCAAGAACCAAGCTTCGCCACTGTTTATACGTTACCAAGAGTTCACATACCAGAAAACTATAAGTTACCTTTTTAGGTTTCAGATTATACATAACACACCAATGATATATTTATTCCTTAAAAAATTAAGGGATAATTGCCAAAATAAACATTTGACCAAGCATAAGTGTCAAAAGAAACATCTGATGCGTCTAAACATTAGGGACGAGACACTCTTTTGTATCTATCAATCAGATGATTACACGTGTAAAGCCTTCAGACGCATTAATTTTGAAGGTCCGTGCGTCTAAACTTTAGACGCGATGCTGTTATTTAGACGCATCATTTCACACCAAGTTCTTCGCGTCTAAAGAATATGTTAGCCCTTTTGCGTCTAAACAACAGAAACCTTAATAATTAAAGCGTCTGAAGACTTTACACGTGTAATTATCTGATTGGTAGACGTAAAAAGTGTTTTGTTTCGTACCTAATATTTAGACGCATCAAATGTTTATTTTAAAAATTATGTTTTGTCAACCGTTTTTTGGCAATTCTTCCAAAAATAAATTGTCGTTTCAAATTTTCCAAGGTTGCGTGATCGTCATAGAGATAGTCAATAGTGGCTGTGAGTTGATGCCAACACATAGCTGAGTCACAGCCGACCCCACCACCAACAAAAATCTTGAACCACAAAACGAATCAATATAACCCGACCCGACCCATTATCTTTCAGTCTTTCCAAACCAGGTACCCTTGCCACCTCAGCAAATTCAAAAGCCTACAACACCTCCACCTATCGCCCTTCCTATTTTTCTGCATTAAAAAAACATTAAAAATAATAAAAACTAAAAATTAGATATTGCTGCTGAAGGAGCGGGAAGAAATAGAGTTTTCAGGGAAGGACTCGGTGAGTATGTATTCTCAGGCAAGGACATTATTCCGGTATATTATAAATACCCTCTTTCTTTCTTCACAATTTGCCACCCATTATTCTTACTCTGTTCTTCTGCTTTTTTTATAATTATAATTATATAAAATATAAAAATATTGGGTCATTAAGATGACTATCATCGTTGATCAACCCCAATTTGGTAACCATCTTCTTATCATTACATGTTTCATAATTGTTAAATACACTTACTTACACAGGCTGTTTAAGATGTCTGTAGTTTTGCATTTGTCCGTTACATGATCATGGATTTTTATGCGTATAATATGATGTAATTTGACATACGACGTCGTTTTTGGGATCTAGTGTTCACATGATCTTATCTATTCTTATTCTTTTGTGATTGAAATTTTCATATATGTTTGATTTTAAATCAGCAAATAATAAATCAATAAGAAATTGTTGCCACGTGCCCCGATATCTTGATGTAATTTTTCGCGACTATGATATGATAATCCCTATTTTAATAAAAAAAAATAAGAAGAAGAAATTATTATGAAATTTATTTGTATTTTTATTTTTTTAGTTTTGGATATATATTGATTTATTTTTATATATGATTGAGAACAGAAAATGGAAGCCAGGAGCAGATCTCAAAGAACAGAGGAGAAACAGAGCTGGTGTTGGATGGTGGATTTTGCATCCCTCACACCAATTCTTATGGCCACAATTTTAGGTATTTTTTATATAAATTTTTTATCTTTTAATTTCCCCTTAATAATTATTTATTTATTTATTAAGTTTTTGATCTGGTTCTTTTGTTACTCTACAGGAATTATGATGTGGAGAGTGAAAGACAACAAGGAGTGGAGAACTTTTACCGTGTTAATCACATCAATCAAACAGTTGATTTCGTGAGTTTTGTTTTTTATTTATTTATTTTTTTTTATTTTTTAATTTATGGTTATAAAAAAGTTAAATTTGGGTAAAAAAATTTAAACTATATGGATGCATATGTAGGTCAAAAGGATGAGAGGAGAGTACGAAAAATTGGACAAAATTGAAATGAGCATTTGGGATTGTTGTGAGCTCTTGAATGAGGTGATCGATGAGAGCGATCCCGATCTAGACGAACCTCAAATCGAGCACTTGTTACAAACCGCTGAGGCGATACGAAAAGACTATCCAGACCAAGATTGGCTTCACTTGACAGCCTTGATCCATGGTACCTTCCAATACCAAAAAGGAAAAAGTCATGTTATGATTTTTTAATTATTATTGTACTTAACATGGGAAACTATTGTGTAGATCTAGGTAAGGTTTTGCTACATCCTAGCTTTGGGGAACTTCCTCAATGGGCGGTTGTAGGTGACACATTTCCGGTCGGGTGTGCTTTTGATCAATCGATTGTTCATAGCAAGGTTTATTTCCTAACAAACTTGCGATTATAATTCGTTTTGATTGTGTATTTGGTAAAATCGACTTTGGTTTTTGAAAACAGTACTTCCTACAAAATCCTGACTATAACAATCCAGCTTACAATACAAAGTATGGAATTTACTCTGAAAACTGTGGACTCGACAATGTTATGATGTCGTGGGGGGCATGACGATTACATGTATTTGGTATTAAGCAACTCTTTACTCTTTAAAATTATACTTCATATTGTTTAGCCACAACGACAGTAGAGGGACTGGCACGCTTACCACTTTAACAATACTAATTGTTTATATATGCATTGAACTATATTGTTCATTTAGGTGGCTAAGGAAAATGGGACAACTCTCCCTTCGGCGGGGCTTTTCATCATAAGATATCATTCGTTTTATGGTATGAAGTCGGTTTGAACCTCGAAAGACGAAATTATTTCGTTAAATTTGTTGTTAACCTATTGTTTGTGTTGTTGTTGCAATAGCGTTGCACAAGTCAGAAGCGTATAAGCACTTGATGAGCGAGGAAGACGTCGAGAATCTAAAGTGGCTTCAAATATTCAAGTAATAATAAGCATCTTGTTAACATAGTGTTTTTTTCTAATCAACTCAAGTATACTAATATGTTGTCTATGTAATATGCACATATAGCAAGTATGACTTGTATAGCAAGAGCAAGGTTCGGGTCGATGTTGAAAAGGTGAAACCGTACTATGAGTCTCTGATCGATAAGGTGAGACCGCTATTTTGAACAAAATTTTGGGAATTAAGTTTGTTAATCCTCATTGTGAATTTGTGTTTTCTGCAGTATTTCCCTGCAAAGTTAAGGTGGTGAAGAAAAAGAAGTTTTCTGCTTGTCAATTATAAATAGCAATAAGTGATTGCTCGTATAAAAAGCAAGTTATTAGACTAGACTACAATGTTAATTTCTTTCTGTGTAAATGTTTATGTAACACGTCTTCAGTTTGGACTGCATAAATGTCTTGTCTTTATTTTTATTTTTTAAAAGGAGAAGACAAGTCAACAACTGGTTTATGTACCGTTGGCACCATATGGGACATGATAAAGTACAGATTACAATTAACCTAACTCATTTTCAAACTAAATTCACGTCGAAACGTAGAGTAATCCGAATTTGGATTTATCTGTAGTTGTGCAAACACTTCTATCTTTGTCTTTGGATTTATCTATAGTTGTGCAAATACTTCTATCTTTGTCTAAAAACGTGGTTCTTATATATGTATTGATAGCGTGTCGAGTTCTAATAAAAAACTATATTAAAAACAACTCATTAGCTACAGTAACGCAGTATACGAAGTAGGGTTGTCGAACCACAAGAAGTACGTGAAAAGTGTTAATAGCAATTTTATCAATAAAAGTAATTAATTAAAAATTATATTTTATGAAGTAAAATGTTTGTACTTGCAAAAGTTGATTAAGTGATTTGAAAAGAAAACAATAATAATTAAAGAAGCAAATCCCCCTTAGTTTCAGTTGAGATTATCCTAAAGCTTGGATTATTATTGGCTAATAGACCAAACTTTAGATTATTTAAATCCAATACCTTTTTTTATAATTTGAACTTTTAGTTGTTAAAACTTCAAATTGTTAAAAGTTCAAATTATATATAAAAAAATACATGTTTTGGTGTTACGCCTGTAGGCGATTTTAGTGTATTGTGTCTCTAGCTTCTTGTTAGTGTCCTTTTTGGTTTTAATAAAAGTTCTTTGTCGTTCAAAAAATAATAATTTGAACTTAATTATCAACATCATATTAACAATTATTGTTGCATCAGATTTACATATATTCATCAGATAAACCATATAATACAAAAACCTATTAAAGTAACATATTTTATAATAAATAAATACATTTATATTATATTTAATGTTAAATAATGTAACTAAAACACACCAATCATGTATCTTCTCATTTACGTTGATGATCTTGTTCTCACTGTTGAGCTTTCCGATAATATCATGCCTATATTTTTAGTCTCATTCAGGAGTTTGCGATTAGAGATCTCTTTAATCTTAGCCATTTTTTGGGTCTTGAAGTTGGTTATACATATAATGGGTTGTTTCTCACACAATTTAAATATGCCAATGATGTTCTTACACGAGCTGAATTGTTCGAGTCCAAACCAGTTAGCACCCCACTTGCTCCTCATGAGTCCTTTACTTTAGATGGGCCTTTATTCATGGATATCGTCCTATATTGATCGTTGGTATGCGCACCTCATTGTCTTACAATTACAATACATGGCTAATCTTACGTCGCTAATCAAGTGAGTCAGTTTCTTCATGTTCCTACCATTACTCATTATCAATCCTTCAAGAGAATTCTTTACTATGTTAAAGGGCTATGTCTTTTGGGCTCCATTTCACTCACCCTCACAAGATGAATTCTATTATTGGATACTCGGATACCGATTAGGCTCGTTGTCTTGAGACTAGACACACCACTTATAGATATCTGACTTTTCTAGGTGGCAAACTTATTTCTTGGAGTGCCAAGAGACGTCGACATCCAGTTGTGGATGGTCTTATGTTCATGATCACTCTGTGGTAAACACCTAAAAATGTGGACTATAAGCATTTTAGTCATTTCCTTTTGATTACTGATTTTTTAGAATCCAAATGGTCAAAAGTAAAACAATATTCAGACATTTAATCTAAACTATTTTCGAGTTATTTGAAAAAGTGAACTTGAAAACAACAAAGAGGACACTTTCCAACAGTCTCTAAACATCTCAACCATTGCTCCTCTTCATGACAAACGGTTTGCGTTGGTCCCATATATTAGGTTTAGGAGCATCAGTACCATGACATGAATGGTTTAAATACATTCTAAGTTAGAAACAAATTATGAACTTCGATTTCTAATTTTGTTCAACACATTTGATGTTTCAATCGTGTAATAATAATTCAATCACATCAATTCAATGGAACCACTAACCTCATTTTTTTCAACTAAAAAAAACAAACTATTATTCAATAAAAAATAGCTAAAAAATTTATTGGCTTAATAATGTTGAAAATTTACTTTCTAGTTTAAACTCTTTTATCTGCATAACTAATTTATTCCTTAGGAGCTTCCCAGGATATAAAAATCTAGAGTAAAGATCCGGTACAAATAACTTTTTTGGTAAGAACTGTGAGAATCAAAGGAGGGTATTTTTTTTTTATTTTTTTTTTTCAAAATTTTTTTTTCCCATATTGTTAAACATGTATTATAGTATTGAAAACTAAAAATAAAAATAAAAATAAAAAATTTGGTGTAGAGTAATTACGTGTAGAGTAATTACATAATTACTCTAGTGTAAACTAATGTATTTACCTTAATGACGTAATTACACTAAAAAAAAATTTTTTTTAAATTTTTTTTTTGTATTATTCATTTAGAAAGAATGTTTAAGCACATGGGAAAAAAAATTCTAAAAAAAAAAATAATTTTTTTTACCCCCTTTGATTCTCACAGTTCTTACAAAAAAAACTATATGTATTTGATCTTTACTCTAAAAATCTAATATGAAGTGAAAAAATGTGTATCACAAAACGAATATGCCGTTTTTTTTCGAAAAAAAAAAAACTTTTGTAAAGAATTAACACTCGATAACTCATGAAACCTACTTCTAATTCTGCGTGTGCACCTTTTGCTCGAGTGAAGTCTCTGTACAATTTTGTCACTTTCTCAAAACACTCTAAAACTACGATAAAAAAAACAAGCAAATTGGTGATTCTGATGACTAAAGTGAGTATATGTGAAAAAATAACATACTTTCAATCTTTATTATGGATACACAAATACAATCGATCACCTTGGGTGATATCGAATAAAAAATCAATTAGTTAATTAGTTAAACAATCGATTAAATTAAACACTTTCAACAGTACTCCTCGTGATTCGACACATGACTTACCCTATCTATTAAGGTAATAAAGACCTGATTTTAATCTTAATTTTTGCTAACCCTACGAAGTTAAACACATCTAAATTCCCACAAAAAAAAAAAAAAAAAAAAAAAAACCCACTCCCCATCCCAACAAAGACGGACATATGCTGTTATTGTGGCATCAAAGTGTTGCGATATGGTCAAACACAGCGCTTTGAGTACTTGGGGTATGGAAAAAGACTAGGGAGTGGAAATAGAGAACATTTTTTTCAATGGGTGGGATGATGGAATGGTTTGTGGATGACAGAAAGTTCATGTGACCACATTTGGTTTATTCAATGGGTGTTAAGTAGTTTATAATGTCATCACATGTTTCGTACAATCGAATACGACACTTCCCTGACGAAACGAAATTCTTATTCTAGACGTCAATCATCTCTACCGTCCTTTAAAGTTTAAAACAACAATATCTTGACAGCCACTCTACTTTGATTTTTGACACTCCTCGCTATCTATACGACACTCATCGCCATCTATACGCATCATAAAGGTGTTGTGTATTTGTTTTCTTATAAAATTTGATTTTGTTTAATTTATAAAATATGATTTGATTACAACATTGGTCGTATAGTTGTAATGTTTTGTTTTTCTTTTACAAAACCTGATTCCTTTTTATAAAATATGATTTTGTTTATAGAAAGTTATTTTTTTATGTAAAAGTTTTCATTCCATAGAAACGAAAAATTACATCAAAATAGTAGGCAGATGGGCAACAAGCTGCGCCGCCACCCCATTTTGAATGGCGAACCCTACTTTACTGAAAACAAATCCTTGATCTCACCCCCTCGGGGTCGAAACATTGTTATGGATAACCCGTTGGACCGTGATAAAAAAAATATAGCTTTTGGTTCTCTGCGTAAGCTTTAGCATGCTTTTCCACTTTCATCGTCTCTGCCTTGCTATGAACCCATTATCCATCAAACCACCTAGAGGGGATACTCATGTTAGGTCAACACAAGCGTGTTTCCCCAGCCCACCCAAAGATTTGTTTTGACCAGGATCTAATGGGTTATCCGTAGCAATATTTCGACCCGGTGCGGGGGGGGGGGGGGATTTGTTTTCAGTTGAATAGGGTTCGCCTTAAGGGGGTGGCGGCGCAACTCATTACCCGTTTGTCTGCTATTTTGATGTATTTTTCGCTTTTATGGAATAAATAATCTTACCGTTTATGTTTTTGAAATTAACAACCTATTTATATTAACTTAAAAATTTAGTGAGCTTATCCAAAATTCTTGTTATATATAAGCCTACTTTGGAATGGTTATTTTTTACCAACCTTTTATTAATGAACTTGTTTTTATTTATTTATTTTTTGTGTGTATAAATATTTATTTTATCAATGTTTCTACTTATTTGATTTTAGTTCATGAATGCTATTGATTTTCCTTATATTATTTATGTTATTCAAAGCTTCATTCACAGCCATCGTAAACCACTGCATTTTTTTTTTCATCCTCAGAAATCTAAACAACCCCATATTAATTCAACCCAAAACAACCACCTTATCACACGACCTTTAAATCTCAATAAATATCGTATCTTATATAATATTTAGTAATAATCCCTTATAAGAAATCAAAACAAGTAACACACTACAGTGTCTTAATTAAGACCAATCTCATACCAAATCGAGTTCAAGCACACATATGTTAAAACTCATGTAAAAACCAATCTCTAAATCAAATAACGCACAAGTGATAATAATAATAATAATAATAATAATAATAATAATAATAATAATAATAATAATAATAAGATATGTACACTAGAAACATAGCAAAACACGCACGTTATTAATATGATAAAATATAGAATATGACGAACTATTAATATTTTCGGGGTTGTGGATGTTATGAATAAAGGACAAGTTGTGGTGATGAATAATCGAGCAAGCAATGACAACATAAAGAACGCTGAAGAGTTGGTCTACGATCACCAACGGTTTGTAAGTTGATATGATGAGAAGAGAATTTTTGAGAGAAAATTCGGATTAAGATAGTTTTTTGATTTATTAACTTTGATATATTATTAGTTTTTTTTTTAGAAATACAATTTTTTTTAAACATTAAAGATTAAGTTTTACACTAAAATGAACGGTTATTACATAACGCATGATCACGAAAAATTACATCAAAATAGCTGGCAGGCGGACAACAAGTTGCGCCGCCACCCCTTTCTGGACGGCAAACCCTAGCCTACTAAAAATGAACCACTGCCCCCCGGAGTCGTGACACTACTATGAATAACCTGTTGGACTCTGTCAGGAAACGAATGGCTTCCGGTGCCAAAGAGCCAAAGGTATCAAATACCAGGGGTACGAAAACGTGTTAGTTCTGCTCACAATTTTAAAAAAAATATATATATGTTAAACAAAAACTAGAAAAGAAAAACCACTTTTAGTGCCAAGACAGTATATCATGACACATCTAACTTTTCCTCTACCAATTACCTTCTTCACATGCCATGTTTTTTTCTTTTCTTAAAAAGATTAATAACCACCATTTAATCCTTTACTCAATAACTATTTATGTTTTTACAAATTACTGTAATTTAAAATCGAATAATTCCCCATTTTAATAAAATTTCAACATTGTAATAGATTCTTTTAACAAACAAAAATAAAAAAAAATTCGTTCAAAGAAGCTAGCATCTACTAAAGTGTTTTGTAGGCTAGCATTATCTCTGTGTGTATCAAAGATGTTTCTTCTAAAGTAATTAACCATTCTAGTAGAAATTACCATAAATTTAACGATATATTTAGAGAGTAAAAAAAAAATCCAAAGACTAAAAGAGAAGGATATCACCCACAACCTTTACTAAATTAAAATCACACCACAACTATCAATCCAACGTCCCTTAGTTTGTTCTGTTTCCACATAATGACATAAAATATTTTTTTTTTTCCAATCTATATACTATATACAAGTAAAACCCAACTTTAACTAGCGTGAAGTGTATTTTAATATTTCTCTATCTATTCCACAAACATTTGATTGATTTAGTTAATCCATGAAAACAATGCAGCTCCACACCATCTTCTTTTGCTTCCTACTTTCTTTTCACGGTATCTCCGCCACAACATTCATGATGCTAAACAAATGCGCCTATCCGGTCTGGCCGGGAATCCAACCGGGCGCCGGCAGCCCGGTTCTCGCCCGTGGCGGGTTTAAACTCCCTCCTAAAAGATCCTACACTCTCTTCCTCCCACCCGCCTGGTCCGGCCGTCTTTGGGGCCGTGTCGGCTGCTCTTTTGACTCCTTAGGTCGCGGTAAATGTGCCACCGGCGACTGCGGAGGCTCACTCTTTTGCAATGGCGCCGGTGGCACACCGCCCGCGACCTTAGCTGAAATTACACTCACTGCCGAACAAGACTTCTACGACGTCAGTCTGGTTGACGGGTATTAATGTTGGGTTTAATCTTGATAGAGTTAGTTTGAATTTATTATTTAAATGTTTATTTTGGTTATGTTTATTGGTTTAGTTTAGATAAGTTTAGTTCATATACTTATCTTTTTTTAACCGCATTTTTTAATACCTTGATTCCACCTTTATTTTAAATTTGCAAAAATTTTTAACTCACAACCTCACATTTGTAAAGGGGTTATTAATAGGTTATGGGTTCGTATATTTATCTAATTAGGTGATATTGTTTGATTAGGATAGGTAGCCTGGTGATCAAATAATATTGGTATAAGAGCATCCACAACTCTTCACCTGAACTGAAACAGACCTCCAAGGCTCGACCACATTGTGGCACAAGTCTGATTTTTCTCAAGTATGTGGGTCTGGAACTCCAACGGACTTCTTTGGTGGATACCCCTCACTAACATAGACACACATTTTTGTTTAATGAAGTATGTACATTTTGGGAAAGGTAGGGGTTCCGAAGAAAGTTTGTAAATCTGATGTGACGCTGAAGTGATGGTTTACAGGGGTCTATAAATAGGGGTAGCGTGTAGAGGTGTTTAATTTTGAGTGTTTAATTTTATTAATTACAAAAACGTTTGTTGTTTTTGATCTGATTGCTCCAACAGGTACAACATTCCGATAGCTATAAAGCCGTTTAAGGGGACAGGAAAATGTAACTATGCGGGTTGCATTAGCGATCTGAACGTGATGTGTCCGTGGGGTTGCAGGTGAGGTCACACGACAAGAGGCGAGTGGTAGCGTGTAGAAGTGCGTGTTCGGCGTTTAACTCTCCGAAATTTTGTTGTACCGGGAGATACGGGAACCCACAGACGTGTAAACCGACCGCGTATTCGAGGATATTTAAGGTGGCGTGTCCGAGGGCTTATTCGTATGCGTATGATGATCCCACTAGTATTGCAACTTGCAAAGGGGCTAGCTATTTGCTCACTTTCTGTCCTCACCATTAGCGTTTATAACCAATGTTTGTATGGTACGAGTATTAATATGTTCAAAATGCTACTTGAACTAGTTGGATTATCTGAATTTTTATTAACATTGTTACATATATTGATATTATATGGGATGCTATTAATATTTTTTAATAACTACTTTCGCTAAATACTTTTCTCCTAGTTTTTTTATGCTGCTAAATAGTTAGTCCTAAGAAGTTGGTTTAGCGGTAAAGAGGCCAGCTCTCCCTAGTGGATACGCATGTTCGAATCCCGCTTGGGCCATTTTCAACGGACATCTGGGTGAAGGGACGAATCGGGGCTTTCAATCCCGGGTTCGAACTTGGCGGGAGGCGAGGGTTTACGGATTTCATCCGGTTTCTGTGCATCAGGGGGTATGGTTGAGGAGTCTACCTTGGACGTAGCCCCGAAAGGGTGTGTTTACGCGTGAGATTATTTGCGGTTCAAAACAAATTTTGCAACTTGAAATGATGTTTCTCTGACCAGTCAATGATGTTTAACTGCTTTGGGTAAAATGTTACTAAAATTGTAGTGGGCTAAAATTTGATTAGGTTTTTTTTGGCCCATGTTTGGTCTGACTTTGATGTTCTTGGGTTTATTGTTTTTCCTTATCAATAATCAGTTTATTGAAACCATCACATAGACATAGACACATACATGTTACTAATAGTGTTTTAAATCACTTAGGCGAAACAAAATGCAACAAAAACCTAACACGAAATTTATGGGTTCGGTAAAGTCTAAACAAGTTTGGGTAAGTTTCAGGTCGAAACCGTTTAGTTAAACATGTCGTGTTCGTGTCAATCTGTTACGTTCACAAGTTGACCCATTTAACCCAGTTCTTTTACACTGTATACTTTTATAATGCATACGTGACATTATATTGCATGTTAGCTTTTTAGTTGCATACATCATCAAACATCCCTTTTATGATGAAATAATCTGACGCTACAACTCACTTAAATTCTTTAAGCTATTCAGATATTACAAAATGAGTCATTTTTTTAATTGGTCTGAAAAATTTCAGCTTAGTTGTACAGGTTTTGATTCGATTGAATTTGGTTATAATCAAATCATAAAATAAACAAAACATAGTATAAATTGTCTAATTGTCATTAAGCACCAAGATGAAGACTGGGTTCAAATGTGTCTAGTTTAAATATGTTAGATATGATCCTAAAGTCATATATGTTGTCTCAATACAAAAATACCACAACAATCCTCCAAATAATATTTGATTATGAAGAAATTTAAAGGCTGGGTTTTTGATGTCATGCACAAGAAAAAGGTGTGACGCTTTTAACAAACAAATTTACTTGCCTACTTGCAGTACGCTGAATTAGTCATGGAGAAACCATTGCCCAAAAAATGTTGACCAAAGAAGGTTGACAAACAAAGTCAATAGTTTAACCCAAATCATAAGGCGAGCAGTTGACCCATGACTTAAACCTTTATCTTACCGGCAACAACTTTTGCCAACTGAAATTCTCCGTGGGTTCGGCAAGAACCCAAAAGCGAACCCCAAATTTTCAAATGATCGCCATTTTCCGCAAACTTTTGACAAAATCATAAGCTTCCGACACCCTACCAACTCTCCCTAACATATCTACAACACAACAGTAATGCTCAAGCGAAGGAACAATGTTATACTCTGCCTCCATTGACTCGAATAACCTAAGACCTTCATCCACCAACCCGGAGTAACTGCAGGCACATAGAACTGCAACTATTGTTACAGAATCAGGTTGTATGCCATTTTCCCTCATTGATTTAAATAGATTAAGAGCTTTTTCACCCATCCCATGTTGCCCATAACCTAATATCATATTCGTGTATGTTACAGCGTTTTTCTCATGTGTAAAAGCAAACACATTTTCTGCCAATGCAATCGTACCTAACTTGGAATACGTGTCCACTAAAGCAGAATGTACAAAAACGTTACTGTCCAAGAAACTTCTAACGGTAAATGCATGGATTTGTTTAGCTAATCTTGAACTTCCTATTATACTGCACGCTGGAAGAATTGATGCTATAGTAACCGCATTTGGTGGAACGCCATGATCAATCATCTGCCTGAAAACACTAAAAGTTTGATCAATTAATCCGTTTTGACAGTTCCGGCAATCATTGCATTCCATGTCGCCTGATCTCTATCATTTGAGCAATTTCTTTCGAAAAGATCTTGAGCCGCTCTTATCAGCCCTGATTTTGCATACATGTCAATAAGATAACTTTCCATACCGTTGGACTGAATATTACGCCTAAGAAGATACCCATGGGTTTGTTTTCCGATTTCTTGGTTTCTGAGATTAGACGCTGCAGATAACAGAGCACATATTGTGACATCATCAATTATAAAACCTTGTTTTAGCATATCACGTACAAGCACTAAGCCTTCATCATTCATCCCGTTCTGCACAAAAGATGAAATCATAGTGTTCCAAGTAACTATGTCTTTTTCATCCACACTGTTAAAAATGTTTAAACTTTCTTGAATAGAATTACACCTTGAATACATCACTACAAGTGCATTCATCACAATCACAGGTAAAACCGGTAAACTTTTTATAATATACGCATGCATCTGCTTAGCAAGGTCTAGCTCCTGCAACTGTGAGGCTGCTGTAAAAACCGAGACCAAAGTCACCTTATCAATACCAACATTATCTGACGAGTGTAAAGCATGAACGAAAAGATCAAATGCTTCAACCGGCATATTATTTTGTACATATCCTCCAATCATCGTGTTCCAAACCTCCACATTCCTCTCTAAGCTACTATCAAATACCTTCCTTGCAGATTCAATCATACCAAGTTCGGCAAACATCGAAATCGCAGAACTTATAGCAAACAAATCCGTCGAAAACTCATCGCCAAACTTAACAAGCAAACCGTAAACAACCTCCGCAACCCTAGAATCATCACCCAATCCCGCTACCGCAGGAAACACATTAACAAAACTCACAGAACTCGGCTTAACACCACACTTCATCATCTTCACAAAATTACCAACCGCCTCTTCAAACCGTCCCGCTTTCACATACCACGAAACCAAAACATTCCACGAAACAACATTCTTTTTCGGCAACCATCCAAACACCTTTTCCACTCCATCATAGAAACAACTAGCATACATATTCAAAAGGGAATTACAAACTATCCTACTCGGATACATTTCCGATCGCAAAACATGACAATGCACCGCTTTACCTATCGAAAGACTTCGAGTATCAGCGCAGGCTTTAAGAACCGAAGAGTAAGTATACGAATCAGGTAAAAAGGACTTAAATTTCATCTGGGTATAGAGCATTATAGCTTGTTGAGCCATGTTGTTACAGATAAAGCCAATAATAATAGAGTTCCAAACAACAGTTGTTGGTTTGGGAATTTCGTCGAACAGTTGGTGGGCAAGATGGGGTTGGCCTTCTCTGCATAACTGACTTAACCGGTATCGAATGGTTCGGGGTTTGTGAAGTGGGTGTGGCTGATCTTTGGTGAATTGGGTGTGTGGAGGTAACTGTAATGAAGATGGGTGAAGGGGTTGGTTAGTGTTGGTTGAAGAGTTGTTCATGGAGATTGGAAGGGATAGAGGGTATGATGATGATGATGACATTGTAAGGTGTTTGTGAAGTCTGTTATCTAACAGATGGTTAAAGGATTTGATGGATTTAGTTACAGTTATTATGGTCATAGAGACTGGAGTCGCTCACGAAAGTCAGACACGGTTTTGCAGGATTTTAGACTTATGTTTGAAAACCGGACCGGTCCGGTTCATGATGTTGGATCGTTTTAGCGTCTAGCTGGTTGAACCGGTGACCAGACCGGAAAACCGGTAACAATCAGCGGTTGGGTAGGAAAAAATGAAGTTGGGGACTTAAAGGTTAGGTAAGAAAGGGTAGAAGAGATTTACTTGATGTCTAAGAATTATATGCTACATCTAACCGGCTTAGCGGTCTTTGTAATTAATATTCCTAGCAACACCTATCAAAATAAATAAAAAAATTAGATTTTTACCAAACTGACTACATCTGTGAATATATATGTAGTTAGTGAGTTCTTATATATAATAGTAGGTTCAAAAACATATTATCTTAATATGATTAGTGACTTGCTTAGATCTGATTAATGAATTACCTGAACACATTATGTTTTTTCTGCATGAATAAAAACCCACTAAAAAGTTGTTTTTTCACTTTTTTATATAACACTATGATGCCCGCTGGAAAGATAATAAAAAAATGTCGGACTCGATTACTAAACGAGCTTGTTTTTAGGACTAGTGCTTGAAAATTATAGTTATTATTTTATATATAATTTAGTTACTTTTTCATAATAATTTTATGAGTAAATAGCCAAAATCGTCCCTGAAGTTTTCCCACTTTTGCTAGATCCATCCAAAAAAGGTTTTTTTCTCACTAGAACCATTGAGGTTTCCTAAAAGTTGCTAGATCCGTCCAATATACTAACTGGGTTAAAAGTTAACGACTTTTGAGGGGCAATCTTGTACTTTTCACCCCTCAAAGCCCAAACCATTCTATTCTATTCTATTATTATTATCAGTCCACATGCATACATAAACCAAATGTTTCTTCTTCTGTAAGATGACAAAAGTTTGCAAAATTAATATTTATCAAAACATTTTAAGTTGAATACAATAATCAGATAAAAGTGTCTATCATGAATAAGAGCTTTTTTATATAAAATTATACAACTATTTAATAATATAATTTCAATAAAAAAAAAGTAATAATATGTGGTCATGATTTCTAATAACAGCAGCAACATCGTCATCATAAAATGGGAGGAGAGAGATTAACATCAAGATTGGAGGAACTGATAGTGGGGTGCACTCCTTCATCATCAACTGATATTAAAGAAGTTAGTTTTTCACTATCTTTTTGACTCTGAATTTTATGTAATTATATCAATTTAGTATTATTATAAGATAATAACGTACTTAAATTGGTTTTCAGTGACTCCAATTGTTGTTTGCAGCGTCTGCTGCTTATGGCTTGTCACTACGTCTAAACAATATTTCAGCGATGTTGCTTATGCGTGTCCAGCTGATGCTGCTGCGTTTAACGGCTGCACCGCTGTTTACAGCCGGCTGCAGTTGATGCTTCTGCGTTTACCGGCTGCACTGCTGCGTTTAACAGCTGCACTATATTATTTTGTTGAGCACACCCAAGTTGCTTAATTTACAATATATGATATCATATTTTCTAATTGTAACTTTATGTGTTATTGGTTTGTTGGTTAAACATAGAATTCCTTATATGATACAGTAATACTTTTCTTAACGCATTCCTTTTTGTCGAACTTAGATAACTTTGTGAATTGGATCATTAATCCAACTTAACTCAAGAACAAAACGGAGAAAAACATTAGACTAAACTACCCCTCTTAAATCGTTAAGTTTTAATCAAGTTAGTGATTTGGACGGATCTAGCAACTTTTAGGAAACCTCAATGGTTCTTATGAGAAAAAAACTTTTTTTGGATGGACCTAGCAAAAGTGGAAAAACATCAGGGACGATTTTGGCTATTTACTCTAATTTTATAAAACAATTATATAAATAGTGAGGTCTAGATTCACTTAGGTTTGCGAGCTAGCTCGAACTAAATAAGTGAAGCTTGGTTCGGACTCATTTACTAAACAAGCTTGTTTTTATGTTCGGGTTTTGGAAAATTACAGATCTAGTAATTTGGGGGTAAATTCGTCAATTAATTGGAACATTAAGTTGTGAAATAAGATGAGATAAGGTTTATTACCTTGGTGGTGTAAGATTTAGCCACATGATTCAGTAGTTCAGATAAGGTTTAGATGGATCGTGAAGCAGATCTTCAATTGCTGCACTTTGGAATCAGTTGACAAAGCGGCTGCTGTAAATAATGAGATGAATAAAACTAGGGTTTGTGTGAGGGTTGTTTAAGGTTATATAGTGAGTGATTTTTATGAATGGCCCTTGTATTTTATATAAGGTTGCAAACATAGTCTTCAAATATAAAAAGGTTAAATGGTCCATGAATAGGTGTTTTGTAGGGGTCACGTAGAGGCTCGAGAGCTACTCAGGATCGCCTCATTAAAAAGCTTTAACGAGCCCGAGTCCGAGTTCAAGCCTAAAATATGACTTGTTTAGTTATCGAGCCCGAGCTTAAGCCTTATATACAAAGTTCGTTTAAGTTCGCGAGTCTAAATGAGCCCAAACAAATAATATTGGTGAGCCGAGCTTTTGTCATTTGAACATGTTCAATTTTAATTAATAATACTGGTGAGCCGAGCTCGAGCCGAGCTTTTGCTCGTTTATGCTATTGAAGAGAGCTCGAACCAAGCTTTTAGGTCGTTTAAAATTATTTTTAAATTACTTCAAGCCGAGCCGAGCTCGAACTCTTAGGTTTTACTTTCGAGCTGAGCTCGATCAGAATAGTAGGCTCGAACCAAGCCGAGCTCGAGCCTATTCAAGCTCGGGCTCGGCTCGTTTACACCCCTAGTGTTTTGTTTAGTTTTTCTTCTACAAAGATGATTGTAAAACTAGTATTTAGGTCTCACACTTTGTAACGGAACTATTAAATAATTATTTGTACAACTTGTATATAAATAATTAAATATAGTTATTTATGCCCAGATTTGTGCTCACTATAACCCCCCCCCCCCCCCCCACCAAAAAATAAAAAGGAAATAGCGTGGTTAAAATAGTTGACAGTTACTAGGCTGCCCGGTAGTGACTACTTCAGTATTTGCTAATGATTGGTATGTTATTATATCTACTGCTTATCGACCAAGTTGATAAATATGGTTAGCAATGTTATCCTCAATTACTGCTTCTCACAATTTCTAGTGCTTGTAGTTACTACTGACAACATAACTATTGTTGATAATGGTTGCTAATTCACTACTAAAGAACCAATTCACCAGTTACAAGTTCCTACTACGAGTCTGTCCTCTTCCCTTGAAGTCCGCCCCTGCCCTAGACACGCACTCACGTCGCCCCTTGAACCCTCATGATTCTAATTTTCGGGCATCACAATAGTCTAAACAAACGCGTATGTACACCACACCTTTTAACTCGTATCGATGTTTACTGTAATTGCGCTACTAAAACCAACTATACTAATATAACATAAATTAAACTAAAATCACCAACACTTGTAAGCAAAAGCATATTTGCATCAATAACATTTTCATTTAAACTGCATCTATATAAGCATCTAATATATAATTAACAATAGTAAATGCATATATAAATAGTTCAACTACTGGATGTGAACACCATCTTTAGGTAGGCGTGTTGGGCAGATCTCTATATACTTGATAAAAAGTCAACTGTGGTTATCTTTCTGTACAGATAGTGTTTGTCAACTGTTTGCGCGGTTCGCCAGTGTTGGGTCAGTTGGGGAATGATGCAGACATTGATGGGTTGACTTAAGATAAGGGGCTGGCGCTTGCAGTCCTGACTTGGCTAAACATAGGTTCTGTGCTCCAACCGGCGCAGATGCAGGGATTTGAGGAATTTTAACCGCGCTAGTATCTGTGATCAAAAGAAATATAACAATAATCAAATGATGCTGCAAGAGTTGAGTTATCTTCAGATAATATAGGTCGGGTACCGTTATGCTCTCTCTTCAGATTCAGCTCTGGTATATTCATAAACAGAGAGTCCTGCCAGTTTTGTGCGAAAATCGAAGCCAGAAGTTTATTCACATTAACAAGCTTCTGATAGTCTTCAAGAATCTTAATCTCCTTTGTTATACTCGTCTCCGAGTCATGTATTAATGCATCATACTTCTTTTGTACCTCTAACATCTCCTTTTCGCATTCAGAAAGAAGCATCGATTTCTGTATATAAACAAGATCATTATCGTGTTATAATCCAGCGATGAATATTACTTAACGAAAATGTGTTTCGTTAGAGCAGTAGCGGATCTAGAAATGAATTTCAGTAGTAACGTTTTTCATTTTTTTTCATTTTAGTAGCAACGTTTTTCAAATTTCGTAAAAAAAAACAAATTTTCCACTAATTTTTCACTACGCGCGCGAAGTTGAGCAGTAACGGATGCGGCACCTAGTTATTAACTAGGTCCGCTCCTGCTTTAGAGACAAGAAAAATAAAAACCTTTTCTTGATGTGACTTTGTGATTTGCTCTAGCTCCTTTTGAATTCTTTCGACTTCTGTTTCAAGAGGCGTAGAGGTAGGCGTATGTTGCAGAGGTTGATCGCTTTGACTTTGTTGACCTTCACTTGCTCTTCGATTCAAAGCAACCGAATCAGAAACACTTGTGGAAGGTGATATCTGTAGTTGTGTCGTCGTCCATTTTCTTCCGACTTCAGCACGCCCTTTTCTATTACTTCTAACCTTTTTTCTTACACCTAAGGAAGTAGTTGCATCATTTTGATTTTCGCCTTCAGACTGTTTTCGGGTTGGCTTTTTAACTCTCCGAGACAACCTGCTACATGGGTTTGTCGGGCTAAGTTGACTTTCTTCAACCAAATTACTCCAAAAGTCCGAAGGCGAGTGCGCTATCAAGTATTCTACAACAGAAGAAGTTTCCTTTGTGTGGTTTTCTGTTTCGCCAAATAAGAAGATGCTTTCTAAATAAGCTCCATTTTGCATTTGTGCGTTTGATACGAGCGAACGGTTTGTGGGACCCGTTTCGACGCTTGTGTTCCTCAACAAGAATGACAATTCATGAACCAAATCATCTATAAACGACTGAGTTCCGGAGTCGGTCCTGCTTTTGAGCTTACTAAATAAGTACGGCGCCCCCCATGCTAACAGTTGGCGGCAGACACTCGAACTAATACAGTTGTCAACAGGTGCGCCTTTCTTTGCAAGAATTAGCGTTTTCTCTTCAACGGTGAATGCTGAATACAAGCGGAAAACATTTATCCGCTCACAATGTGAGTCAATAGTGATCCTCTTAAGGACTTTTATGTCGTTTAACGGGTTACGGTCACTGTTGAACAATATCACCACATCCACACGCGATAGTCTAACGCTTGAATGACAAGCATGGTAATCAAATAAGCAAACGAACCTATCACTCTCTACGTCGTTAAACATTTCTAACGGTTTTTCTTTCTTTGCATTCGCAGAATTCGAAAGAATCTTCCTGGAGATATACACATACGAATTCTCTCCAAATCTTTGATGAACAAGGTCATCTAAAAGTTCTCCGGTCGATATCATCTTTACAATCAACAAAACAGTTCTTTAATAAGTAAATGATGTAAAGCGCAGCGCGTATACAACTAAAGTAAACTAAAGAACTTAGTTACCTGAAACAGAATAAGTGCTCTTAAACTGCGTCGTTTAATCTCTAACAGCAGTTTGTCGATAACTTGCAGTTTGCCACTGACATTGATTTCAGCATCCAAAGAAGCTTGTTTTGAAGATTTAAGCAAAGTAGGGTCCGCAAGATACGGGTGATCACAACACTGAAAAGATAATTAATAGTTAATCAAATTAAGAAGCACTTACCAACATAATGCAGAACACTAGAAATACAACTACAAAAAGAACCTTTTGGATTTGTGTAATAATATTAGGGAGTGAAGATTTTCTTGATAATGAAGAGAGTGCCTCCAAATTTGCTACTAAAATCGAACAATACTGTTCGATCTGCATCGAAGAAAGATGAACCGGGACCCAATACTCTTCAAATTCTGGTGTGCGGAATGTGCACTCAAATGCGATAAATGGTGACAGTTTTTCTTTCAATGTGCTGATATCATCGTTCATTTCCATGTCAGCATCAGAACGTATCAGTTCATTTTTGCAGTCGACCAGTGACAGAAAATTTCGGTAGCTCTGCAAAATATCCTGAAACGGTTGACTAAATTAGCAAATGTAAATAAACAAAGGCTGCAGCTTGCAGTAGTAGCTGGGACGCTCGGCGCTCGCGGGTCAAAACGGGCTTGGCCAGGTTGACTGACATACATTTGTTTTGTTTAAAGTTGGTGCGCTAAAGATAGACTTAAGTTGACTTTCAGCCCGTTCGACCAATTTGACCCGTTTTCCCTCTATATCTATTTTTTTTCTATTGACCCGTTTGACATAAAATGAATTGAGAAAACACACCACTGATTCACCAGTAGTGGTTGGGTTGGGTCAAAACAGACTTGGTCTGCGGGTCAAAACGGGCTGGGCCAGGTTGACCAACATACATTTGTTTAGAATTAGTGCACTAAAGATAGACTTAAGTTGACTTTATCCCGTTTAACCAATTTGACCCGTTTCCATTTTTATCTATTTTTTTCTTATTATTAACCCCTTTAACATAAAATGGATTGAGGAAACACACCACTGAATCGCCAGTAACTATTAACAGTTTCATATCAGCCATAAGCATCTGAATTTTCTTCAAATGTGTTGAAAATATGGGACGTTGGCACTCGTCTATCACCAACAATTCCCACTTAATATGCTCAAACATTTCCATGTCCTGCAAAACAACAAGATTGATATAACTCATACCTAAACTTGTGTCAGTTTCATACTTTCATATAATTTCAATTTTTCACCTCAACAATGTCATCCGGAGAAGATAAAAGGACTTGAAATTTTAAATCCGTAATGACAGCCCAGATATGTTTGTTCCCTTTGTATGTTACAACCTTGACCGACTTTGACCACTTTGAAAACTCGATTTCCCACAACGAAATAGCATCGGAAGAAGCTAATATCAGAATAGGCTTCGTCATGTTATCCAGCAATGATAATATAAAAGAGACCACCTTAACCAGCCGGTCCTGCGATATCAAATAAATAAACTCAAAAATAATCTAGTTTAAACATTTATCTAATCTTTAGTTCGTTAAAAAAAATATCATCGTTTAATAAATATATAAACCAAAAATCTCACCTGCCCGTCAAAGACAACAGCATTCTGGCCTCTTTTCCGATGATCACGAAGCTTGTTAACATAAGGAAGAACATGATTTTGTATTTCAGCTGATACTTCCACTTGAAGATTAGCTAACTCACCACTGCCTGCTACATATGTAATAAAGGCTATCAGTCATAGTTACCAAAAGCGTTAGGCACACTCAAGGTGCATAGGCCTCGCTTGGGGCCTAGGCGCGGGCGCAAAAAAAAAAGCAAGGGCCTGATATAAAAAAAAGCGAACAAAGAAAATAAAGTAAAAATATATTAAAATAATACTATTTTTCATCTAGTAAGTACCAAAAGTTAAAAAATATTGGTGCATTAGTGTATATATGTATTTTTTTAGATAAAAGTAGAAATCTGGCTAGAATATAGCCATAATTTAATGAATTTGGCTGGAAACTCTCCAAAATTTGGGAATCTAGTTGAAATTTGTGCCTAAACCATCAGCTGGAGAATTAAAGCGCAATTTCATCGACTCAAAGCGCAAATGCATCGCCTCGCCCAAAAAATAGGCCTAGGCGCACGAGGCGATGGCTTTTAACAACTATGCTATCAGTAAATATTTAACACAAGACTATATCAAAAATCGAAACTATTTTGACATAGATACTAAATGACATTAATCTACAAACTATGTGATCTAAACAAACAGAACACACACCGGGTTCTATCTTGTCCAAACTATGTGATCTAAACAAACAGTAACACATCTAGACAGATAAAATAATGTAATGCAACTGCCTCTATCTGCCTATGTATAATGTATGCATGAATGTGTAAACTCATAAAAAAGTTGATAAAACAGGGGCATTTTAGTCATTTACTATCAAGTTTTCTTCAACCTACACAATGGTTCTACTACTTCTCTCTATCCCCATACCAGCATAAAACACTAATAAAGGAGCTTATTTAAAAACCCTTTTAAGCCCTAAACACATACAGAAAAACAGTAAGTAAACTCTCACACAAGGGTTAATAAAACAGGGGCATTTTAGTCATTTCACTATCAAATGGGTGTAGCGGCAAAGCTTGTTGCCCGTTTACCCGCCTCTCACTTCTAAAAATTGTTTATCAGTTATTATATTAATTAAAATTACTAATTAAAAAAAAAAAAAAAAAAAAAAAAAAAAAAAAAAAAAACCTCTATCAAATCTTCATCAACCTACACAATACTGGTTCACTCCATGCATACCAGCATAAAAACCCTTTTAAGCTGTAAACACATACAGACAAAGAATACATATACATCTATCAACTTATGTATGTGTAAATTCACACAAAGGTTAATAAAAACAGGGGCATTTTAGTCATTCACTAACCAGTCTTCTTCAACCTACACAAAAGTTGATAATTTTTTGTAAAAAGATCAAACCCCATAAAAACCGAAAGGGTTTCTTGCAATCATACAGATAACTTTTGTAATAAATGTTAAAAGCTGTCAATAATGGCAGAATAATCAGAAAAATTACAAAAAGAAAACCCTTAAGTCATGCTCTACTCAACAAGATAAAACAAACAGAGCACATGAAAATTTTAACATACATTATATAAATCAATGAAGAAAGAAAGAAGCAAAAGTTGGTTGAAATTACTTGTTGTTTTTCAGGTGTTTTGAGGGTTTTTTTTTTTTTTTTACTTGTAGAACACTTTATGGAGGTGAAAATGTGAGTATGGATCAGATGTTCAGAAATAAAACTGCAATTTAAGGTTTTTCATGGGATAAATACTGTTAATAAAAAAATTAACTACTACGTTTTATTTCATTTTATTTTCATATATGTATGTAGTCGCGACTGTTACTTTTTAGAGTATCAGGGTTTCACTTGTGTACAAGATTTTTTGCCTCAATATTCGATTATAGCTTGTCATATGTATAATTACCGCCACTTACTTGTGTCATAGCACCGTGGTAACATTAAATGGTGTTTGAAGAAAGTATGCAGGTCGGAGGTATTTAGTGGGGTGTAATAAATTGATGTAAAAATGAGGGTAAAAAATAAGGGAGGAAATTTGTCATTCCAAAAAAAATATGTATTATTATTGGATTATCTCGTGGGTGCTTTATGGGATAAACAAATCTAATATGAAGTGACAAAATGTATGTACCGTAAAAGAAATATGACGTTTTTTTAGAAGTTTTTTAAAAGATCAACATTTGATAACTCATAAAACCTGGTTCTTGTTTTACGTGGAGTGAAGTCTCTGAATAACTTTGTCACTTCCTCAAGTGTCAACACATTCTAAAGCTGTGATGTGAACCTGGAAAAAAAATAACCAAATTGGTATCAAATGATCTGTCACGATGATATTTGATTTAAGCGGCGTGCATGATGGGGTGATTAATTATCATTTTGCCTAGACATGATTAATGAATTACCTAAACACATTGTGTTTTATTTTCTAACAAAAACCCACTAAAAATCATTTTTTTTAGTTTTTTGTATAGCACTATAATGCTCGTTGGGAAGATAACAAAACGCTTGTTAATTTGGTGTATTTAAAAAAAACGCTCGTTAGTAACTTCTATATACGACATTTTTTTTTAAATACACCAAATTAACAAGCGTTTTATTATCTTTCCAGCGGGCATCATAGTGTTATATAAAAAAGTGAAAAAACAACTTTTTAGTGGGTTTTTATTCATGCAGAAAAAACATAATGTGTTCAGGTAATTCATTAATCAGATCTAAGCAAGTCACTAATCATATTAAGATAATATGTTTTTGAACCTACTATTATATATAAGAACTCACTAACTACATATATATTCACAGATGTAGTCAGTTTGGTAAAAATCTAATTTTTTTATTTATTTTGATAGGTGTTGCTAGGAATATTAATTACAAAGACCGCTAAGCCGGTTAGATGTAGCATATAATTCTTAGACATCAAGTAAATCTCTTCTACCCTTTCTTACCTAACCTTTAAGTCTCCAACTTCATTTTTTCCGGCCCAACCGCTGATTGTTACCGGTTTTCCGGTCTGGTCACCGGTTCAACCAGCTAGACGCTAAAACGATCCAACATCATGAACCGGACCGGTCCGGTTTTCAAACATAAGTCTAAAATCCTGCAAAACCGTGTCTGACTTTCGTGAGCGACTCCAGTCTTTATGACCATAATAACTGTAACTAAATCCATCAAATCCTTTAACCATCTGTTAGATAACAGACTTCACAAACACCTTGCAATGTCATCATCATCATCATACCCTCTATCCCTTCCAATCTCCATGAACAACTCTTCAACCAACACTAACCAACCCCTTCACCCATCTTCATTACAGTTACCTCCACACACCCAATTCACCAAAGATCAGCCACACCCACTTCACAAACCCCGAACCATTCGATACCGGTTAAGTCAGTTATGCAGAGAAGGCCAACCCCATCTTGCCCACCAACTGTTCGACGAAATTCCCAAACCAACAACTGTTGTTTGGAACTCTATTATTATTGGCTTTATCTGTAACAACATGGCTCAACAAGCTATAATGCTCTATACCCAGATGAAATTTAAGTCCTTTTTACCTGATTCGTATACTTACTCTTCGGTTCTTAAAGCCTGCGCTGATACTCGAAGTCTTTCGATAGGTAAAGCGGTGCATTGTCATGTTTTGCGATCGGAAATGTATCCGAGTAGGATAGTTTGTATTTCCCTTTTGAATATGTATGCTAGTTGTTTCTATGATGGAGTGGAAAAGGTGTTTGGATGGTTGCCGAAAAAGAATGTTGTTTAGTGGAATGTTTTGGTTTCGTGGTATGTGAAAGCGGGACGGTTTGAAGAGGCGGTTGGTAATTTTGTGAAGATGATGAAGTGTGGTGTTAAGCCGAGTTCTGTGAGTTTTGTTAATGTGTTTCCTGCGGTAGCGGGATTGGGTGATGATTCTAGGGTTGCGGAGGTTGTTTACGGTTTGCTTGTTAAGTTTGGCGATGAGTTTTCGACGGATTTGTTTGCTATAAGTTCTGCGATTTCGATGTTTGCCGAACTTGGTATGATTGAATCTGCAAGGAAGGTATTTGATAGTAGCTTAGAGAGGAATGTGGAGGTTTGGAACACGATGATTGGAGGATATGTACAAAATAATATGCCGGTTGAAGCATTTGATCTTTTCGTTCATGCTTTACACTCGTCAGATAATGTTGGTATTGATAAGGTGACTTTGGTCTCGGTTTTAACAGCCGCCTCACAGTTGCAGGAGCTAGACCTTGCTAAGCAGATGCATGCGTATATTATAAAAAGTTTACCGGTTTTACCTGTGATTGTGATGAATGCACTTGTAGTGATGTATTCAAGGTGTAATTCTATTCAAGAAAGTTTAAACATTTTTAACAGTATGGATGAAAAAGACACAGTTACTTGGAACACTATGATTTCATCTTTTGTGCAGAACGGGATGAATGATGAAGGCTTAGTGCTTGTACGTGATATGCTAAAACAAGGTTTTATAATTGATGATGTCACAATATGTGCTCTGTTATCTGCAGCGTCTAATCTCAGAAACCAAGAAATCGGAAAACAAACCCATGGGTATCTTCTTAGGCGTAATATTCAGTCCAACGGTATGGAAAGTTATCTTATTGACATGTATGCAAAATCAGGGCTGATAAGAGCGGCTCAAGATCTTTTCGAAAGAAATTGCTCAAATGATAGAGATCAGGCGACATGGAATGCAATGATTGCCGGGAACTGTCAAAACGGATTAATTGATCAAACTTTTAGTGTTTTCAGGCAGATGATTGATCATGGCGTTCCACCAAATGCGGTTACTATAGCATCAATTCTTCCAGCGTGCAGTATAATAGGAAGTTCAAGATTAGCTAAACAAATCCATGCATTTACCGTTAGAAGTTTCTTAGACAGTAACGTTTTTGTACATTCTGCTTTAGTGGACACGTATTCCAAGTTAGGTACGATTGGCAGAAAATGTGTTTGCTTTTACACATGAGAAAAACGCTGTAACATACACGAATATGGTATTAGGTTATGGGCAACATGGGATGGGTGAAAAAGCTCTTAATCTATTTAAATCAATGAGGGAAAATGGCATACAACCTGATTCTGTAACAATAGTTGCAGTTCTATGTGCCTGCAGTTACTCCGAGTTGGTGGATGAAGGTCTTAGGTTATTCGAGTCAATGGAGGCAGAGTATAACATTGTTCCTTCGCTTGAGCATTACTGTTGTGTTGTAGATATGTTAGGGAGAGTTGGTAGGGTGTCGGAAGCTTATGATTTTGTCAAAAGTTTGCGGGAAAATAGCGATCATTTGAAAATTTGGGGTTCGCTTTTGGGTTCTTGCCGAACCCACGGAGAATTTCAGTTGGCAAAAGTTGTTGCCGGTAAGTTAGGGATCCAGAAAATAAACAGTTGACCAAAAGAAAAAACTAAAATAAATCAACAATGGGATGTGGCCGCTAGAATTTCCAATTGTAGTTGTATGTTGCCAATTTTTTTGTGGGCTAGATGAATAGAAAATGAATTCGGGCTTTTGATAGAAGGGGCCCAATCAAACTTACTAGGCCGAAATCTACATATTACTAAAAATGAACTTCCAAACCCAAACGTGAGGAAGCCATAACAACTAGAGTCTAGAGGTGCACAAATCGGGTTTTTTCAATACCCGGTTTCGGGTAGGGTCGGGTATTGAAAGAACCGGTTCTAGTTCCGGTTCCTAACATAAAAAACTATGCCCGGTATACCGGTTCCGGTTTTTTAATACCCGGTTTTGGGTATGGAACCTGTTCCGGGTATACCGGACATTGAAAAAAAACGGGTACACTGGGTATTGAAAAAACCCGGCTATGCTGGATATTAAATTCTTTTTATACAATCAAGTCGAAGGGTAGTGCGACTTAGATGATCATAACGCGGTTATAGAATTCTTTGGATGAGACGGGTCAATCTTGGGTTGTCGAAGTGGTCAAATGTCAACCCTTCTTGAATCACGAAGTGACCCATTCCTTCCCGGACCGCCTCAACATCAAAATGCCAAATAGTCCCGTCGCTTGACATATACTTTTTTGGGTCATGAACCGGGTATAAGGAAAACCCGGTTCCGGGTATTAAAAAAACCGGGTACAAACCGGGTCCGTGTAACACCTCGAGATGTTACGGGTCTCTTAAACGGGTCGGGTCGTACCCGACCACCCGATTATTTAATAAAATATTTAAGTTCGAATCTCGCGACTAACCGTTTCAACCGATTATATATATAATAATTATTAAATTTTTAGTATCTCGGCTAAACGTTCCTTATTTGCTGTTCAATCGTTACCAAACGTTTCTTATTTTATTGTTATACCGTTACCAAACACCCGAGTCCCAGTTATTATCCCTGTAGCCAAACACCCCTTATTATATTTATCTTTTATAAACCACTCCTCTTGTCCCTCGCATCTCTCTCTGTACATAATATACACACACACAAAGTGTGTGTTGATATAATTCTCTGATTAAGAAGCCCCCGTCGGACAACCATCACCTCCGGCCGCCGCCGCCAGCGTCTCTCTCCGGTGAGTTTCCAAATCACCGATGACAACCCTCTCCAACTCTTATCTGATAAACCACCATCGAAACACCCTAATCTTTCCCCTGTTCCGATAATATCCGGTCAGAAACCAAACCAAACCTTCATCTTGTTTTGTGAAAACCCGAGTCCGGTTCATAGAGGGAACCGGTGACTGTCATCAGTAATCGTCTCCTTTGTTTCTGTTCTGAATCAAACCCGGTAACCCACTGGTTAACCAAACCCAACCCGATAATAATTCATCCCGATAACCACCATGAACTGATAAGCCTTCTGTTCCATCGAGTCACCATCAACCCAAGAACCCTTTTCTTATTCTGATTATAATCTGATAAACCAGCTTGTTCGGCTCTCTGTTCCTGATAAACGAACCGGACAGTCACCGGTTACGGTGACTGTCACTGATAACCACCATGTTTCGCCTTCTCTGCTGAACCTGTTCTGCTCGTTGTTACTGTTAAACGAGCCGGACAGTCACCGGATATGGTGACTGTCACACATCTTTCCGTTATAAACCACTCGTAAACCACCCCTTATTGTTATCCGGACAGTCACCAAGCTACGGTGACTGTCGTGAATCCTTATAAACCCACCAAGTATTAACCTGAGCCCCTGTTTCTGTTGTGTTTTGGTTAGTTATAGCCGTATCTAAGCCTGTTTCCCTCTATTTTGTGCTCGACAAGTTCTTGTGGAGCCGACCGATGATTATATATTCACAGTATTGATTACCGGCTTGGAAGACGGGTTCGATAACCGGTTGGATATAACTCCCGGTTAATCCCTGATTATGTTCCGATTGTATTCCGACAAGATCCGGTCATATCTCCGGTAAATACATCTCTAATTGTTATATTGGCTATCAAATATTAGATTATAATCTATTATTAACTAAAGATTATAATTGTTATTTGTTACGAGGTACCGATAAACGAGTTGGAGGATACAAGTTGTTACCGAGTCAACTCAGTGACTCGGTCAACACCCGGAATAGAACCCGGTCCAATGACTAGACGAGGATTATTAGAATTATACGAATATATATATATAATACGAATAACGTACGGACTTGATAATAATAATAATAAGAGAATAATAAACATATATAAAATATATACGTTTATATATATACGACTCGATATATAAAACGATATACTAGACTCGGGTTAATAATAATATGCTTAGCCGAACCAGCATCCGGGTAAGTTCGTGTCTAGAGTTCTTTAGGTTCGTGTGCCAAGCTGTAATGGCCAGCTTTATTAGCTACGAGTGCCAAGCTGTAATGGCCAGCTAGATTTTAGGATGTCCGTGTCGTGTCAATAATAAACCCCGGGTTTAGGACTATCTAATATATACCGAATTATATATATAATAAATTGTATATATGATATATATCCTAAAAATTACAATCTAACAAGTCCCACGCGTAAAATGTATCAATATATATATATGAAATATAATTGTAATAAGAAGATTAGCAGAAGATATAACGTAAACATGTGAGTATCGTGAACTCCCCACTTTTACTGTTTTATTAAGCGTTTTCGGGGAAATACATGTCATTTATTAGAAAACTTAGAAATGTTTTACATAATAAAATGATTACTAATAGAAGTTATAGAAAGGGGATAATAGAAACGACAAGGACAGTACTGACCGGTATATCGCCATTTCCTTTCTTGTCCGACTAGAGGACAAGAACCAGTCTTACCCGAGTAGAGGGTGGGAATAATTATATTTACCACAAGCAGAGTGGTACCATCGATAGGAATGACAACTAATAGAATATAATAGAAACAATATAATAGATTGACATATAATCGGTATAATTTAATAGAATATAATAGAATATAATTTCCCCTCTAGAAATTAGAATTGTGAAGCATGTTTATAAAAGAATGTTATTTAAATAATTATAAATAAACGAACTGGCCATTCGCTTTATAAAATACACGACCTCACCAACTTTATGTTGACAGAAACTATTTTTGGCATGTGTTCAGGTAACCCAACAGATATGATGACGTGGATCCTGGAAGAGTCAAGACTGTCAATATCCTGAGTTCCGCTGCGTAGCTCCGATAACCCGACCCGATGACCCGGCACCGACTGCCAGGGTCGTTACAGTCCGGTTCCGAGTACGGTTTTTACATAGAAATCTATACCCTATGCGTACCCGACGGGTAGGGTCAATTCCGGTTCCGAGTAGGGTCGGTTCCAGTTTTTTTAATACCCGGTTCCGGGTTTTTTTTTTCCGGTTCCAGTTGTTTTGTGCACCTCTAATAACAACTCCTCCCCCTACTCATATATAACTTATATGAATATGTGTAAATGCAGTTTGAATGTTGTTTCACGTGATGTAGATTTATCAATGTTTTCAAAACCGGTTTTTTAACCATACCGGATTGGACTGATTGAATTGGGTCATGTCGAGTGGTTTAACTAGATTGACTAGTTAACCCCTATAATTTCATAAATACAACTTTAACTCGAAAATAATTTAATAGTACATGATTTCGTAATAAAAAATTATTTTAAAAGTGAAAAAATAATTAAAAGAAAAAACATAAGTACTCAATTTTCAACAAAGTTGTTTTTATATATAAGGGTATGATTAGTTTATGCTATTAGAGTGTTGTATTATAAAAGCATTAAGTTTATGATCGCTTAAAAGATAGAATTCATTATCATCGCCATCCTCATCAACAAAAGTATAATTATTTTCATTTTTTACATCATTAAAGAAATTTTAGTTACCAATAATTAAAATATACTAAAATTACTTAAGATAAGTGACATATATACCAAATTACTTTGTCTTTGAGAAACCGGCTCATGTTCTTTCTCACTTAAAATGATATCTAAATCATCATTATGGGCCGATAAAGTCCAAAGTTTAACCTTGTACCCGTATAGCGGTATAAACCGGTATACCGGAATTTTCCGGTGGTTCAAATCCTTTACGGTTTCCCTAAATTACCGGATTGATTCATACCGGCCAAGACACCAGTAAACGGTATAACTGGTTTAACCGGCCGGTTTAAACCTGATTATAAAACGTTGAGATTTATTACCAATGTTTTTTTTTTCATTTGTTGTTACATAGAAATGTGTAATTAAACATCTGTTGTTGGTTACATACTTACATGTACGTACAAGTGTAAATATATGTAAATAGACGGTCTGTTTGGAAAACGGATGATTTGTATGAACATTTGATAAACTAAGATACCAGTAATTGTCTAACTGTCATATATAATGAAGACTGAAGTTTCTAAATGAAGACAAAGTTCAAAACATTTCTACAAAATTAGATATATTTGATCCTAAAATCATACATCTAAAGAACAAAAGTTACATGATGACGTCATGGAGGATTTTCACGGTGAGATTTTTAACGTTGCATGGTGACGTCTTCTATACATAAATTACCGACAAGAAGAAGGTGTTACGCAATTTAATCTTACTTTCCAACTTGCAATATCATATTTAGTCATAGAGAATCCATTGACCATAGAACATTGATCAATAAAGTCAATGGTAAATGACTTAACCCAAATCATACGGCCACAACTTAATCAATTTGTCACAAAAGAAAAAACTATACTCTTCCATTTCTATATAAAGCAATCACCTAGTCCTCTTAGTATTCACAAATATTTTCACCTTCAAAAACACATGGCAACTAAATCACTTACCTCGGGTACACTCGTTCCTATCTTCATACTCATTATCGTTTTGTTACATCCCATGCACCCGCAATCTGAAGCAGCCGTGTTAAATTCTCATCGTATGATATTTTCCTCTTTAACGTGTCATATTTTACCATGAACTTTCATGGACGTGTTATATATTTTTTAAGAATGTTCGTAAAAGAAGTATAATCATTTTTTTTTTTTTTTGTTGTTGTTTGTTGTTGTTTATGCAGAATTATATCAAGACCACCGTTATCCGCCATGTTTGTGTTGTCAATCAAACGCGCCACCTCCGCCCCATTGCTATTGCGCATGCTTCGTGACCCATTCAGGGAACAAGTCACCTTGACGCTTACTAATGTCATAAAGAGTTCCACAAGACACGTTAAGAATAAGTAATTAAGATGTGTATGTGCTTTTAGCACAAATAAGAAAGCAATAAAAGGGTTTTTAATTTGTTACAATCGTATTATATTATACAAGTACCATGTGCACTATAATTCATGGTGTGGTTAAACAAGAAGCTTGTTCGTTTGTAAAAAAAAAAAATAATAAGTTTGTAAGTGGCTCGTTTTTAAACAAGCCAGCGAGCCAAGCTCTAGACAAAGCTAGTTTGGCTCGCTGGCTTGTTTAAGTTAAAGCCTAAATTCGTAATAAATAAATGAGCTAGCTCAAGCACTACATTTGTCTACCTGAAAAAACGAAACCGATCAAAAAAACGCTAACGACCGCGTTCTCCGGTGAGATTCGACATGGGCCGAGAGTGTGTTGGCGTAGTCTAGGATTAATTGTTTAACCTTTTCTTCTGATTTTGGGCTTAAGTTTTTGCTGAGGTCTCTAGCGGTTGTTTTACCGGGTCCTGGTTGATAGTTTCTGAGCTCGTATCGCAAACATGCGTTGATCCATCTGAGATACACTAGTTGTTCCACATCTGCACATCTGTCTGCTTGAAGTCTCTCGATTTGTTTCTTTAGATTTTGATTTTCTTCTTTGACTTTTTCGCTCTGCGGATTGAATTCGTACGTAATCCATGAGATAAAGATCATTGGTCGAATAATCAATGTTTTAAAAACCGGTTTTTGTAAATTAGGAGAATTAGGCTCAGATACAATTCAACCGGTTACCAGGAGGTTCAACCAGTTGTACCGGTTTTTAAAACATTGTGATAAATAAATTAA
Organism: Ambrosia x helenae; assembly: GCA_030844895.1. NCBI lineage: Eukaryota > Viridiplantae > Streptophyta > Magnoliopsida > Asterales > Asteraceae > Ambrosia > Ambrosia x helenae. The sequence continues at coordinate 28,301,800 of CM061231.1, forward strand.
GGAATTTGGTTAATAACTCAAACTATAATCCATCGAACCGGTAAGGCAACCGGGGCATGCGTACTTAGTTACTTACTGTTCCGTTAGAGTGTGGGTGTGTTGTCTATGGCAATTAAAGTGAAAGTTATGAGTGTCATTGGTCAAGTTGCCGGTTTAAATTATTCTCGATCGATGATTTATAGTTTAGATTATTAAAAACCAAGTTATCTGAATGTAAAAGAAGATAAATTCTTACTTCGGCATCTTCTAAGACAGATGTAGCAAGGATTTGAACACAATCTAACCTCTGAGCCAATTCGAGCTTTTCTAGCTGCAAATCATCATTCGACTTTCTTAATTCTGCAACTTCGGCTTCAAGACCCTTTAGTTTCAGGACCTCTGATTCGAACTTTGGATCAATCACGCGCACATGTTTGTTTTCGTCTTCCTGCATCTTTTGAACTCGTCGATGGAAATCCAATATTTGTTTCTTGTTCTGCTCGGCTTCTGATGTAAACTTCCTTTTTAGCATCTGTATTTTGGTTCGCGCGGCTTCAAGATCCATTACAACTTTCTTATAATCGGTCATTTGTGCCTCTAGTCGCCTGTTTTCAGCATGTAATGATTCGATCTTTAGCGCAAAAAGTTTAGTTTCCATGTTATTTAACTTAAGACGGTTTTGTAGCTCCATGACTACAGTTTCTTGCTCTTTTAGACCACAGTATTCGAGTAACTTGATCTCCAACTTACTCTCTCTTTCCTTAAGTAATTTAACCGTGTTTCTTAGAGTCCTGATCTCTTGTTCGTTGGTATCCTTTTCTGCGTGTAAATTTTCTTTCGACGATTCACTATTCGCCCTTACAAATTCGCTACTGTTTAAATAATGCACTTCCTCCTGCACCATATCAAGACCAACATTCTCAACAATGACAAATTTTATGCGACAAAGCGAGTGTCGTAAAACACGATGACAAAGATTTCTTGTAGAAGAAGCAAAGAATCACCCATTTTGTAAGCAAACATTATCTGTCATGCCCACAAAAAGATTTCCTTCACATTCAATCTTCAAGGAAAGCAATGCATTTGTTGGATAAAACAATAATTATCTTTAAAATGTGAGTTTTTTATTCATAAGACTGTATTTATATCATAATTTAAAGAATATTAATTATTTTCAAGAATCAAATTCTTGTTGGACTAAAGAAATTAAACTGGTCATGTAAACAGATAGGTTCTTGTTCTTACATGTTTATCGGTTGCCAGCGGATCAAAACAAAGATGGTTGCTTCTCGAATTCGCCTGCTTGTTGCAATCTGAACACAAATTCATCATTAGAAACATGAACACATAACTGTTAATGAAATTATAAACAAAGAAACAACAGTTACAACACAAACCTGAACGTTTTCGAGGATCACTAGCCTTCGATCTTTTGTTTATGATCAAAGAGTAAAGAACTCCACCAAAAGACAATGCTAAAGCCACTCCAAATCTCAATAACACAGGAGCTATATCTTTGTTTTCGTTTCCCATTTTTTATAACTACATGTTCTTGATCATCATCATGTGTTATCTATTCATCCTGAAAATAAATTATAAGTATGACCCATTTGATAAAAGTAATGAATTAGTTCTACACATAAAGTGTGTCTGATGTTAATTTTTAAAAATATTATATAGGGGATTGATTACTTACAAATGGAGAGCTGATTCTTGAGGACATTGGTGAAGGATTAAAGATTTCATTTGTTCTTCAAATATTGAACCTGTAACGGTTGGTGTATGAAATGGAGTTTTAATTTTTAAATGAAACTTCAAATTAATTAACATAGAAACGGTATTATATGGAATATGTGGATTATATATCGTGTTATGTTTGATATAGATGCTGTGCTTTTTTTGTTCTTTTAATGAGTTGGTTCTTGAAAGAATCAGATGCCTAAATCCGGTTTTAGAGCGTGTTTGGGATTGAGTTTTGAAATGGATTTTTAGATTATTGTGTTTTAAAAACGCAAATAATCAGTTTTTAGTGTTTGAGAAAGGTTTATAAAAATAGATTATTTGCCTTTAATAAGTTACTAAAAAGCAATAATATAAAAGCAACTTCACTCCTACTGTAGCAAAACGCATAATCTATTTTCAAAAGGTAATCCCAAACACCCTCGAAGAAAACGTTATGTAAACTAGTTTGGATATGTTATATTTTTTTTTTTTTTTTTTTTGAACGATCAACTAAAGTATTGTCGGGTACTCTGTACGCGGCCCCCAATGGCCGAAAGGGGCCCCAGACGGCCTCTAGTCCGTACGGACAGAGCCCTTCGGCCCACCCGTCTCCTGTTCCAGGGAAAACCCGGCCCACAAACCCGCCCGAAGGCACGACGGTAGTGAATCGGTAAAACCTGAAGAGATCAAGAGTCGAACCCATGACCACAAGGGTCAAGGGTCTCTCCATCACTTCCCAACCACCTACCCCACCACAAGGGTGGGGGTATCCATCACATACCTCCCGTGGGAATTGAACCCGGCTCCCCCAAAGAGAGAACCGGTCCTTTTACCACTAGGCCACATGATCAGGATGATATGTTATATTTTCTTGATTACAAGTTTATTTATCTACATTAAAAATTATATACAACTATAGACACATAGGCAAAACATTGATAAAAAAAATAAACACATCGTAACGCTAAAAATTAGTTTTTTATATAACCATTACATTTTGAAGGTTATAAGAACAAAAGGGGCAAATTACATAAGAATAGCCGGTAGGCGGGCAACAAGCTGCGTCGCCACCCCCTTCTGGATAGAGAACCCTAATCTAGAGAAAACAAATCATCGCCCCTGGGGAGTCGAGAAGTTGTTGTAGACGACCCGCTGGACTTTCATCAAAAACCTGATCGCTTCCAGTGCCAATGAGCCAAAAGTGTCAAAGGCCAAAGGGACAAAAGCATGTTGGTTATCCTCACACGCTTTAGCGTGCTTTGCCACCTTGTTCGACTCTGCTCTAAGTACCGCTTGCCCCGGCACTAACCCACTCTCCCTGAAACCCGCTAAAGGGGACACACCCGTAAGGTCCACGCATGTGTGTTTCCCACCTTCCCAACCAAACACTACCAGGTCAAACGGAGGTAAAGTGGATCTCCCTTCTGCTGGGTCTGTAAGAAAGTTGACCGGGGCCTCTTTCTTTGCCGAGATCCCCGCTCGTCTAAGAATATCCATTAAAACATCCCGAACAAAATCGTGCCTGTACTTAAACCCCGGTAACTCTCTACAATGGAGGGCATGCTCCCCATATTTATCCAAACACGCTTTACGGCAAACCGGACATGTTTCGTCATCCGGAAAAATGGGAATCATCAAACGATATTTAAGGATTGCTCTATATTCCACCGTTGACATCCGTTGCCCCAGTCCTTCGATAGGGATAACTGTTAGGAAATCTTGGGCGTGGGGCCTCTGTAAGCATTCCATGACGGCTTTCTGGCGTGGGGTCAAGCAAAAATCTTCCCCCAGACTTCGTGCGATTCGGCAATAAAGAGCATTCGCCAAGGTTTTCTGTGGCTTTTTGGGGGTGGTGTCTTTACTGGAGAAACCGCCAAGATCAAAGTCAGGGAGATATTCATGCAGGCGTTCCAAAGCGCAAACATAATTCGGATCTGTGTTAGCAACCCCATTGTTACGTAAAATATGGTCTTGCAACCCCCAAGATTGAGATCTGGACGCCACAAAGGCATAAGTAGCTACATCCTGGGCCGAGAGAAGGCCCAACCCACCATGCTGCATCGGTAAGGTTACGACCCGCCACTGGAGGTCCCCAAAATATGCCCCCCACAAACTACAATATCTTCAATTGCCTCCCGGATGCCTTTATCAAAACATGAGACAGCGCTGCCTACAAAGGGGGGCTCGCATGTTCGCAAGCCGAAAAGCAACTTTGCGACCCCCATACAGGATCTGAGCAGGAGGAGCTCGCTTTGAGGATCCCGCAGACGAGGGAGGAGCCCCATAAGATCCACAGCCCGTGACGCCCTTTTAGTAGACAAATCACAGATGAAGTTAGCATTGCGGCTGACTGCCCCTCCTAGCAGTTTGACACCTCTCTCAGGCCGTCCAATATCACTAGGGAATAGCCCTGGCCTAGTCTTCACCCCATTGCAGGTTGGCTAGAAAATCTCTGTTTTCCTGATATTAAGTTTGAGCCCCAATGATGGTCCTTCTGTACTGATAATTTCCAGGGCCTTTGCAACCTGCACAGCGTCCCCGATGATCGTCCCATCATCTAAGTACCAAGCGTGGAAGGGGAGGTTGCAGTTTTCCTGCACCTGTCGTACTAGGGGGTGTAAGGCAAGGGAAAAGAGCAAAGGTCCCAAGGGGTCTCCTTGCTGAACCTTCGTGAAGGCTCCAATGCGTTCATCCCCAACATATAACCTAGCTGGTTGGGCATAAAAAAATTTGACCCACGGAAAAATGGAGGGGCAATGACAATGGACTTCCCGTAACAAAACAGATCGGTCGACTACGTTAAAGGCGTTAGAAAAAACAACCGTGAGCATGGCCAAAGAGCCGTCTGCATGAAAGGAACTGAGGAACCTGTTAGCGCTATGCAACACGGCCTCTGCCCCATTGGGGATTTCCAGCCCGAATTGGTAGTCTCCTAGGTACGTAATAACTTATTTACCAACTTTCTTCATGGCTACTTTGGAGACTAACCTTCTCCATATGGCCCCCACAGCAATGGGGTGAATCCCATTATCAGGCTTCAACAACGGGGTCAGGGGGCTGAAGCAATAAATTCAGTGAGCACCCCGGGACAAAACCCCCTAACCACAGATTGACCACATCGGTGATAGCAGAAAGCAGTCCTGAAAAAGTCGCTGACCCCTCCCCGCTAAGGGCATCTAGCAGGTGTTGTGCCCGTAAGCCGTCCCGTCAACAGGATGTCCCTTTCGGGAACAACTTCACACACCTGTAAACGCAGTCTTCACCCACTGATAATGCAGGGTGGGGTAGAGGGTTGGATGGTAGGGTTGGCGGCGAAATAACAGGATGTTTGTCGATAAGGGCTTGCATGGTAGATTCCCCAGGTGGAGCTACCCCACTGGAGCACAACACCTTAACAGCGGCAGTGAAGTGCCCATCCCTGACTTTCTTGAGACATTGCTTGATATTTGGGTCAACTTCCTCGTCCTTTCCCCCCTCCGTTGCGCTCCCCCACCATGCAAGACCTCTTCCCCCGTTGGGAGGAGCGACGTAACCAAGTCCTCAAAACCAGAGCCGTCCTTCCATGTTGCTAAGGCCCGCATAATACTATCACATTGCAAGGACTTCCTGTTACCTGACCTGCGTTCCTGCCTAGAAGACGGAACGACCACCCTAAGAATACATTGTGGTAAGAGTAAAAGTTTGACCCAGCTTTCAACAGACCCAGGGGAAGCCACTACTTTACGAATGGCGCCCGTCAAAGCCTGGGCAAATGCTAAACGACAACTTGGGGGAATACTTTTAACAGTCTACGCCGGGATGGAGAAAACCTGATCGAGGAGAGTGACATCCCCCACCACTCCTTGTTGGGGCCTAAGATCACAGCCCACCCTAGGATCCCGAGGCCTTAGGATCCCCACAATAAAATCCCCATTCGAGCCAAACTTTCCCGAGAAGATGGAGACACCATCTGGGTGATGGCACCCCCTGCTAAGGGCATGTGTCTTCATACACCTCCCACACAAACCAATATCCAAAAACCCGTAGGGTTTCCCCCACATATGTAAACATCTCTAAATCGCTGGAAAGCGCGCTTCTAAAGAAATCCTTTCGATCATCTTTAAAATGAAACTGCTCGAAATGTGAGATTAACCTGTTATACCCAGAAGACCCAGGTTTGCCATCTTTACAGTCGTGGAAAATTCTAAGGGGGCATAGCCACACTCCATTAGACGAGGTTGGAGCAAGGCCTTCCCCAGAGGTGTCCCCGCAATCAACCTTAGAAGAGACCATACAAGAAAAAGGTGTCCCCGTCTCGAGATAAGAAGGATACAAGGTACCAGACCCCACCCAAAAGGACGAAAGAGGAGCAAAAGCAACCTAATAAAACCTGGGGTCGTATGAACCCGGTTGGAAAGGTCGAAATAACAGGGGAAAAAAGAAAGGTTGTTATACCCTCGCTCCTGTGAACTTTTCAAATAAATACAAGGTAAATTGCTTGCATCTTCATGTGTGTAACACCCCAACCGATGGCGGAAACATCGGGATGTCACGTATTGATGATTGTTCAGTAGCTCATGGTGAATAATAAATTTCATTATATGATTTAAATAAATTACATACAATTGTTCTACAAGAATTCGTACATCAAATAATCAAACAAAGCTTCAAATATCTCCTCATGCTAGCTCTAGACTTCAAGCATCAGTATTTCCTGTTGAGTTTGGAAAAATGGGGGGGTCAACTAGAAGTTTGTGAGAATACATAAGCCATGTCAAGCAAATAGTTTTAGTATAAAAGTTTAGCAATTCATATGTCTATCGTAAGTTTAAGTCTACATGAATAAACATGATATGTTGAATCGACATAATCAAACCTTTGACTAGTTTAGGTCCATCCCGTCATCCACGGTTCACCTTAATAATATGTTGGAACGATAACAATCACCCACGCTACCTATGTAGGAGGTACACGTATCCGGGTGGGATTGTCAATCTAATAGATCTATTATTGAGTATCGCCGGCTTGGCCATAGCTAATGATTATGTAATGTTGAAACTTGTTGAAACTCGTTGAAACTGTTGTTGTCTAATTCATGAGGCATTAAAGTTTACAACTAGACATGTATGTAGAATTGCTTAAGTATAATGTTGCAAGTATGAAGAATTGCATAAACATGGTTACGTAAACTCACCTTAGCAAAGTATTAAGTCTCGAGAAATAGAATATGTGTAGCCCCAAAGTTGCCAATTACAAGAGCTTATAATCAAAGCTTCAATTGTAGAAGTAATAGACTATAGAAGAAAGGTATGAGGGAAAGTTTAATCGGATTGAAACAATCGATTTAGAGGTGCAAAGTATAATGGGTCATAGGTGGGTTTTTATACTAGTTTTGGATTCAATTAGCCATTAAAATTGGTCAACACCATAAAGTAAGGTTTTATGATGAATTGACTATTTGACTAAGACTTTGACTGTTTGACTAAGACTTTGACTAGGACTTTGACTATTTGACTCAAGGCTTTATTTAAAAAAAAAAAAATCTTGTATGTGAAAAAAAAAGAATTTAGAATCATATTATTATTATTATTATTATTTATATACATTTATGTATGTATATAAGTTGTGAGTTAGGATAAATAAAGACTTAGGCACATTTGTATAATATTAATGATAAAGGTGTAATATATATATATATATATATATATATATATATATATATATATATATATATAAGGGCATTTTGGGGAAAATTTTGCGATGTTACAATGTGGTTGTACCAAATTTCATTCTTACACCATAGGTAGTGGTCAGTCAAATGGGCGCTAAAGGGCCTTTTTGGCGCCCCGTTCACCCACAAACACCGCCCCCATGCAGGTTAAAGGGGCATTATGCTCTCCTCCGCAGAAATTTTGGCTCAAGCCAAATGTTTGCCCATCCAATGGGATGCTGCCACGTGGCAGATTAAAAAAAAACAAAAACTAATGCCCCTTTCACCCCTTGCCCCTTTAATGCCCCTTTCACCCACCAAATTTCACCCACCATTACACCCCTTGCCCCTTTAATTCCCCTTTCACCCACCAAGTGACTCCACATTGCCACATGTCAAAAAATGTCCCTTTAACCCACAAATTTCACCCACCACTACACATAGCCTTAGTTTAAACATTTCAAAAATTACATGTTTGTTCTCAATGCTTAATGAGAAGTAAATGCAAAACGACTAAAATACCCTTTCTGTGACATCCGTCACTTTTCGTTGTATTTTTCTTATAATTATATGTATGTTATACCGCAATTAATAAGACGTGACATTTCCATTATTCTCAAACGTTTAAAAAATATCCTGTGATACATTCGGGTTCGTTTAATCATAATATAAGATAATAATAATAATATTATAGATAAAACCTTGTAAAAAAATAATGCTTGGGACGGGATTCGAACCCGCGTCCCAAGCCGAGTCAGAACATACACACACACATCAAACCAATTGGGCTACACCATGATATCTGTTAGAAACCCATCCAAATAATTACTATACTTGAAAGATGAACAGTTTGACTATCAAAAAGTCAACTGACGCGTTCATCATCATCAATCAACTTCCATCACGCATTAATCGATTCAGAAAAGGAATGGAATTGAATTGTTTGACCAATTCGCACCATCTACGCGTATTAAATTCAGTCAAAACCTCCCTATTATTGATCAATTGCCGCGTCATCTTCAAACCAAGTTAATAACTTACCAAATCTACAATCCGACCTTCATACTATAAATTGGACCTCACTACACATTCACACATCGCCGAACATCCTTACTACACTCTTAAATTTCGTTTAAACAACCTGCAACGAAGCAATCCTATTCGCGTTGACTTCTCCTTTGACCAAGCTCGCTACCCGATCGATTTAGTGTGAGTTCTCTTTTTTTGTGGGTTTCAATGTTCGGTCTTATGTGAGCAATAGCCCCAATGATTCAGGGGCTATTGAACACGAATTGTTTGATTTTGGAATCTAGGGCTCGATTGATGAAGATTTGGGGAAGAACATCTGAATCAGTTATGTATATATGTATTTTAAAACCATAAACACACAACCAGCTGGTGTAGACCAGCTGGTTTACACGCGTGTGGTAGGGAAACGAACCGGCCAGTGGCCAAGGTTCGAATCCCACATTCAACAATCTTTTTTTTTTTCATTTAATCATTAACCTAATAAACCTATATAATTAATTTAGATTCGATATATTTTGTTCTCAGGGTGTGGCTCAGTTGGTGGCCACGCTTGTGATAAAACCCGAACCGGCCAGAGGCCCGGGTTCGATTCCCATAACCAACAAGTATTTTTTTTTGCCATTTTTATATATATATTTAATACATTAAATCTTTTAAAATCAGTTTTAAATACCAAAAGTAGTTTATAAATTCCATAAAAATTATCATATGATCTCCAAATGATAAAGTTCATCACCCAAATTTTAGTTTTTCAAAAATAATTTATTTAACATATATTATTAATAATACAAGTTTATTCATTTATATTTATTAAATTCTATAAAAATATCTAAATGATTTTATTAAATCTCACAAAAATTATCCTAAACTTGTATATTCTTAAAAATTCCAGAAAATATTTTTATTTCAGAAAAACCGTTTATTTTATATTTTTAATTAATTTTTGTTAGTTTTAATCATAAATAAATCATAATAAATTCATTTTTCAATATTTTTGCACCAAAATTTTATATAAATTATTTCTAACTATCTAGAACTGAAATACAATTTTTAATTCAGAAATTCTTTAATTTTAATATTTATAGATATTAAAGTCATATTTTGACAAATTGAAATAATTAAAGTAAATATTCCATTTTCAAGAAAATAATTTTATAAAAATTATTTCCATACTCAAAATCTTATGTTGTGACTATATCCAAACTTAAAATTTTACAAAGAGACTTTTATTTATTTATTTATTAAATTTCTTATATTTAATAAACAATTTGTTTATTAATCAAATAAACGTTTATCCCCAATTCGAAACCCTAGAATTTCATGTACCCTAGAGTTATTCCCTTACACATTATCAAATTCTTTAGGTTGATTCTTTGGGATAATTCCAACTCATATTTCGTTGTCCAAGTTCAATTTCAAGCTATTACGTAAACAGTGAGTACTTCATATCCTCTTTTTGCTTTTATTCATTTTTGGGGTGTTACATGTACACTATTACAAATTACAAATACAAGTTTACATTTTCACAATACAATTCTAGTACTATGTGCATTGCTTACAACGTGCTTTATGCTTAGACAATACATGTGGATTACATTTGTACTTAGTGAAATCATTAACATGGTACAAGCCGACCTTAACATTGGATAGCGCTATTTGGATTGACAACCCGCCTAGATTGATTCTCCCCCTTTTTCATCGGAGAATCCGTGGCCATTGTTAAGTTATCACCCATTTATTGGATGAGTACACCACCGTTCATACAGTACATTATACAGTCACAGGGTTGATTTCGCTCATTTGTATGATACATAGTTTACATATTTGCACTGTAGCTTGCACTTGAATCGTATATCTTTTTAACTTACTATATATATCAAAACTAGGAATGCTCACCAACATTTCTTATGTTGACCAAACCTATTTTTTGTACATGTTTCAGGTGCAGTTTGATCTAATGCTTTAGCAAGAGACATTTAGTGCTTTATTTTAATTCAGTTATTTCAATATTTACATTTCATTTAGACAATGTAATTTCCATTTTCATGTAAGACAATTTTGGTTTATTCAATAATATTTACATTTTAGTACCATGTGCTTTTGAACAATCGTCACTACGTGACACCTCGATGATTCCGCCATCGGTTGGAGTGTTACACTTTCATATTAAAATATGGGTTCTAGGATTCATACACCATGTGACATCACATTTGGGGATGTATGACATCACATTCTGCGTATGTGGCAGCTTCCTGTTGGCCTATAATGTGAGTCATGGTGTATGAATCCTAATTATAGGGTGTATGGTTCCTAAATACCTTAAAATATACATTAACTAATAAATAGAGAACTCACGTAACAATAAAATACATCTAATTTTATTGTTTATAGTGGACCCACCCAACACCTTCCAGTGGCTTCCACCGAGAGTCATCCCAGATTTCCTCGTTTTCCCTGTGTGACACATAGCACCACACTAACTTTTCACCAACTATTTTCAATTTTCCTGAGATTGCACATTTTCCCCAAAACTAAACTATTTTAGGGGCTGTTTGGTTGATTAAGTGCTGAATCATTAAGATAGTCTGAATGGTTAAGAGGCTCTGAATGGTTAAGAGCTGAATCATTCAGCATCCCTTATTAGCTTAATGGTTCAGCACTTAATCATTTCATTCAGATGTTGAAACAAACAGTCTGAATGCTGAATGATTCAGACCTGAATGGTTAAGAGGCTGATTAAGAGGCTACCAAACAGCCTGTGACATCCGTCACCTTCGCCTTTCGTCAAATTAACAATAGTAGCCCTTCAAATATTTTCAATTTAACCCTTGCAAATTTCGTCATTTTCAAATTTAATTTTAGAGCGAACAAAAAAATTATCTTTTATATTTATGATGGATCGGGTATAAGATTTAATCAAATACCTATCTTGAAACGTCTACGCAATGGATTCTATAAAACTTTCAAGTTTATAAAGTTTTAGAAATTCTTGGTTAAATAAATAAAACTTGGTTAAGTTTTATGTAGAATAAAATCTAACCTTATTAAGTTTGTTAGGTCTTAAAAGGAAAAATTAACAAGATTTATATAAAACTAACTTAGTTATAAATGAGGGGCCAAAAGTGTCAAGGCATAAAAGTTTTAAAAGTTAAAACCATCCCTCCCTGTTTCCACGTAATTCCGGCCGACGAGTCAAGTCCGGCGAACCAACTTTCCGGCGACCCTTCAAATCCTATAAAATGACCTTAAGTTTCGTTTTTAATATGCAATTTGACTACTCCATCAGTTACGAGTAGGATGGACTGATTATTACGTGTTATAATCGAATTTATTGCGGGTTTTATGTAACAACCGGCAAAAATAAGGTAATTCCGTACTAATTAATTAATATATGATTAACGTAATTAAATGCAATTATGTGTGATTTAATTATCAAGGCTTTAGGAGATAGCAATTTCCAAATAATGCATAGGAATGCATACGTTTAATGGTAAAACATGATAGGATCATGTGCGAATAAACTATCCGGTATGGACGTTGGCAATTACCCGGTAATAATTAAATAAACGAAAAGGATCCCGGACACCCAGGATATAAAATAAAGGGTATTTTCACAAAGTATAATGAGTTTTGGAACTCCAAAACCACAAGTGGAAACTTTTCATACAAATCTCCCGGTAACGAATAAAGTGCGCGTACCGCACCCGATACGCGCATAACTCATAATTTCACCCGGTAAAAGCCTGAATAACCAATCAAGGCTTAAATTAGACTATATTTAAGGGATATTAAAGGTATTTTTAATGTCCGAATAACGCGCGGTTAAAACCCGAAAAATACCCGAACGACACCCGAACGACGGAGGATTTAACTTAACAAATAATGGGTAAATATTTGAAGTTGTGGACCCCACCCAAACCCACAAAGGGGCCGGCCAAGGGCCATGTAATTATCCATCTTATTTTATTTTCCAAAAATCACCTAATTATCTAAAAATACCAAGCATGCATGGAAGAACAAAGGTGTAAGATCTTGTAGTACAAAAGCATGCTCCCACTTGTTCCTTTTTTGTAAAAATTTCGGCCCCCATGTCTAATAATCCAAGACACAATCTAGTAATTATAACATAAGTACATACACATGCCTTAAGGATCTAGAGAAGGATCAAAGTAAATCTCAAATATTTAGCAAGATTTGCAAGAAACCTTCCATTCATACATACAAATACACGGCACACACACACACTTGTGATCTTCACCAAGATCCTAAGTACACATACAATCTTCCAATAAATCTTACATAATCTATGGAAGATTACATGTGATAAGATTATATAAACATGTGTTAGATACTTGGAGAAACAACAAAAATCTTCTTCTTCTTTTCTCCTTGTGGCCGTAGGTTTTACCCAACACACACACATCTTCCTTTCAAGTTTAACACATACAAATCACTTCCAAACCTCCATCCATCAAAACCCCCATTGTGTGTTTCAAGAGCTTGGAGCTAAACCACTTGGAAGAACACACTAAACCCCTCTCAAATCCAAGGTTTTTGTCTTCCCTAGCCTTGTGCTAGTAGTAAGCTTCTTAACCTTGTTTTGATTATTAATATTCATGTATGTGTTCTTAGAAGCAAGTTGTACATGAAGGGTTAAAAATGTGGTTTTGAAACATAATCTTTAATAGATTTTACATGAGTAAAATGGATGATTAAAGATAGGTAAATGGATCATGGATTTGATGATGTTAAAGTAGTGTTCTTAAAATATATAAAATCTACACATACACTAGTAGGATGATGATATGATTTAGATTTGTGGAAGAAACTTGAATGTGTTAAAATGTAACTTTAATCATCTTAAAATGATCATCCATGATACAATATATGATGGAATATATTAGGATGTCATGAATGAAGAAGTTGAGAAATTAAAGTTTACACACTTAGATGGGTGAAATTTGGATATGTTGAAGAAATACATAAAACACACATACAAGTAGCCTTATATATGAAATATAAGACTATTAAAAGTGATTTGATGCAAAAATAACTTAACAATAAAAAGATGAATCTTCAAAGTCCACTAATTTGAGTGAAAAATACTAACTTTGGAAGCTAGAGTGAAAAAATGCAACATTTGAAAGTTGAGGGACTAATGTTGTAACTTTGAAAGTTAGAGGACTAAAATGAACATTTTAGAAACTATTAGTCCAAAAATGCAATAATGGAAAGTTTGGTGTCAAAAGTATAAGTAATAATTTTCCAAGGATGATTTGGTAAATACTAGTAAACATACTTGGGTATTTTGTATAAAAAGTATATGTTTATAAAAATGAAAGTTATAAAAATATGGGTTTGTATTAACATAAGGATTTTTATAAAATAGAGATTTTATAAAAATGTTAAACAAAAATTAAAACTTGAGAAACTTATACAAAAATGAATACTTTTATATAAATGGGAATATAAAAGTGTTGGAAACATTTTTGTGTCTAAGTTAACAAGTTGGGTTAAAAATACAAAAATATTTTTAAATCTTCCAAGTAACACGTGTTAGGAGGAAGAAATATGGATAATATTTCTATAAAGCACATGTTGGGAAAAACTTGGAAAAATTAACTATTCGAGCTAAGATATCGAACTAAGACGCGTTAACGAACCATACACGGACAAAACATGAGAAAAATGCCATTGCGGCAAGATGAGAAAATATATATTTTTAGGAAGTAAAATATGTATACACATCATGGGTGAAAACTAATAAACACTTTCCTAAGTGTTGAAGGAATTATTCGTGGGAGAAAAACATAACGTAAACAAGTAAGACGTTAAACGAACGTATATACTTAACAAGAAAAATTACACATTTATATATATATATATATACGCTCGTCTCGGCAAAATTCTAGTATATCTACTTAATGGGAAAGTAGATATGTGGGAAGGAAAACCGAGACGAGTGGACAAAGATATATATTTATGTGTATACCGTGCCGACAAGATCCTAGTATATTTATTTGAATGGGAAAATAAATATACGGCATGGTGAGTTAAAACGGGTGTTGAGAATATACGATCGAACGACAAGATCTTAGCATATTTATTTAAATGGGAAAATAAATGTGCGGCAAAGTGAGTCGGGTCGAGCGTTGAAATATATATTATATCGAGCGATGCGATCTTAAGTATAATTATTTGAATGGGAAAATAATTATACGTTAAGTGAAGTCAAGTCGATGATAATAATGTACAAGTTAAGGAAATATTAACAAGAGTAATATATAACTTGTAATGCAAAGGGTAATCTAACGCCAACGAAACCTAGGATACGCGTTTAATTAAACGGGATTTGGAATAACTTGTGGTCGGGAGTTGGGTGTACAACTTGCCAAGGCACATGCACTATAGGGATAGTGACTTATACGTCTAGGACGTTTGTAGGTACGAGACCCCTTTTGCTATCTACTTAGTTGAGCCGGACGTCGATTCAGGTGAGTTTCACGGCCCATTTTAAACTATTTTTACGTTTTCGGGGGAAAGATATGTTAGGGAAAATGTTTGACGGATTTATTACTTGAGGTGTGACCGCCACTCGGGGTTGAGTCCTCGCCTCTATAATCATTTGTTCAGGAAATGAAACCGGTGGAATATTTGAATAGTACTATTGGTGCCTGACAAGGCCCACCCCTAATCGATAGCGTCGATTATGCATTAGTGTATGCCTGGGGTGCATGTATTCTGAACTTAAGTCGTAGGATACCGAGTAACGACTTGGAGCGGGGCATTATTATTATACGTCTTGGTTTGATTATAGTCTCAAGTAGATTTATAGGAATTTGCAACTCCTATATATTGTCATAACATGGTATTTCCCAAGTATTCAAGTTTTGGAAACTAAAAACCTGTGAACTCACCAATATATTTATATTGACGAAATTTTAAACATATCTTTCAGGTAATTAAGCGAAGGCAATCATGGCAAGCTGGGTCACGGAATCCTCCTATGCGGCGTTGGATATTTTGCGGGGTTTCACCTTTATTTCCCAAGGCTATGGGATATATTTGAGAAACCTCTCCATTTGTGTTATAAACAATTTACTTTAGTGTAATGTTTTGAACAAGATTTGACGCCTAAATAAATGACCCATTTTAAATTACTTGTGATTTGCGTTAACCTTGACTTTATGCTCTTGAACCGTCGCGCCACGTGTTTCCGCCATTGGCGTGGTGTGACATTTTATATCATAACCGATGGGGACTTTAAAGTGTATCAAATCATGAATTTTAAACGCAAACTCTATAAATACTAGTCACCGTTCAGTTTCTGCATCATTTCCTATCACAAACCCACAAAAATAATTGGCTTATCATGTCTGGAACTCTTGTAATTGATCCATGAAATCTCGTTTTTTTGTTGCTTCTTTTTCGATCGCATACGTTTATGTAAGTCCGATTTTTCATTGCCGTTATGTTCGTCGTAGGTTGCTGATTAATAGCCCCATAAATTTGGTGCTTAAGCATCACTTAATCGGGTTATTAATTTTAGTCTAGGGTTAGGGTTTATAGGGAGAATTGGGGAAGAAGATGATGCACATGGATGTCATGATAAAAAGTTTTCTCTTTAAATAATTTCAACAAACATGAGATGGTCTAGTGGTTTGGTGTGTGCTTGTGTCTGGAAATGATCCAGGTTCGAGTCCTACACCATGCGGTTTTTTTTCCCTTTCTTTTTGGTTGAATTATTGTCTTTTATTCTTTCATTTTTTATATAAATATATATATATATATATATATATATAGAACTTGAAATATTCATAATAAATTCAATTTTGCTCCAAAAATTATAAAAATTTAGGAGTAGCATCTTGACATCTTAAAGAGAGTTTCCACATTTTTATTTTCTGGAAAATGTCTATTTTTATATTTTTTATTGAATTTATTTGTTTTAATTGTATTTAATTTATTAAAAAATTCATTTATAATGATTTTAATCTCAAACTTTTTGGGAGGTTATTTCTAATCATCATGAACTGAAATAAAAATATTTGGATCAGAAAACATTTATTTTTATTAATTTTCCTATTTTTAATCATTTAAACATGATTTAATCTCATTAAATCAGTTTTAAATATAAATAAGTTTATAAAAATTATGGGAAAATTTATTTCATTTATTTACATCAGAAGGTATTTGTTTTCTATAAAAATAGCATTTTTGGATCATGTCTTGAATTATTAATCTTATTTATGTTTAATTAGACATAATTGAAAATTTACTTACTTACACTATTGTAACACCCCAACCGATGGCGGAATCATCGAGGTGCCACGTAGTGACGATTGTTCAAAAGCACATGGTACTAAAATGTAAATATTATTGAATAAACCAATAATTGTCTTACATTGAAATGGAAATACAAAGTATTAAATGAAATGTAACTGTTGAAATAACTGAATTAAAATAAAACACTAAATGTCTCTTGTTAAGGCATTAGATCAAACTGCACCTGAAACATGTACAAAATAGATTTGGTCAACATATGAAATGTTGGTGAGCATTCCTAGTTTTGATATATATAGTAGGTTAAAAAGTTATACAATTCAAGTGCAAGCTACAGTGCAAATATGTAAACCATGTATCATACAAATGAGCGAAATCAACCCTGTGACTGTATAATGTACTGTATGAACTGTAGTGTACTCAACCAATAAATGGATGATAACTTAACACTGGCCACGGATTCTCCGATGAAAAAGGGGGAGAATCAATCTAGGCGGGTTGTCAATCCAAATAGCGCTATCCAATGTTAAGGTCGGCTTGTACCATGTTAATGATTTCACTAAGTACAAATGTAATCCACATGTATTGTCTAAGCATAAAGCACGTTGTAAGCAATGCACATAGTACTAGAATTGTATTTGTAAAAATGTAAATTTGAATTTGAACTTGTAATAGTGTACATGAATCACCCCAAAAATGTATAAAAGTAAAAAGGGGATAGGAATACTCACAGTTCACGTAATAACTTGAAATTGAACTTGGACAACGAAATATGAATTGAGATTACTCCCAAATGATCAACCTAAAGAATTTGATAATGTGTAAGGGAATAACTCTAGGATACATGGAATTCTAGGGCTTCGAATTGGGGATAAATGTTTATTTGATTAATAAACAAATTGTTTATTAAATATAGGAAATTTAGTAAATAAATAAATAAAAGTCTTTTCGTAACATTTTAAGTTGAATATAGTCACAACATAAGATTTTAAGTATGAAAATAAATTTTTTTTTTTTTATAAAATTATTTCCTTGAAAATAGAATATTTAATCTAATTATTTCAAATTGTCAAAATATGAATTTAATATCTAAAAATATTAAAATCAAAGAATTTCTGAATTAAAAATTGTACTTCTGTTCTAAATAGTTAGAAATAATTTATATAAAATTTTGGTGCAAAAATATTGAAAAATGAATTTATTATGATTTAATTATGATTAAAACTAACAAAAATTAATTAAAAATATAAGATAAACGGTTTTTCTGAAATAAAAATATTTTCTGAAATGTATATTGTTGCACAAGTTTAGGATAATTTTTGTGGAATTTTATAAAATCGTTTAGATATTTTTATTGAATTTTATAATTTTAAATGAATAAATTTGTAATATTTATTATATATATTAAATAAATTATTTTTGAAAAACTAAAAATTGGATGATGAACTTTATCAGTGGATTAACATAAAATAAATTTTGTAGAATTTATAAAATAGTTTTAGTATTTTAAAACGATTTTAAAAAAGATGAAGATAATATATGTATAAATGATAACCCAAAAAATGCTTGTTCATTGTGGGACTCGAACCCGGGCCATAGGCCGGTTCAAGTCATACCACCATTTGTTTCATCCAACTGCTCTATGGTTGGTTTTGTTAAGAATTCTAATTCGTAATAAACTTAAACGATATGTAATAGAGTCATCTTCCCCAATTTAATATGATAAACCCTAGGTTCTTGATCAAATGAAATACGCGATTAAAATCTAATTAACATTAGGGTTACTGATCAGGACAGAACAACAAACAATATGATGGATTTAATTGGAGCTTACCGAGTGTTTAATCGAGTATTATCGCGAGTCAAAACAGAAGTCAAACGACGAACAACGCTTGATTATCACGAGTGTTTACGAGGAATTGAGAGTGGGGTGTTCGTTTATCGTCCTTTTCAGAGGTTATGAGCGAGTTCTATAGATTCAAAAGCGAGTTTTTTTATACTGGTTTCAATCGAGTTATTTAGGAAGGTATTTAATCAAATTATTGGTCAAGTCAAACGCGTTTAATCACGCGGTTCGTTGTTTTAGAAAGAGATGATGATGATGTGCTTAATAATCGGAATTGAACTTGATAAGTGGCGTGATATTAGATCAGTCTTCAAAGCTTGGTGTTTTCCTTTTTTTTTTTTTTGTGGCTGCAGCGATCGACCAGAGCAGGGAAGGAAGAAGGAAAACAGACGCGACAAGGGTTAAGTATTATCAGGATTGGGATTAAACACAAAACAGGTTGTGGCTTAATGGTCACGCGTGTGTGTGTTTGAAGTTGAACCGGCTGACTGCCCAGGTTCGAGTCCTGGGAGCAGCAGTTATTATTATTTTTTTTTAAAAAAAACAGAATGGGAAGGGAAGGAGAAGTGGAGCTGGGCCGGGCCTTGTCTGATGGGCCTGGTGTCATGGGCTTCTGGATGGGTTGGGTAACACACAATGAAAGTAGTTGGGTTAGTGGTTGGGTAGAGATGGTAGGAATTTGTATATATAAAATCTGATTTTTTTTTTTTTGTTATTATTATTATTATTATTATTATTATTATTATAAAATGAAAAGTGACGGATGTCACAGCATCCCCTACTTTTAGAAACTTCGTCCCGAAGTTAATAGTAACATAGGGTTTTGGATGCTTGGGTAAAAATTAAGATAACTGTGGTTTGGAAATTTTGAGGTAAGGCACGACGTAAATTTATAGGTAACAGAGTGAATTGTTTAGAATGATTTGGATAAAAGGTTTGCCTCGGATAATAAGGAGAATAAGAATCTAGTAATCACTTAAATTGTAAGTTTTAGGAATTTTAAAATAAATGTACGAGTTGATTGACTACAGAAAGACTAAATGAACTACCATATAACAGAGTTTGTTCCTGGTCCGACTTCCAGTCTCACTTTCAATGCATCATTAATGTTTGTATACAGGGTGTACCGCAGCTAACCCTCCACACCTTTGATACCTTGAAAACGTACTGGTCGTCTTCCCAAAAACTCTAATAGAATTTCACACTACCCTAACGCACCTGTAAATTCATGATTACGTTCCGGACCGGAATCATCAATTTACCTTACATTAGGGTTTTATGTCCTTCTATGATCCTACCGATTGTTGAGCAGGTTTGATAGCCTCCACCAGCCGTGGAGTAGGTTGTAGGGCCTCTCCCGACTGTTTGAAAAGGCATAGTGACCTCTACCAATCGTTGAGTATGTTCGATAGCCTCCACCAGTCGTGGAGCAGGTTGTAGGGCCTCTCCCGACTGTTGGAAAAGGCATGATAACCTCTATTAAGTGCAGCAATTATTATTCACATAGATTGCAAATTGATAGCATGCTTATGCAAGCAAATTTGTAAATACTACAACCATTAAGTGTAAGTGTTATCATGAATAATTAAATGTTTACGAGTATCGTGAATAATTAGATGTTCAATGCGTAGTCAAATTAAGGGAAAAATCTAGTTTCATGTAATAACCAATGATGTTTTCTTAGAAAAGCATCTGTAAGATCAAGTATCAAGTCCAAACGTTCCAAATAAATGTAAGGTAGAGTCTTGTATGATAAATGAAATCAATATGATAAATTTCCAATCTGTGTTAATACACGATAGTATGCAAGGAATTTCTAGATGTTGTATGCCTATGAGTATGACATAATTGGTACAAAATGATAATAAGATCAAGAAAATGAAAACACGAGTATCATGAATAATTAAATGTCCAGTGAATAGTCAAATTAAGGGGAAATCAAGTTTCACAAACAATGATGTTTTGGAAAAAAAAAAAGTCCTGTAAAATCAAGTATCCGGTTTTTAGTAGTTTGATTAGCATGGGTAACTAGCTCATGTGTGAGAAGGTGAAGGATATGAGTTTAGTTCTTGAGAAGATGATGAAAATCTTGAAGCAGGATTAAGGTCGTGAGAGATGGTGAATGTGAAGATAGTTGATAAAGAGTTTATTTTATAGTATAGCAGTGTAAATTTTGGGGTTTGGATCAAAGGTTATAATCAAGTGTATAAGAAAACATGATTGTGGTGCATGCCAAATATTGTAAAAATTTGAACAAGTTGAAAATGAGTGAGTGTTGATGGAGAATCTAGAGACTAGATATTATTCAAAAAAAAAATAAATAAATATTTTCAAAATTTGGTTTTGTACATAAGGCAAAAGTTGTTAAATAGTACAAGCTAAGTAGGCTTTGTAATAGTTTAAAACATTATATAGAAAATCGTTTGTTACGTCAATAAATAATCAATAGAATTTAAGTTCGAGGAGAATATGTACTTTGTAAAGTTACTAGGTAATACAACTAGTTTTTTAGAAGTCTTTAGTTTGTGCTAAAGTATGAGGTTATAGTTTTTAAATTAAATAACATGTGGAGAAAAGAAATAATATGATTTTGGGTAGGGTGTTGAATATTTTAAAAAATGGCTAAGAGGGTAAGGTGAAGTGTGATTGTGAAATCCATAGATGGTTATGAAAGTATGAACTTGTAAGCAATATATGAAAATCGTGAAATACAAAATATTGTATACGAACCGAGAGAGTATTATTGAAAAAGCTTGCATAAAATGCTTGGAGTGCCATTGTCTAGCTGTAAAGCCCAACAAGAACGTTGACTTTTCAAAGGAATTGAACCCAATGGTGATCAAAGAAGACGTGCTTTAGCTTATAAGTGGACACTCACTCCAGGAATCCCCAGGTAAGCATAACAGGTCCGTAAATGGATTTATGCGCTATGCTTGCCTATGCCAGAAAACCCAGTGTACAGGCGTCCACCCTTCCAGATTGCACGTGTCCTTATCACACTCATTAAAGTTCAACAACTTTGAAGGAACAAGAGTAAGAGTATGCATTATGCCTAAGTGTGTCTTCATGAAAGGTACTGCTCCTGTTCCATGGTGATGTAGGCTTTCCACTCCTTGTAGGACACCATCTCTATGCACCATGATGAAGGATGAAAAGAATGGAGAGAGAGAAAAATGGAAAGATAGAAGAAGGAAGGTAGAGGGAAATGAGGGTAAGGCAATTCAGAAAATATTATGCATGAAAGTTGAAGTTCGGTTATAGTCTAGGCCATTTTATCTAATAACCTAATTCCCTATAACCATGGCTCTGATACCAATCTGTAACACCCCAACCGATGGCGGAATCATCGAGGTGCCACGTAGTGACGATTGTTCAAAAGCACATGGTACTAAAATGTAAATATTATTGAATAAACCAATAATTGTCTTACATTGAAATGGAAATACAAAGTATTAAATGAAATGTAACTGTTGAAATAACTGAATTAAAATAAAACACTAAATGTCTCTTGTTAAGGCATTAGATCAAACTGCACCTGAAACATGTACAAAATAGATTTGGTCAACATATGAAATGTTGGTGAGCATTCCTAGTTTTGATATATATAGTAGGTTAAAAAGTTATACAATTCAAGTGCAAGCTACAGTGCAAATATGTAAACCATGTATCATACAAATGAGCGAAATCAACCCTGTGACTGTATAATGTACTGTATGAACTGTAGTGTACTCAACCAATAAATGGATGATAACTTAACACTGGCCACGGATTCTCCGATGAAAAAGGGGGAGAATCAATCTAGGCGGGTTGTCAATCCAAATAGCGCTATCCAATGTTAAGGTCGGCTTGTACCATGTTAATGATTTCACTAAGTACAAATGTAATCCACATGTATTGTCTAAGCATAAAGCACGTTGTAAGCAATGCACATAGTACTAGAATTGTATTTGTAAAAATGTAAATTTGAATTTGAACTTGTAATAGTGTACATGAATCACCCCAAAAATGTATAAAAGTAAAAAGGGGATAGGAATACTCACAGTTCACGTAATAACTTGAAATTGAACTTGGACAACGAAATATGAATTGAGATTACTCCCAAATGATCAACCTAAAGAATTTGATAATGTGTAAGGGAATAACTCTAGGATACATGGAATTCTAGGGCTTCGAATTGGGGATAAATGTTTATTTGATTAATAAACAAATTGTTTATTAAATATAGGAAATTTAGTAAATAAATAAATAAAAGTCTTTTCGTAACATTTTAAGTTGAATATAGTCACAACATAAGATTTTAAGTATGAAAATAAATTTTTTTTTTTTTTTATAAAATTATTTCCTTGAAAATAGAATATTTAATCTAATTATTTCAAATTGTCAAAATATGAATTTAATATCTAAAAATATTAAAATCAAAGAATTTCTGAATTAAAAATTGTACTTCTGTTCTAAATAGTTAGAAATAATTTATATAAAATTTTGGTGCAAAAATATTGAAAAATGAATTTATTATGATTTAATTATGATTAAAACTAACAAAAATTAATTAAAAATATAAGATAAACGGTTTTTCTGAAATAAAAATATTTTCTGAAATGTATATTGTTGCACAAGTTTAGGATAATTTTTGTGGAATTTTATAAAATCGTTTAGATATTTTTATTGAATTTTATAATTTTAAATGAATAAATTTGTAATATTTATTATATATATTAAATAAATTATTTTTGAAAAACTAAAAATTGGATGATGAACTTTATCAGTGGATTAACATAAAATAAATTTTGTAGAATTTATAAAATAGTTTTAGTATTTTAAAACGATTTTAAAAAAGATGAAGATAATATATGTATAAATGATAACCCAAAAAATGCTTGTTCATTGTGGGACTCGAACCCGGGCCATAGGCCGGTTCAAGTCATACCACCATTTGTTTCATCCAACTGCTCTATGGTTGGTTTTGTTAAGAATTCTAATTCGTAATAAACTTAAACGATATGTAATAGAGTCATCTTCCCCAATTTAATATGATAAACCCTAGGTTCTTGATCAAATGAAATACGCGATTAAAATCTAATTAACATTAGGGTTACTGATCAGGACAGAACAACAAACAATATGATGGATTTAATTGGAGCTTACCGAGTGTTTAATCGAGTATTATCGCGAGTCAAAACAGAAGTCAAACGACGAACAACGCTTGATTATCACGAGTGTTTACGAGGAATTGAGAGTGGGGTGTTCGTTTATCGTCCTTTTCAGAGGTTATGAGCGAGTTCTATAGATTCAAAAGCGAGTTTTTTTATACTGGTTTCAATCGAGTTATTTAGGAAGGTATTTAATCAAATTATTGGTCAAGTCAAACGCGTTTAATCACGCGGTTCGTTGTTTTAGAAAGAGATGATGATGATGTGCTTAATAATCGGAATTGAACTTGATAAGTGGCGTGATATTAGATCAGTCTTCAAAGCTTGGTGTTTTCCTTTTTTTTTTTTTTGTGGCTGCAGCGATCGACCAGAGCAGGGAAGGAAGAAGGAAAACAGACGCGACAAGGGTTAAGTATTATCAGGATTGGGATTAAACACAAAACAGGTTGTGGCTTAATGGTCACGCGTGTGTGTGTTTGAAGTTGAACCGGCTGACTGCCCAGGTTCGAGTCCTGGGAGCAGCAGTTATTATTATTTTTTTTAAAAAAAAACAGAATGGGAAGGGAAGGAGAAGTGGAGCTGGGCCGGGCCTTGTCTGATGGGCCTGGTGTCATGGGCTTCTGGATGGGTTGGGTAACACACAATGAAAGTAGTTGGATTAGTGGTTGGGTAGAGATGGTAGGAATTTGTATATATAAAATCTGATTTTTTTTTTTTTTGTTATTATTATTATTATTATTATTATTATTATTATTATTATAAAATGAAAAGTGACGGATGTCACAACTATTTAAACATCTATTTTATAGATACCTTTCTTATAAAATAGAAATGTTTTATGTTTGAAAATCTTAATTACCATTTGTTAGATCATTGTGAAACACATAATTATTTATTTATATATTTATGATTATTGTATTTATTTTAATTTAGTTAAAGTAATTAACTAAATTATTTTGTCTTAATTATTCAAACATATTTTTATCTAAATATTCAAATGGTAATAATTATATTACCTAAACTACATTTACAAACTTTGATATATTATTTTTGACATACAACTTTTACATTAATGCAATTTATCATAAAACTCTAATTCCCCAAATCGACTTAGCAAACCCTAATGCCTTAGACCCTAGATATTTTCGACTCTTAGACTTTTCCTTATTAGTATTCTATTACGTTATAGGTTGAATTCCTCGGAATTCCGTTACTTAGCTCACGACCGCTTAAGTTGGATTTTGATCATTTTCGCAAACTGTGAGTATATCTTTCCCCTTTTTACTGTTTTACTACTTTGGGGTGACTCATGTACCTATTAATCAAGTTTCTATTTCTTATACTTAATGCAATTCTCATGTGTGTTTGCCTTTATGTGAATTTGTGTGTATGCTAAGTCAAAATCATTAACCGCTAGGCGGCCTAGCATTTCAATGAATAGTACTATGGTATACCCCCTTAAGACTCTGTTGAGAGAATCTTGGTCATTGTCTTGTTAATTCATTATTCAAATTGTTAGTCATGTGTTAGTCATTATTCATAGGCTTGGTTTTGACTGTTACTACTTATTACATAATTGCAAATGGTACCGCACATGAATTGCTAAACATTTATCTACTATATGTATTCAAACAGGGTATGCTCACCAATACATTTTTGTATTGACATATACTATTTTCGTACATGTTTCAGGTTATTTATGAGATGACTTTTAAGCTTTTGGAATTTTTACTTTGATTTTGGATTCAATGTATTTCAGTTTTAGTTGTCACTTTAGAATTATTGTATCTTGTATTTTTCTTTCAATGTAATAAACTACTTAATCAATTATCAAAATTTACACTTTTAGACCATGAGCTATTGAACAATCGTCACTACGTGACACCTCGATGTTTCCGCCATCGGTTGAGGTGTTACACAGCCCCTTAATTTAGTTTAAACTTCATAACATTTTAATATATGAAATATTTTAAAGTTTAAATAAAAAATACATAATTAAAAATAAAAAACACTAATTTAAATAAGTAAGAAAAGTTATAAAAAATAGCCTACAAATTTTTAATAAAATAAACCTAGTCGTTGATTTGTAAATTTTTGAGGTAGAGTTGGTGCCGATGTTTCAAATGCTCGATAAGATCCACTTTAAGGCTTCGCTGTATAGCTCGTAACTTGTAACAATGAAAGAATATTTTGTTCAACTATTCCTTTATTTGACGGATCCTCCATGTGTTCAAGAGATATCGCCACACATGTATCTTTCAAAATCATGTTACGTAAAATAATACACGTGTACATGTTTTTTCTAATTATGCAATGGCCTTGCAGGTTGTGCGAGAATGTGTCACCTGTCTGTCTTTTAAGACCCCAAAGGCTCTTTCAACTTCTTTTCGTGCCGCTTCATAGGCTTTCTTATAGTGACAACGTTTTGCGTCATTTTCAGTAGGATACGACAATGTATTCACTAAAGTTGTCCTAAATAATGTATATCCTCCGATTCCCGGTTCAATCGGTAGCAGTCAAAAAAGTCAACAAAAATCTTGAAAATTCTATGAAATCCGGTTCAACCTTTATAAAATCCGGTTCAACCAGTCTGAATTCCGGTCAGACCGGCCGGTTCACCGAACCAACCCGATTCAACAGCATACCTATCGAACCATGCGACTCGGATCGGCCGGGGTCCGATTCCCGGTCCAACCGGTCGGACCGCCCGGTTCACTCTGGTCTCAAAAACATTGAATATAACCTAAACAAAATCTGTTTCATATGGGTTTGATTAGGGCTGGCATAACAGGTTACCTGAACCTGTTAAGACACGAACCTGTTAAGACACGAACACGAAACATGTAAACACGAACACGACACGAAATCTAATCGTGTCATTTTTTTCAAACATGAACACGAACCTGTGTATAACAGGTTAGCACGATAAGACACGACAAGACACGATAAGGAACACCTAGTAAAATAAGTTAACACGACAAGACACGATAAGACACGACAAGACATGATAAGAAACACGATAAGACACGATAAGACCTGTTAAGACACGTACACGATAAGACACGAACACGAAACATGTAAACACGAACACGGCACGAAAATAAACAGGTCTTAACGTGTCGACCTGTTATAGACACGAAACCTGTTAAGGCCAAACACGAAACCTGTTAAAATCGTGTAGGTTCGTGTCAGGTTATCGTGTTCGTGTCTAAATTGCCAGCCCTAGGTTTGATAAAGATTTTTAGTAAAAACCGATACATTTTCCCTTACTAATCTAACCATAACCATCGATGCATCATCGGCTCATCGCTGCGTATTTTTGAAATTCGCGCGTCTTGTTTCCTAAAACCCTTCCTTCTCACCCCTAATCCCATAAACCCTAAAACCCCTAATTTTATTATACACTCTGCATATGCTAATCACAAACATGAGACCATTTCATACCCTTTACACTCGTAACCTAATCTTTTTCACCAAACACCCCAAATTCACAAACTTTATACATCTTTTCACTCCACTCTCTCCACTGTTTACGACCCTGTAACCGGTTCTTTAGTCACTACACCCGTATCCCAATCAGATTTTCAAGAACCCAATAAACCCATTGAAAGATTACCCAATTCAGATTATGCTGATGCTTTGAAAGATGATAGATCATATGGGAGTGTTATGAAGGGGTTTGGGGTTAGTAAAAAGAAGAGTAAAAGTAAGAGTGTTTGGGTTTGTTCTGAGTGTGGGTATTCTGATGGGCAGTGGTGGGGGTATTGTAGGGAGTGTAATAATGTTAATACTATGAAGGAGTTGGTGGAGACTGATAGTGGTGGGAAGGTTAATGGGTTTCAAGTGTCTGAGAATATTGTTAAGTCTTGGTTGCCGAAAAGGGTTGGAGAAGCGGTTCCGGTGAGGTTGACGGATGTTAACCGTGGGGTTAATCATTCGGATTGGCGGTTTCCTTTGTAAGTTGATTTCGTTTTGGTTTTTGGAAATGTTTGGATTGTTTGTATTGTGGTTGGTTTTAGTTATCGTTGTATGTTAGCGGTTGTTTAAAACTTTCACTCTTAGTACTTGTTTATGGTTGTTTACTCTGCTTCTCTTAGCTACATTTTGTGTTATCTGGATTAATATACTATATACTACAAACGTGAAAAAAGTTAGTTTATTGCCCTTAGATAGCAACCTCTGCGTTAGTAAGTGCTGAGCCATTAAGAGATCTGATTAGGTAGGAGACTTTGAACCAGTAATAGGCCTTACTAGTTGGTGGTGGAGGAGGTAGTGGTGGGTCGAGGAGGTGGAGCGTGAGTGGCTGGCTGAGGGTTATGAACACATTTGAATGAATAAAGGAGTAAAATTTTCATTCAACATCATATTGAAATTTAATGGGTAAGAACCTTATTGACTAATTCGGAGGTGTCTAGTCAGTGAACCAAATACACTTAATGCTGACTGATTCAGATGTAGCATCTTAATGTAATCATTAAGAGGCTACCAAACAACTCTAAGGCTTGCCTTATCACAGCCTCCCAGACCCTAAAAATAGCTTACTGCTATGAGTGGGATTATATTGGGTACGTTTGTTTGCTTTGTATGTTATATCTTGCTTTGATTATATGTGGTGTTGGGATTTGCATTTAGAAAGTGATCATTATATGATAACCACTATGTAGTGTTTGAATAATCAACTTCTTTTGAATGTAAGGTTGTTCAGGGGCCAAATTATCGGTTTAATACTAGGTTTTAGTTATATCTATCTAAGTAGCTTGCTTGATGTTCAGATCAGGTCTATTTGGAGATGAAGTTTCTAGGGTTCTTGGTGGTGGTCTAGTACCAGGTACATGTTCCAAATCAAATTTGAATGTGTTTTGTTGCAACCCTTTTTTCAAACGAATCCAATTTACACGCATACCTTGTGGTGGTTTTTTTGTTGCTTTGCAGGTTCTTTGGTTTTGGTTGGTGGTGATCCAGGCGTTGGGAAGAGTACACTAATGTTACAGGTATTTTGGATCATGATCTCTACTTAATGTGTTAACTTGTCGTTTTAATAGCGTAGTATTTCTGAGAGTTTTACTTTTATCTATGAATATAACTGGTTATTTTGCTATTTAAATATGGAAGATTGCCGCAATTATAGCAGAAGGAAAAGAAATCGGTAAACCAGCACCGGTACTTTATGTATCAGGTGAAGAGGTAACAATCCACTTTCACCATTAATGCTGCTTTCATCTTTTGATTACACAATTAATTTTAAAATAAATTGACATTTTTTTTTTCAATACAGAGTGTAGAGCAAATTGGAAACAGAGCAGATCGTATGAAAATTGAAACAGATGAATTGTTCCTATATTCAAGTACCGACATAGAGGTGCTTGTTTCATAATTTGCATAGTTTTATAACTTTAGTTGGTGGATTCTTGAACATGTTTTATAACTAGTTATAATTTCAGGATATTTTGGTAAAAGCTCAGGCTCTCTCTCCACGTGCTCTTATAATCGATTCTATTCAGACAGTTCATCTAGCGGGAGTTACTGGTAGCGCCGGAGGAATCTACCAGGTTAGTTTTTTGTTTTATTTTTTTAGTTTACATCTTGAAATATCCATTTTGAAAGAGATATGATATGAATTTTTACAGGTTAAAGAATGCACTGCTGCCTTGCTTCGTTTTGCTAAGAAGACAAACGTACCCGTATTTTTGGTAATTATATAAAATGAGCTTTTTTATACTCGTTATCATCTCTGTGTGCAATAATCATTTTCTTGATTCAAATTCTTTTGGACTATAAAACTTTTTTGGATTTGGGTCAGATTGGGCATGTAACAAAGTCAGGAGACATAGCTGGACCTCGTGTTTTGGAGCATATTGTTGATGCGG
Source organism: Ambrosia x helenae (assembly GCA_030844895.1). Classification (NCBI taxonomy): domain Eukaryota; kingdom Viridiplantae; phylum Streptophyta; class Magnoliopsida; order Asterales; family Asteraceae; genus Ambrosia; species Ambrosia x helenae. The sequence continues at coordinate 28,331,365 of CM061231.1, forward strand.
TGTTATATATGGAAGTTGGTACCTTTTTGCATTTTGTGAAGTATTTATAAATATTATTTTTTTTAGCTCGAGCAATTAGCTTCTTGTTATAATGTTATTCTGTGATAATCCAGGGGGAGCAGAATTCATCTCATCGTCTTCTTCGCGCATTCAAGAACCGTTTTGGCTCTACTGATGAGGTATTTTCTATTTATTCTTGGTATCTCATCAGTTTTTTTTTTTTTTTTTTTTTTTTTTTGTGTAGTTGAAAATTAGTTATGGTTCTTTTGTTTTCAGCTTGGAGTGTTTGAAATGTCGCCAAGTGGACTAAAAGCTGTCAAGAATCCCAGTGAGATTTTCTTGAGTGACCAACGCCCAGATTCAGAATTCTTGGCAGGCCTAGCAATTGCTGTAACTATGAATGGATCTCGCACATTTGTTATTGAAATTCAGGTTCTTTTTTTTATTTAATTTCTTGAGTTCTGTTATCAACGTCGACTATTAGTTAAATAACTGGGAACTTTAAATATACAAAATTACCGATGAAAAAAGAAGTAATCATTGCCAAAATGAACTTTTTTGCAATTTTTGGGGACAGCGAGTGATGTTTGTAAGAAATGATTTACAGGCGTTATGCGCAACAGGGTCCTCACTCTCTAGGCAAGTGAATGGGGTTCAAGCAGGCAGAGCTGATATGATTATTGCTGTGAGTAATCATCAAATATTTTATTTTTCAAATTTAATTCAAGTTCAATTGCTATAAATCAAACCGCTCATGGCTATTACTATTTTGTCTTTTTTTTTTTTTTTTTTTTTTTTTTTTTTTTTTTTTGTAGGTTCTGATGAAGCAAGCTGGCCTGAAGCTCCAATCAAATGTAAGTTTGCTGTTGCTTTCAATCTCGAAGGAAGGTTTAGAGTTATTTTAATCTTTTTTTTAGCTAAGTGTTGGTTACTTGTAAATTGCAGGCGATCTTCTTGAATGTTGTTAGTGGGGCTACGCTAACTGAAACTGCCGGTGATCTGGCAGTTGCAGCAGCAATATGTAGCAGGCATGTTGTATAGTTTTCTACCTTTACACCTTTAATTTGCAAAATCGTGTATCTAAAATACATTTGTGTTTGTGGTCCTCAGTTTTCTCGAATTTCCTATCCCTAGCAACGTAGCATTCATTGGAGAAGTTGGGCTTGGTGGCGAGCTTCGTATGGTGAGGATTTAGATATCTTTGTTGGGTGAATTAAATACACTTACTGACGATGGTAGTTGCAGGTACCGAAAATGGAGAAGAGGGTGAGTACATTGGCAAAACTGGGGTATAAAAAATGTGTTGTGCCGGAACTGGCTATGGAATTGTTGAAGGGATTAAATTTAGGAGAATTTGAGCTCTTGGGGTGTAACAATCTAAAAGATGTTATTAACAGTGTCTTTATAACAAAGTGAGAGCCTCAGATGATGTTCTTATGGAGTTATGGATCATATTTGTACAGTTTCTCTTGAGTATCTTTTAAGGAGACAAAAGTGGTTGATCTTAAAAATCTGCCTATTTTTTGGGTATAAATCTGCCTGTTTTTGGGATGCAAAGTACCATTGTTTTTAGGGGGAAAATGCATTAAATTGGTCAGTTGAAACCATCAAACTATCCAAACCATTGAAACCATCCAAAGTACGTTTTTTTAAGGCTGGTAAATTGTGTATACCCGACCTGTTATGACACAAACATGAAACATATAGACACGGATATGACACGATAACTTAACGTGTCATTTTTACTAACCTAAACACAACTTGTTTACGTTAGGTTAACACAATAAGACATGATAATACCAGGTTCACACAATAAGACATGAACATGTTTCCCAAACCGACACGATAAATGACACCATCAAGCATTAAAAATATTGAATTCCATCTAGTAAAAACGTGCAACTCTAGTAAAAACGTACAACTCTAGTACTCCCCCAATACCCAATTTAGAAAAGGGGGGGGGGGGGGGACCCACTTTCAAACCATCCGGTATACACGACAGACCACCCTCTCTTTCTCTCCTCCAATGCATGACCCATCGTTTGGAATGGTTTAGCGTGGGCGGACCGTCTTAGGCTACGAACGAGAAACTTATACGCAATTATCACCCCAAATTATCATTATATTGCGAAGGAAGTCAAATTGCTCAAATTATTTATTCGCCTTGTTTCAACTTTCAAATACTGAGTTTTAGTAAACTTTGATAAAATACGTTTTCCAATCCTCCATGCACAAATTTTTAAAACAATCAAGACTGGATTTCCATGTCCCCATTTGCAATTGCACCCTGTAACATTTATTTTGTTCAATCACAGGCTTTCCTTGGATTGAATGCAACATCATTTTATTTACTTATTTGATAGACAACATTTTATTAGTAAGTTACACATTTTAATAAAAGGAATAAAGTTTAACTAGTGGTTTTAAGCATCGCGCGTTGCGCGAGTGTAAGGGTGGTTCCATTCAGTTGTTAAACATGCTCCCTTCAGTTGTTAAACATGCTCCCACACATAGTATGTAATAGGGTGAAACGGGAAATAAGTTGGAAATTGCACCAAGATAAGCGATAGGATCAGGGTCGTCAATCCGTGCGGCTATTAACCTTATCAGCCCTAAAATAAGAATAACCAGTTGTGAAAATAAAAAAAAAATAAACCTTTTAAATTCGCCACACAACAGGTGAAGCATGATTAATAAACACAACAAAAACAATCATCAAATGCATACGAAAAAGAAAAATAGAAACAATAATGAATGGCGCTACTAAGCGCCACACTTTTCATGTCTAATAAGTACCTATCGAGCATCCCCTAATACACACAAAAAAGTAAAAGTTACAACTCCATTGCTTTAGGCGTGTTACTCCTTCCAAGACCAAGTTGAGCACTAAAATGCTTACCAACATATAGAGTTCTCCACTTTCTGTAATTAGAAGCATTCCAAATTCTTACAAACTTATAAGTACACAAATTTCAATTCATTTATAGAAAAATACCAAAAATAAGTAAATTAAATAAGCTTCTGCACAGAATGATCATCCATGTAAGAATAACCAAGAAAAGTGGTAATTTACACCTTTATAAACAACGCACTACCAATTACCACCCACATATTCAACCCAATCTAAGCTAACCAACGTTATGTCCAGCGTAAAGTCTTTACCGTAAGAAGTGGATTTGTGAACCACGGTTATTGAACCGACATGTAGGTCCAGGTCTAGATGCTCGACCACGACCATGGCTGCCAGACTTCTTGTTGTTCTTAATTAGGTCGTCAAGCTACATGTAAAAATAATTCTCTATTAAAACTATCATTTAATTGGACGTGCAAACCTCTAATAGCCAACTTTCTACTTATCATGTGTCAAATATAAATGTTCTTTTCATAGTGTGTAGATCCGATGATTTCAACAACATAACCACTTTGAACCTCCTATATTGATGGTTAGTAAAGCCACCTCAATACACCACTCCCTGTAATTAAACTACAAGTGTTTTCGATTTCATAGAAAACTTCGTTTCGTTTTATTTTTGTTTGGTTACCCTGGCCTAATCATGCATACTAATCTTCACATGCTAAGTTAGCTAATGTTTTTAAGTTACTTATGGTTGAATTTGAATTTTTGTCCAATCTTGCTAAAACAGAACCAACTTTATAGGGTTTGAAATCATTCAGTTTTGTAATATAGTTTTATCTCAAATTATGCATTTTAATACTGCATTCTTGCTTTCATTGTGTATCAAAGGAAATAAATAACAACATGAAATTACCAGTAGTGATATGGCATGCATTCTCTTTCATCCTTGAGAGCAATGGAAACTCCATCCATCATCAGAAATATCGAAATTCTTATGGGCTCAAAAGCTCAGTGCCCAAGCAACAAATCCAAAAATTTATACGGTGATAAGGTCATAAGCTTCGTAGCGATGCTTGCCTGGTACGCATGAACCGGTTCAATATTAGAAGGTTGAAGAACTCTCATCACATTATTATTCAGTTGAAACTTACGAAATCATTTTCAACATATATTAGATCAATTAATTTACTAAGCAGTCAATATCGGTGGGATAGCGGTGGGATATCGGTTATCGGACCCTCACCGATATTCGGTGTCAAATATCGGTGGCAAATATCGGTACCGATATTATCGGTGATGTTTGCCGATATCCCACCGATATTTTGATTCTCATATATCAGTTATAACGCCGCATTTCCAGGTTTGCTTTTTTATAAGCCAAATTACATTAAAAGCCAATAATAATCGTTTTTTTTTTTTTTTTTTTTGGAATAAGCCCATAAATATTAAGAGCCTAACTACCCAAAAACACTTCCAAAACCCTAAAACGGACATATTTGTCTCTCCTTCGTCTTCTGCCATTCGTCTGTGACTGCCATAAAATCTGTAAGTGTTATATATAGATAACATTTCAAATATTGACACTTTGGAGTCTTGACTTTCGATATTACTATTAGTAATCTAGTATTATATATGACTATGTTTAGGTTTTATATTATGTTAATATATAAATATTAAAATTTTACATGATATTAAAGTTACCGATATCCCGCCGATATCCCACCGCGATAACCTATATATCAAATATCGGCCCTCGACCAATATTCGATTTCCCATCGCATTAACTGCTTAGTTAATTTACCAACAACAACCATAGTCATAACATAGATAAAAAAACAACAGTCATGCATCAAATGTTAACCTTAATATACGAAGTTAAAAAACAAGGATCCCCATCATCATTAAGTTCCAACTTCCCTAATTCCATCTAGGGGATGATTATTTACCTGAGACATAAATCGGACGTCACCAGCATCGACCCCTTTGTTACCGGAGATCACCTCGTATTCCTACAACCATCACCACTGGTGTCCGGTCGAACCACCACTGATAGAAAATACCAAGTACCGCCGATAACGGAAGGTAGTAATCTGGTGACTATGGTGATGTAGTCGGTGGAGAAAGGGCGGTGGAGGAGGGCGGAATGGGAGACGAGGGAGGAGAGGTAGGTATGAAGGGTGTTGATGGAAGAGTAACGGTGTTGTGGTGATGCCGTGTTGTGGTAGTGTCGTCGGTGGAGGTTGTGTTTGTTAGGGTTTGTAAATGAAGAAAGGGGAGCAGAACAGAAGAGAGGAAAAACAGAGAGGAAATAGGTGTAAAATACGACGGCGCTCTATAAATATATAGTTAATTAATTTGAGGTTAGAATGTTAGATGAACAAGCAACAAAAGAAAAAAAAAATATCAGACCAATTCAAGATATCACTCTTTCCTTTTTCTGTTTATGCACTTTGTTATCAGTCACAATACGGCATTGAAGCTCAAGTGACCTGAACCGTGGTCGTGTACGAACAAAAACCAAGAATCAAACACTTGCTACAATAGTGGTGCATGTGGTCGTGTACGAACATAAACCAATAATCGAGCCTTAATGAATCACCTTCCCTAACTCAGACGTTTAGTCATAGAGAGTTTCAGATCCTCCCATCGAATTAGTCATGTTACAAATGTTTGTTATTAGCACACAACCAACGAACATGATTACCAGTAAAAGGATGCCATCGCAGTAAACTTCTCCAACCCAATGCTTGCAGGAGTCATCAAAATAGTAGACTACAACCGATAAACGCTTGCCATCGACCAGTTTTACTAGCTTATCCCTAGTCTCGGTCCCAATATCTGCCGCATTTATTCCCCTGTTCCAATTGGAATGGCTTTAGCAAAAATCTTTTGTTTTTTTTTTCTTCCATTAATGTACTAATAGCATTTGGAGCCTTCCAGGGTTTTAACAGGTGAGGCAAAGAAGTTTAAAAAGAAAACAGTGACAACTATTTGGTAATTTTATAACAACAAATGAACATTGTTACAAAGAATGTCAAATAAATCAAGGATGTCAAACAAACATTGTGATAAAGGATGTATTTGGTAATTTTATAACAGCAACATTTACTATAAGTGGGTCACATGAATCAAATACAAACTGTTTAAGTGGGCCACATATATTCTTGAACTGTCCAAACAAGACCGCCCGTAGTGAGGCGGGATTTGGGCGTGATTCACCCCATCCATGCCCCCACAACGCCATGAACCACCGCCCCCACAGGTGATATCAAAGCAAAAATTGTAATAGCGTGGAAAAATTAACGCCGTGGAATTTTGGTGAGTCCCCCCCCCCCCCCCCCCGAGCCAATCACATTGAAGAGGAGCGTGAATATTTTCCCACCACTACAGGTGGTCTAAGATAAAACATAAACATTTCTTCGTGGGTCAAATAACACAAACACTTAAAAAAATTCCTTCTATTTTCCCCCTAAAAAACTAGGCCTTTTTTCTACAAGTTGCACGGGTCGGAGCCATGACTTGCTCACCCCTACCGGTATGGGCACTGTTTAATAATCCACTACGATTAAGGGTGAGCTATTAAACTGAATTAACCGAGCAACGCCACCCCAAAACTGTAGACGTCACTCTTTGATGTCAAATGCCCTAGAATTCATCACAGAATATTAAATATTAAATATAAAAACAACTAAAATGACCATTCAACCCCGACTTCTAGTAGTAGAGAACATACCGGTCATTACATACTCGGGAGCAGCATAGCCGTAAGTACCCATGACTCGAGTAGTCATGTGTGTCTTATCGCCTTTCGGGTCGTCTTTTGCAAGTCCAAAATCCGAAAGTTTGGCATTGTAGTCCTGAAAACAGCAGTTACACTTCTCACAATAAGACAATTCCGAATTCTAACATTACAGTTAATGAGATAAAAGTTATTAAGAGCCACAAACCGCATCGAGTAGAATATTTGAGGTTTTGAAATCTCGATATATAACGGGCCTTTGGGGTTCCTCGTGAAGGAAGGCGAGACCCTTTGCGGCACCAAAAGCGATCTTCATTCTCATAGCCCAAGGCAGGGGCAGTGATTCTGTTAACGACATAAACATATTATAATAACTAATAATAATACTAGAAATGACACTGAACTAAGAACAAACAGCTAACATACTTCTGAATAAATTATTTTCAAGGCTTCCACGAGGCATATACTCGTAAACGAGCAGCCTTTGATCATCCTCAATGCAAAATCCAATTAATTTAACCAGATTTGGATGTAGAAGGTGACCAAGAAAGTTAACTTCCGCCTGCAAAAAAAAAAACGTTATCTGACCCGTCCATTTAGCCACCTAGTTCAAGAAAGACAAAGGGTATATACGAGCCATTCTTTGTGACCCTGGGTCCATCATGGTTTAGAGTCTTCACAGCCACAGTTAAACCAGTCCCGCTCTCGTTGATCCATCCTTTAAAGACGCGACCAAAGCCACCCTCGCCAAGTAGACTCTCAGGTCTAAAGTTTCTTGTTGCTGATTTAAGCTCAGCAAAGTTAAATTTTCGAAGCTGGGATGCTATTTTTAGTTCTTGGGTTATATCTGGAGTAGACGTAACGTTTTCTCCATTGCTAGTGATTGAAGATTAAGTATCCGGTTGGTCTGTACTAGTATCATTTGTTGATTTACTTTCAGCTGGTTCACATAATAAACACATAATTAATCGTTAACTAAAAAAGATAATATTATGCAAATAAATTTGAGTTCAAAAGAGTATCATATTGAATACTGCTGCCACTAATGGAGCTTTCAACATTAGCCCTAGAAGATCTACACTTTCCAAACAACCTAAACTTAGTCCAATACCCTGTTTCTACATCATCATCTTCTTTCTTCTTCCTTTCCTTCACATTCTCCACATTCAAAACCTTAGTTCTAACAGACTTATTACGACGCACATAACTTAAAATACTTTTAAACACACCCATTTCATGGATTTTCAATTTAGCCTTCAAAGCATGTTATATTTAAGTTTGGAAAATTTACCTTTTCTCTTTTCTTCTATATATATATCTATATCCATATGTCTCATTCATCATTCCTTTTTGTCTGTCTCTTTCAAAAATATTAAAGATCATGAAAAAGTTTGGTGCTTTGAAGGCTAAATTGAAAATCCATGAAATGGGTGTGTTTAAAAGTATTTTAAGTTATGTGGGTCATAATAAGTCTGTTAGAACTAGAGTTTTGAATGTGGAGAATGTGAAGGAAAGGAAGAAGAAAGAAGATGATGATGTAAAAACAGGGTGTTGGATTAAGTTTAGGTTGTTTGGAAAGTGTAGATCTTCTAAGGCTAATGTTGAAAGCTCTATTAGTGGCAGCAGTATTCAATATGGTACTCTTTTGAACTCAAATTTATTTGCATAATATTATCTTTTTTAGTTACCGATTTTTTTTTAGTTACCGATTAATTATGTGTTTATTATGTGAACCAGCTGAAAGTAAATCAACAAATGATACTAGTACAGACCAACCGGATGCTTCATCTTCAACCACTAGCAATGGAAAAAGCGTTACGTCTACTCCAGATATAACCCAAGAACTAAAAATAGCATCTCAGCTTCGAAAATTTAACTTTGCTGAGCTTAAATCAGCAACAAGAAACTTTAGACCTGAGAGTCTAATTGGCGACGGTGGCTTTGGTCGCGTCTTTAAAGGATGAATCAACGAGAGCGGGACCGGTTTAACTGTGGCTGTGAAGACTCTAAACCATGATGGACCCAGGGTCACAAAGAATGGCTCGTATGTACCCTCTGACCCTTTGTCTTTCTTGAACTAGGTGGCTAAATGGACAGATCAGATAACGTTTTTTTTTTTTTTTTTTTTTTTTTTTTTTTTTTTTTTTTTTTTTGCAGGCGGAAGTTAACTTTCTTGGTCACCTTCTACATCCAAATCTGGTTAAATTAATTGGATTTTGCATCGAGGGTGATCAAAGGCTGCTCGTTTACGAGTATATGCCTCGTGGAAGCCTTGAAAATAATTTATTCAGAAGTATGTTAGTTGTTTGTTCTTAGTTCAGTGTCCTTTCTAGTAATATTATTAGCTATAATATGTTTATGTCGTTAACAGGATCACTGCCCCTGCCTTGGGCTATGAGAATGAAGATCGCTTTTGGTGCCACAAAGGGTCTCGCCTTCCTTCACGAGGAAGCCCAAAGGCCCGTTATATATTGAGATTTCAAAACCTCAAATATTCTACTCGATGCGGTTTGTGGCTCTTAATAACTTTTATCTCATTAACTGTAATGTTAGAATTCGGAATTGTCTTATTGTGAGAAGTGTTGTAACTGCTGTTTTCAGGACTACAATGCCAAACTTTCGGATTTTGGACTTGCAAAAGACGGCCCGGAAGGCGATAAGACACACGTGACTACTCGAGTCATGGGTACATACGGCTATGCTGCTCCCGAGTATGTAATGACTGGTATGTGTTCTCTACTACTAGAAGTCGGGGTTGAATGGTCATTTTAGTTGTTTTTATATTTAATATTTAATATTCCGTGATGAATTCTAGGGCATTTGACATCAAAGAGTGACGTCTACAGGTTTGGGGTGGTGTTACTCGAGATGATAACCGGGAGGAGATCAATGGAAAAAATCGTAAGCATCCTACCGGGTCAGTTATGATTAAGCATATTTCCATCCCGACAAAACCGAACCAACTTTGGTGTAAGTTCATGGATACCAAAAGACCATCTCACAGGTTTGATGTCTTAGTTGGTGAAGTTAAAATCATTAAATTTTCCTATTCTTTCTAAACCACATACTATAGAATGCTCTTTGTAGCAATAACATACAAATATTAGAAACAAATTCTGTTTGAAATACCTTATCTTGATTTAGTAATTTTTGGTCAGACGTTTCACACCATCGACATCTACTATCCTGTGATCGAAAACAAGTCGAAACATGATTCAGAAAAGATTTTCACTAATTTAAAAACTAAAATATGAGATGAATAAAGTAAATACTCATATTCTCCCGTATTAAGTTGATTCAGCAGTTCCTGTGCCAGACAGTCGTCCCCAATATTGGCCAGTGCTTCGCGACGCTGATTTAGCATGATTAGTATCTTAAAGGGTAAGAGACTGAATTCCTTAACCTCAACAAAGACATTGAGTAAACACTCATCTATTACTCCTTTCTCCAACACTTGATTTAAAAAAAAAAAAAACCAATAAGAAATTAGATTTGAAAAACATGCTACAGTATACTGTTATATGAGTTTCTTCTTACAGGAAGTGTTTTCATTAGGAATCTTGGAGAATCATCCACATATATTGGAGCTTTATCAAGCGGCTCGAGTTCAGGTGTGTTCAATGGGTACTCCATAGCATCCTCTGCAACGGATGAAGCTTTATCAAGTAGGTCGAGTTCAGGTGCATTCAATGAGTAATCCGTAGAATCATCCTCTGAAACGGATGAAGCTTCGCCATCTGACAGGTCTTCTGACAATGGGCAATACTCCAAAAGCCCGTAATATTGAAAAAAAAACCCTATAAAGAAAGAAATTGATTCATATAAGCCAATCACTTGGTAAAAAATGACCCAAACTACATTCCTAATGCGTACAATCTTTTCATGCAAAAAAGTTACATTTATTTGAATATTTCTGGTTCTGGTTGGCATTTATTTAAAACAGCATATTACAAGTGAACGGCTGATAAGCGGGCAACAAGCTGCGCCGCCAGGCCAAGTGATAACGTACGTTTTCAAGCTATAGACAGTATATACAAAATGTTTTATATGCTTGGCATGCAGCTTCTTCAGGAGTAGTTACTAGTGGAGAATCTGATTTCGGCCATGCCTCCAACAGTCCCTCGAACCTTGAATCAATCCAGTTTTTGTTTACTTGAGTAATTAAGGTTGTTTACATGTGTGTGTATGTATTAACATGGTAATTAGCTAGTTTTTTTTTCCTCAATCAAGAAAAATAGTTTGTGGGATAATAATAATATCTTATGCATGCATAATAAGTATGATGAGTGGTAAGAATTTTAATTACCAAAGGGATTGAGATGAAAATACAAAAGGGCTGAGGCCTTCTGGAACCTGTAAATGAAGCATGCATGGATGCATGTAAAATGGTTATCAACTAAATGAATATGAATTATTAGGGTTGAGAATCAAGTGATGGAAATTAGTAACTGAAGGCTATACGTACCTTACCGTCGGTTATCAAGAGCGGTGATGGAAGCAGCAATGTCATCATAAGCGGGAATAATAATAATATTGTCATCATTATCCATTGTTTTTTTGGGTTAGGGTTTCTAACCTGAAGAAGAGTGAAAACGTACATAAATCTGATGAGTTCAACAAATTAAGCTAATAATCTGTGAATGGTGAACTGTAGCAATATGTGAACTGTAATCACATAACATGTATGTAACAAATTACTACCAATTATATGTAATCGATCTGTAGAATGAATATATCGATTCAAGAGAGATCACTGGAACCAATTACAAACGTACGTACGTATTGAACCCTAACTTTTCATGGAGGGTTGCGGCGCTTTTATAGTATTATATGAGCCTGTTTTGGGCCTGAATACCAACTTGCATGTATAATAAGGGCTGACCATTTGGCAAACATTGACCCGACCCGACCTGATAGATCGATGCAACGCACGTACTGATTTCAGCATAAGAGTATAATTATAAGAAGAGTTCTCCGAAACAGCCAACGCGCCTCCACTTGTTCCATTTCACCGCCGTCTTGAGTTTGCGACTTAAGTTAACAATACTAACATTGATATACACTACAAAAAATCATGTCTTTAGTGACGAAATATACTCGCTATAGGCTATTGCGACGGAGTTTAGGTGCAATAGTTTCGCCACTTGTTCCACGTGACTTCATGGTAAGGCTAGCTAGTGCAAGAATAGCGCCCAACGCCACCTCAGCAAAACGGGGGTCAATAGCGCCCCCCTTTGTTTCCCCGTGGCCATTGATGGTCCGCAATTGCAATGGCGAGGAGAACCGGGGGTGAGCTAGGGCTTAATACATTTTGTTACAAGGTTGACAAAGTTGAATATTGAGATCATTAAACAAATCCAGCTACACGATAGCTACATGATTCAACATTATGTAAAATGAAATATGATATGAATAAATGACAGTAAATAAACAAGTTTTCTTAGTGACTGTATTCAGCCGAAGATCTGCAACAGTGGCTGCAACTTTGTTGTATTGAGGGGGTGAAATTATTGGGTTCGAATGATATAAGGGTTTGGATTGGGGAGAATAATAAGCCGTTTACGATTCAATCAGTTAGGAAGGTGATGCAAAATGGAGAAGATTATGGCAATAATTTTGTTTTAAAGTGGGTTTCGTGGGTGCCGTTAAAGTGTATCATTATGGTGTGGCAGGCGGAGCTGAATAGGTTGCCGACCAAGATGGAGTTGGTGAAAAGAAATGTCAATATTCCGAATAAAATGTGTATGTGGTGCAATTACTGCGAGGAGACGGCTATACATGTATTTTCGGATTGTATCATTGCGACTAGTGTTTGGGATCGTATTGGAAGATAGTGTGGTTTGGACCCAATTTTTGCTTTTGGACCCATTGAGGCGGCCGGTTTGAATTGTTTCCAACATGACATAGTAGGTTTTCATAGACTTAGATTCATCAGGACTGAAGGAAGAAGACAGTGGATTTACATGATCTAAACAGAACAAAAACAAAATATATTACATAACATGCAGCTATAACTTATAATAGCTACCAAATCAAAACAAAAGCAACTAATTATTATCATATTTGAATGACTAAATTTATACCATTAAACATAAAAGCTTATTATGATGGTACATTTTCTCTCACAAGGTTCATCAAAGATGTGGAGTTCAGAACAGCTCTTATGACACCGGGTTTTGAAAATCCCAAAATCTAGAAAACTACACCGACTTCACTTAGTGTCGGAAATGCCTCACGCCGGTAAACAAAAGCGAAACGTTATACTTGTTACAACAATCGATTGCATCAGCATCTCTTATGCTTCCGCCTGGCTCTGCTATCACACCAATCCCACTTTCACATGCTTCCTCAACTGCATCCTTCCAGGCTGTTTAACAAGACATTCATTCATTATTTAAAAACTAAATCATACTCTTAAATTAATTAATATAATGAGATTGGTTGGGTAATTAGTTACCAAATGGGAAAAATGCATCACTAGCCAAAGCAGCGCCTTTCACCTCATCTCCAGCTTTCCTCAAAGCTATTCTCAAACTGTCCACACGGTTTGGTTGTCCACTTCCCATTCCTAACATACAGTTATTCTGCCACCAGATCACCATAATTAGAATATTGCCCCTAATTGGCACTCACTCGAATCGTGTACTTGGTTTTAAAAAGCGCGAAGCGCACAAAAGCGACGAGGTCTAAAACCGAGGCGCAAAGCGCAAAAGCAATAGGCTTTTCGTACGCGAGGCGCAAGACAATTATATGATTATTTTTTTATATATGCTATAGATTTTTAGCATTATTTACTCAAAATATAGATACAAATAAGGTATATATATGATTTAACTAAAATGTACAACCTTTTTAGCTACATGTATAACAATTTTAAGCACAAAAACATCGTGTGTACAAAAAGCTGGCCTTTCTTGCGCTTTTCGTACACTGCTCGCCTAGGGTAAATAAGGCGCACGGATTTGCGCCTAGGTGCGCTTTGCGCTTTAAAACCAAGATCGTGTATACCAAATTCAAGCCAAAAAATGCCTAATAACATAGATGACACTTTTTTAATAAAAAAAAAAAAGACAAGAACACCCTTTTATCAAACATTTGATGTTATAAAAATCTAGGGTCTTTTTGTCTTTTTATTCAAGCATGGTATATAAACGAAACAGGATACATTCTTGGGCAGCCATATCAAAAGATACACTTGGTCAGTTGGCCCTATAAAGAAAAGTTGAATACTTGGGTGGCCCACACACATACAGTATCCCTAAGAAACAATAAGGCATAGTTCTGAAGAAACTAACCTTCGCGATTACAATGGCATTGCTTTTCACGTGTTTAACACACAACCATGCAAACTTTGCATCATTAAGCTCACTTTCTTCTGGTGATTTTTCAGAAACTACATCAAATTTAATTTCTTCTGGTGTCAAATCATCTGCGTCCTGAGCTAGCCAACCCCCGCCTACTTGTCTAAGTGATAACTTTCCTCTACTATTTTTCTTTGCTTCAAGAATTCTCAGTGTCTTTGACTTTCCACGAAGGATTTCAAGACCCTTTTCGCTATAACTGGGAGCAACAACAATCTCATAAAACATCCGTGTTTCACCGTCTGTTGGGCTTCTGAATTCACGGATATCCCTAGCAAGTGCCTTCATTACAAAATCATATGTACAAGGATCAGGTACATTAAAATGCAACTTAATTTATTTTCTTGTAACTCGTAGGTAAGAAAATAATTTTTCCAGTGTAAATAACCTTCTAAAACATGTAGCACTTAGCATGATCATGTAACATCAATTTTGTTGATGGCATGGTGTGTGCCATGACATCATTTTACATATTAGATTAAAATGTAACTTGCTTTCACATTTTTGTCTTTAATAATCATTTTAAATTGTACATAACATACTTCCAGGTTTTACCATCATATGCAAGTAATCTTTCATAACAGAGAAAATGGTGTGTAACTAATCTTTTATCTATACTACTATATAGTGTATTCTGGACGGCTAAAATGGTCATTTCACATTCATCTACATGGGTAAAATAGTAATTTTATTAAATTGGTAAGACACATTTAAGAAATCAATTAAATCTATCTTTATTGAACTATTAGATAGCTACTAAAATAAAGTTAAATTAATTTATGCTTTGAATGTGACCTTTACCTTACCCTACCTTCCATAATTTTAATGCAAATCATATCCTATTCATGAAACCCTCATGCTTTGGTTCCCATTCTAAGTCACACACTTATGGGTCTACAAGTGGAGGTGATCTATACACTGCCATTTCTACTTTGATGCATATCTCACCTCTCTTGAAACAGTTTGGTTTAAATTTGATACCTTCGCCTTCATCTTGAGGAACTCATTTTTATTTTCAGTTATGTGTAAAATGATTACTAAAGTATAAAGACAACCATTGAATTTGACTGTGACCTTTACCTTACTCTACCGTTAAACCACAAAATGAAACAATCATTTTATCATTGCCATTAAATCGTCTCATCAAAACAATTAATTACACAACGAAACCAATTTGGAACTCATCATAAACTCCTGTGTAATCATAAAACCCAACTCACCAACCATCTCTTCTCTCGGCCTCCTTGTTTCTCCAACCAAAGCTCTGGGAACACGCATATCACTTTGACACCACCGTTTCTTTTACTTCCGACATAGAACCAACGTTGCCACTCTTTTTGCTCGAACTAAAGACCGGTGACCAGAATAGCGGACCGCCATTATTGCCGGTGACTCACCTTCCTATTTGTTTCACCATCGTGCGATGAGGTACCGACTCCTTGTGTTTTCCTTATCTTTTTTTGGTCGATTAGTTGGGTTATTTGAGCTAACAAGATTAGATTTGGGTGGGGGTAAATTCCGGCGATGGTCCGATTGTTGTTTATAACCGTAAGAAAAGAAAGGAGATAAAAATAAGGTTATTAGTTGTATCGTATGCGTTTGAATGTGTGTTTTGTGTGTGTGTGTGTGTGTAACTTTTAATGGTGGAAACTTTGTATGAGTGCTACTGTGTGACTGTGTTTGATTGTGTGTATGTGATAAAAATACCAAAATCTTGCAACGTGAAGTTACTGTGATAAAAATGAAGCTATTATATCAAAAAAATAAATTATTTGTAAAATATATTGACACACCAATATCTAGAGCCGATGAAATTTTAAAGGGAACGATTGTTTACTTATAAGATCTTGAAATTCATATTTTAAGAGGAAAAAAGACCAGTTTGAAAGTTGCCTAAGGTGTATTTTCAACGCAAATAAATTTATAAACGGTTTCATTCATAGAACTTATATGAATATTGGAGTAATATAGCTTTCATAATCACCACATTCATTTTAATGATCTTTTAGATGAATAAAGAAATGTTTTTAGGCCGACCCATTTCAACCGACACTAAAAAGTACTTGGTTTTGAACTCAACCCGTCTGTTTCGTTATCCTTAATGTTTTCCATAGGCAAAATATCAAATTTTTTAATTTGATAAGGACGTGCAACATCAAAACACGTTGTCAAGTGAGTGACTATCACACTTTGGGTTACTTTCACATCCCATGGTATCTAATACAAACTTAACGTCTAACTCTACTCCACTTTCTACTCCTCTGCATAAAATATTTATACAATAAGTCAATTTTATACTTTCTGTAACATTTATGCTACCACTTCGTCAAAAAATCTATAGTAATAGTAATAATAATAATAGTAGTATTAGTAGTAGTAATAGTAATAATAATATATATCATCACTATATATCTATATTCACTATGGTTATCTATTTTTGCCAATAAAACAAGTCTTAAAGCTACACGTACAAGTCTTAAAGCCAAACATATGAATTATACATATATATACAATTATATATAGCCAAACATCGTGCAGCCCCGCCGCAACGCGCGGGTTCCTGCTAGTAACAGGTAAAATGATGGTGTCACATCAGCAATGCCAACAAAATTTTTTGTATACAATTGTATAAAACGGGGAAAAAAAGGCAATCTATTAGATACAACGACAAGTACAAGTTACCAAATAAGTTGATGAGATGGCATGATAAAGAAATGCAGCATAGACAAAAATTCAACTAACCTCATCAACTTCTTTGTTGAAGGCTACTATACCACCAAATGCACTCACGGGATCAGCTTTTACAGCTAATCTATATGCTTCAATTAGATCATCACGAGAAGCTACCCCACATGGGTTTGTGTGCTTTACAACAACACAAGTTGGGTTTTCAAATTCACAAACACAATTCCAAGCTGCATCAGCGTCTAAATAATTGTTATATGACATCTCCTGCGCCAAAAGAATTAAAAAATGTTACCTCAACTATTTGATTCAAATCTTTTGCCACTGTGTAGGGTAGTCTTTAGTTGCAACTGGATGGGGTATCAGGACTGAACACAAAATCCCGTTTTGTTACAACATAGGATAGGAATGAAGCGTTCAATAACATCAAGATTATGCTTAATACTTGAATTTTAAAATCAACTTATTTTTGAAAATAAATAAAATTATTCTTTTATGTTAAATTATTTTGAAGTTTGAACTTTTGTATTATTAAACATATTTTTAAAGTGATAAACCCAACATTACTATCAAATCAAACAGTCTCCCTAACTGCCTAACATAGCCATGCCAAAAATCATAAACATTACTGTAAATACAACATCATTGGATAAAGGCAGATTAAACTTACCTTTCCATGGTGTTGAATAGCTGTTGCAATTCCACCACCATTAACTTCAGACAAGCTGCTGTCAGTGTAAAATGCAGCCTTCTGGTGAGGATTTTCTCCATACCGAAGTGAACTCTTCAGTGAAAGTGGCACTGTGAAGCTAGGTGGAAATTTATCTTCCAACAAAAATAACATAACAGTAAGTTCTTGCGCATCAATAAAGATAATCGAAAGCTTGTTGAATTAATTTCTTATTTCTTATGATGAATACAAACGAACAGGGTACCTCCTTCAGTCTGCTTCCACAACCACTCAGAAACCGCAGAATCGTATGCAGCAACATGTTGGAAAGCTTTCCATGCAAGTTTCCTTCTAAAATGTTGGTCATCCTTGTTTCCTTTGAGGAATTCTAGAAGTAAAGGGTAGTCTTGAGAATCAACGACTACCAACACATCCTTGTGATTCTGTTTTTCAAAAAATAAATAAATAAATAAATTTAAAAAAACCATTTATTAAAAGTCCATAGCATTAATATAATTGTTTTTCTTACTTATTGATCATAACACCACATAATTTATCTTACAATTGTATATCAAGAAACCAACACAAACAACGACGATTTTTAGTTGGAATAACAACCTTTGCTGCAGCTCGTATCATTGTAGGGCCACCGATATCAATGTTCTCAATCCCATCATCAAATAGAACTCCATCGGTAGAAGTAACTTTTTCATAAAAGGGATATAAATTTACCACCACCAGTTCAAATGTACCTATAATAATCAGTTAAAGAAAAACTCAAAACATTGTTTAAAAAGCTAATTAAAAGCATCTGAGGCTTTAGATAATTCAACAGGAATATCAATAATCAAACTTACTAATACTGTGCTTTTCTAGAGCTTCCATGTGATGGCTTTGGTCTCTTTTGGCAAGAATCCCTCCATGTACACTAGGATGTAAAGTTTTTACACGACCATCAAGCTGCAAACAATAATAAAAGTAAGTAAATTTAACATACTCATGGCAACAGATGAAATACGTATTTCAGATGCGTTATTGGATTTTACCATTTCAGGAAACTTGGTAAGCTCTTCTACTTTCGTTACGGAAATTCCAGCTTTTTCCAAAGCAGATGCTGTTCCTCCGGTTGACACAATTGTATATCTGCAGGTTCAAGTCACAAATTTCACAACTTTAACTTACCAAACTTATACAAAGTTTTTCATATCCATAGTCTAAATGCAGAATTTTTAAACACAATTAATGAAAGATAACAACTCCTATGAAAGCATGAGTAATGGTTCACCCCAATTCTTGAAGTCCAGTGGCAAGAAGATCCAGATCCTTCTTGTCCGACAACGAAATTAACGCCTGCTTGCTTGCTGAAATGAGTTGACATATCAAGACGAGTTTTGCAAGAAGAAAAGATTACTCAGATAAAGCGCACAATTAAGACCCATCAATCAAACATTTTTTTCGTCAAGATTCATGTTTAAAAAAAAACGGGTGAGGCGTGCGCCTCGAGGAGCGCCACGCCTCGAGGCGCTAAGAAAACGCCTCTAAGGCAGCGTCTCATGAGGTTATTTTGTACGTGCGCCTCAAATGGCCGAGGCGCTAAGAAAACTTGCACCTCATGTACGCCTCATGGGGCTGTGTGTGTTTTTTTATGTGTGATTTTGATGTTTTAGACTTTCTATGTCAATTATTTTATTTTTTTATGTGTGTTTTTTATGTTTTAGACTTTCTTTGTCAATTATTTTGTTTTTTATACCATATATAATTTTTATATTTATTTTTTAATCCCGCCTCGGGCTTAAGCCTCGAGGCTCGATTCCGTTCTTTTAAACTTTGTCGAGATTATGCATTTTGATTGAGTAACTAATATAAGGAAAAATAAAGCAAGTAAGGTAGACAAAAAAAAATCTTCTTTTTCAACAAAAAGTCCTCCAATTCTCAAAGAAAACTATATGAAATCATAGTTTCATATAACATCTTTGAATTCTAGATATACACATGTCGAAATTCTAGCAACGAATGTATAATAAATTTTTATAAAGGAGAAAGATTTTCTATAGATAACCGGACCGGAATTGCCGAACACTAATAACAAGTATGATTGACTTTAGAGTCCAATTAATTAGCCAAACAGTACATTCTTATACCCTATAAAGTTACGTATAATTCATTTAACATACATTGGAACCCTAAGAATAGTTACCATTGGTGATGTCAATACTTAGCGTGCTAATTAAGTGAAGCAGAAATAGGGCTGAGTACCAGATGGAGAGGCGGTAGAGGCAGCCATGGATTCAGCAGCTTCTTTCGTTGCCTTGCAATTCAATCGTGATGAATAGCTTACAACCTGAATCCAACAAAACGTTTTGATGGTTATAAACGGATTAATATAATGAAAAAATTAAAAAGCGCAAGAGTTATTAAAATAATAATAATAATAATAATAAAAAAACCTGGTGAAAAGAAAATTTGTTATTGTTTCTAACAGAATCGGTTGAGAGGAAGTGAAAAGATATCGGCGGTGAAGTAGGGGTGGTTACGGCGGTTGAGGTGGTGAACGGAGCTCCAAACCTCAGCAGCATTGTTGTCAGGGTTTTGTGACTCTGTGTCTCACTCAAGGGCTTATTCATTTGACTACCATACAAAACAAGTTGAGGTAAAGCCCATTCATTACATGCTTGGGCTGGGCTAAATATTTTTCTAAAGGCTAACAAAGTCGTTACGGGCTCTCGTAGGAATCCCTTTATGACGAATTCAGAATACTCACAGGGCACCCGGTCCTCCAGGTCCACCAATCCAGAAAAACCCGGCCACCCACCCGCCCGAAGGCACGACAATAAATAATCGGTAAAACTTGGTATCCTTGTTCGAACTTGTAACCATTAGCGACACATGCTCACCCATATATCTTAATTTTTATAAACATAGGTTATATAATTAGGGGTATATTTGCCAAGAAGCTTTTAAGAGCTTTTAGGAGCTTCAAGCTTTTAAGAAAAAGCTCTTACTCTTGTTTGGTTAAAGGAGCTGAAAGCTTTTAGGTTAGAGAAAAGCTCTATAGTGAAAAGCTACTAGGGTATGTTTGGCAAAACTAGCTGGAGGCTGGTAGCTGGTAGCTGGAAGCTTTTTAAATTTATTTTGGTGTTTAGCAGAGTAGCTGGAGCTTTTAATAAAATATATAAAATGACCAAAATGGACATAATTAAAATATTGTAAGGAAAGTTTTTATTTTGTTTTTAAAATAGAATGAGTATTTGTGTCATTTACTAATTAAAAGTTTGTAGCTAGTAGAGATTTTTCTTAAAAGCTACTAGTAGTAGCTTTTCACTATAGAGCTTTTTCTCTTAACCTAAAAGCTTCTAGCTCTTTAACCAAACAAGGCCTTTTATTGATTAAGGGGTTTTTGTTAAAAGCTTGAAGCTTGAAGCTCCTAAAAGCTCCTTGCCAAACATACCCGTAGTAGCTTTTAAGAAAAAGCTCTACTAGCTATAAGCTTTTAATTAGTAAATGACACAAATACCCATTCTATTTTAAAAATAAAATAAAAACATTATTTACAAGCTTTTAATTATGTCCATTTTGGTCATTTTATACATTTTATTAAAAGCTCCAGGTTCTCTGCCAAACACCAAAATATATTTAAAAAGCTTGCAGCTACCAGCTTCCAATACCAGCGTCCAGCTAATTTTACCAAACATGCCCTATATATCTAAAAACTAAAATAAAAACGGCAACTTTTTTTCATTATTGATGTATGATTATAGCACATATTATTCTGTGATTATTTCAGTTAGCAACTAAATTCAGTTACAGTGGACAAGCATGTATATGCACATATAAACCTAATTTGGTTGTTAATGAGGTTTTGCTTTCGATCAGAGTGGTTCTTTTAGGGTGTTTCGGTTTGTTGGTTGATTTGTTACCGAGGGTTAGAATGGTCAATACCATATATTCCATTGGGGCATGTCTTCAATAACTTTCTGATTTAATTAATTGTTTCCCTTTCGTGTTCACTCTTAAGGTTCCGTGTTATGTTGTTACCTCAACCTACACCAGCAACACTCTATCTTGTAAAACGTTGCAAGTGGGCCCAGAATGAAGAGTTGACTAAGCTGGAACATGTTGAGGTTTGCCCCAAAGCAATGGAATTGACACAAACCATAATGGTGGTGGGGCGCTTATAATTGATTACGGCTTGGACTCGATAGTCTCTGACAGTCTTCAGGTCTGTCACATTTTAACGTTATGCAATTTTTCGAGTGAAATAGGCTTTGTTTTGATCTCTGATTACAATGGGTAGCAAATTGGACAGGTTGGCTAATGGGTCAAAATAAAGTTGGGTTGATCCATCAACACTTTTTGTCCATCCTTTTGGATTCCATACATAATTGACTTATCAAACATGATTATAATAACTCTTACAATATGATGATTCACATATTTTGAATAAAACATTCATATCCCTTTTTTATAGGCAATTCGAAAACATAAGTTTGTTAATATTCTGGATGATCCGGGTTCTGCTGACCTAAGTACGTACGTTGACTTTCCTGCAATCAAACATTCTGCTGAGGAAGTTTCAGGTCTGCATTCTTTACTTGTGATCATGCATAATCACTACCAAAATAATTACAGACTTACACCCCAAAAAAAATTGTTTTTATGGTTTTAAATGCCAATAAATATAAAATTGAAATGATTTGCGGACCTGAATTTTCGTGCGGAAGTGTTGCTGCAAAACCGCACAGACCAGCAAACAGAGTCACTGAGAACAGGGTACTGGCAGTTCGTTGGGGACGTATTGAGCAAGAGACAGGTATCGATTTCATTATGTTACATATGATATCATAAACCTAATTTGGTTGTTAATGAGGTTTTGCTTTCGATCAAAGTGGTTCTTTTAGGGTGTCAAATTACTTTAGCTAATTAAAATTCTCCTAAAGAATGAGAAATCTGAATAAGCTTCATTACAGGATAGGAGTTGCTTGATATCGACAAACCGAATATTGTTAATATTGTTTTCGTCAAATTACTACTCTAATTTTGGGTCTTCTCTTTGTTGTAGAGTATGTTAGTGTCTTACCGGTACCATATTGAATCAAACTGATGGCTAACGAATCAAGTTCTTAGTAGATTGTTCTACCCTATTTTTTTTACTTCGTTTTTATTAATTTTAAAATTATTGTTTGTTGTGTCGAGTTTGAATACGAGTTATTTATTTTTTATTATATAAAGTTGTTAATATAAAGTTGTTATAATACTTTACCAACCTGGCATTGAACATCATCACCAGAAGGTGGTTTGACTTTGATTAGCGAAAAAGACTTCACAAGTTGATCACAGGTCAATCATCGGATTTCTTATTATCTTTCTATCTTTGGTTTTGTAGGGTTATTTTTAAATGAGCCCCATGTAATGAGTCCATCAAATTAGCTATGTTTGTAGGCGGTGAAAGGACCAAAGACGCAGCTTTTGACGTTTCGTAAGTGCGTGTGATCACGAATCCACTTATGTCTGGTTTAGGGGCTGGATTGTGCAGATTTTTATTCTAAGGTTGTACTTTGTATTCATCGTTTATTTTAATGAGCCTATCTAACGAGTCCAATAAGTTCGCTAAAGATATGTAATTGTATTATGGTCGAAATTGGGGTTCACTAAGACCGTTCAGAAACTTTATTCGCCTATTAAAGGAATTGATAGTTTAATGGCAAGCAAGAATCCCATTGGGTACCAAGAAAATTCATTTGTCCGAAATTATCTTATAGCTGAATATGGTATTCATGAGTCTATTAATTCCTCTTTCATTGCATGAAGACTTTGAAAAAGCTTTGAGAGATACTAATATGTGGCTTTTTGTGCACTTACGAAATTGGAAACAGGTTTCACCACCTTTTGATACTGAAATCATGTGCCTTTGAAGAACCAACTAGGAAACCCATTATCACGATCGCGCAACGCACGATTATGGAAAACCACTAGTTGGAAGTCTTAGTTGCAGCATGTTGTTGTTTTGTCAACAACAAAGCATGATCATTGTATTGACACGGTGGCGGCTGGGGGGGGGGGTTTAAATGCTTATGCAATGTTACAATCAAAGAACATCATGTTTCATGTGAGAACAAAACATATTAATGTGAAACTATATTTTATCTATGAGGTGATATTCTAAAAGGTAATGGATCAAAGGGATTACAGAAAGGATACTCATGCTAATCTATATTATCTTATTAAGGAGGAGTGGTGGCCAAGATTGTAATTTTGTCAAGCACCCAACTATTCAAGCAACATGTACAATTGAATTATGCTTACATGATGGGGGTATAATTGGAACTTTATGGACATTTAAGACACTTAGAAGGGTAGAATAGTAAATTTACCATAATCCAATACCTCACATCCTAAAATCTTATCCCAATTCTACCCTCATGTCCAACATTTAGAATACAAAATACAACCTATGATGCATCTTAAATGTGAGACCTTTCAACCCCTCTTAATCATCAACCTATCATAATTATCAACCTTTCATCATCATCATGATTAATTCATTTGTAACTTCTTCCTCTTATATATCTATATATTATCTATATGGAGTCAACAACAACAAGAATCACCACATAAATCACTAAACGCAATTCTTTGGTTTCTCGCCTCAAAACCCCTATCATCACAGGTTCCTTATCGTATCTTTCATTTTATTTATCATTTTCTTTTCTTTTATCTATGACATTTCATTAAAGCTTGATACGCAAACATTATTTCATTTCCTTATCTTTCATTTTATTTATTGTTTTTTTTTTCTCTATGGCATTTCATTGAAGCTTGATACACAAACATTGTGATGTTAATTAGTATTTTTTTAGGAATCTTGATTTAGTTGGTCAAATAGTTTTTTTAAGCATGAAACTGTGTTAATGGAAAAAAATGAGTTTGTGGATTTATGGTGATTGATGATAATTGACAGGTGGAATTAACATTGTCTCTAAATGGCAAAAGATGGATTCGAGATCAAGGAGGAGTGATGGCCAAGATTGTAATTTTGTCAAGCATCCAACTATTCAAGCAACATGTACAATTGAATTATGCTTACATGATGGGGGTATAATTGGAACTTTATGGACATTTAAGACACTTAGAAGGGTAGAATAGTAAATTTACCATAATCCAATACCTCACATCCTAAAATCTTATCTCAATTCTACCCTCATGTCCAACATTTAGAATACAAAATACAACCTATGATGCATCTTAAATGTGAGACCTTTCAACCCCTCTTAATCATCAACCTATCATAATTATCAACCTTTCATCATCATCATGATTAATTCATTAGTAACTTCTTCCTCTTATATATCTATATATTATCTATATGGAGTCAACAACAACAAGAATCACCACATAAATCACTAAACGCAATTCTTTGGTTTCTCGCCTCAAAACCCTTCTATCATCACAGGTTCCTTACCGTATCTTTCATTTTATTTATCATTTTCTTTTCTTTTATCTATGACATTTCATTAAAGCTTGATACGCAAACATTATTTCATTTCCTTATCTTTCATTTTATTTATTGTTTTTTTCTCTATGGCATTTCATTGAAGCTTGATACACAAACATTGTGATGTTAATTAGTATTTTTTTTTAGGAATCTTGATTTAGTTGGTCAAATAATTTTTTTAAGCATGAAACTATGTTAATGGAAAAAAATGAGTTTGTGGATTTATGGTGATTGATGATAATTGACAGGTGGAATTAACATTGTCTCTAAATGGCAAAAGATGGATTCGAGATCACCGGGGATAACGCGAAAGGTCTCATCATCTTCTTATGCTCTTATAAAGATTTTCAAAAGCATAGGTGATTTTTGTTTTATGTACCAATTTTTATAAATATCAAGCATTTTGCTACATGTTTTTTATAAGATTCAATACGTGCTATCTCTTTATGTTTTTATTCTCTTAATTTTGATTCTTGACTCCTTACTAATTTTCTATCATCATGAATTCTATATTTTCTTTGGCAAATATCCATATCTATACTATATTATAAAGCATTTGGGAAGGATGACTACAAAATTTAAGTAATTACAATATCGTATGTATCTATCTATATAATAAACCAAAACACTAGGGTTGAACCCTAGCATTTTAGAGGGTCTTGAAGGATCCAACTACTATATGGAGCTCCAAGACTAAGACCTATATAAACCTCTTTTTATTTACTTTTGTCAACATCCATTTCTCATTACTCATTCCTCTCCTACTAATTCCTTTCTCCTTTCTATCTCATTGTCATTTTTGCAAGGTATGTTCTTCATCATAATGTTTGCAATCATCTAACATAAAAGATAAAAACAATAAGATTGTATCCTTATTTATTTACAATCAGAAATGTGAATCCTATATCTAAATCCTTATTTTTTTACAAACAGAAATGTGAATCCTATATCTAAATGGCGTGCTACAAAACATCCAAGATTTCCGGTTGACTTTTCTGATTCATTTGAAATCCGTAAAGCAAATGTTTCAAACCATTTTACATATATAATAAATACAATCGTGTTCTTATTAAAACAACTTTCAAATCGTATTGTTTTTCGATTATGTTTAAACCAAAAGAATCGTTTGTTTTTTATTAAAACCATTTGATAATCTTTTTACAATCAACTCTATGCTTTGAATGTAATCGATATGCGAGTAATTCTGCTCAGCTTTAATCATTGAATATATGATTGTGTTTTTTAATAAACAGATTGCAATTGAAATCGGTTTTGAGTATGTGTGAATATAAGAAACAAGTATATATAAAAAAAACAAAATACCGGATTTCATAAAAGAAGATAATTAAAATCAGTTTTTAGTATGAGTGACTTTATGTATATACTAACAAAAGTTTGTTTTTTGCATACGAAGAACAGGATTTCAGTAGGACACATAACTTCGATATGGCTTATCACAAGGGTGACAAATTCTTCAAGGTTATTCATGACCCTTCCGCACGAGTTTTGGTATGACGTTTCTAATATTTTTTAAGTAAAAAAACCTTATTTGTTATTATAATGTTTGTTTTTACGTGTTTGTGCAGACATTGCCTAAATCCATGAACAGGTTTTTGTTATCTAAAAACTCACGAAACAACAACATTAAAGTTTCAACATACCATGGTCAATCTTGGTTTGTTTTGTTAGAATTTATAGATGATGAATTCTGCTTAACAAATGGATGGTCAAAAGTTGTACATGATTTATGCTTCTCTATGTTTTACGTGATATTTGAGTTTATTGCTCCGAATGCTTTCATGAATCAGAAGGTATTTCTATTGGAGACTACTGCCTTTTCAAATGGTGTTCGCATAAACGTAGGCTTTTTGTTACCAAGATTGACACACAAGAAGTTATT
Source organism: Ambrosia x helenae (assembly GCA_030844895.1). NCBI lineage: Eukaryota > Viridiplantae > Streptophyta > Magnoliopsida > Asterales > Asteraceae > Ambrosia > Ambrosia x helenae. Next base: position 28,358,069 of record CM061231.1, read on the forward strand.
GATTTCTCACAAATCAATTAATCCCTGTTAAATGTAATTTTTCGTTCATTCCATTAAACACATATTTCCATACACTCGTATGTTTATTGTTAGTTTTTTATGTATTTTTATTATATTTCCTTTTTTAACTTATTTTAAATAAATTTTACTGATTATAAAAATGTCTTTTGACCTTTGATTATGCTATAATACTTTAAATTCGCCATTAATGATTTCAATGCTTGACATTGACTAAATGTAATCAATACATTAATTTATGATTAGACTTTAATTTCGGCTTTAATGGTTTAATTCTTGACTTTGACTAAATTTATTCAATACATTAATTAATTTATAACAATAATATATAAGAGCTAATTCGGATGCTAATTATCCTCCACTCTTTCATCCATTCCTTATTGTTGAATTGATTGCATACCTATATTATGCTTTACATAACATGTAAATAACATTTAGTTTAGTAACATCCAACAGATAAAAAAAAAATAACATCACAAATATGTATAATCATATGAATTCGGCTTTAATGGTTTAAATTCTTGACTTTTACTAAATTTAATCAATACATTAATTTATAACAATAATATATAAGAGTTAATTCGAATGCTAATTACCCTCCACTCTTTCATCCATTTCTTATTATTGAATCAATTGAATACATATATAATGCTTTACATAACATGTAAAGAACATTTAGTTTAATAACATTGGATAAAACATGAGGAAAAAAAATCAATACTAGGTATAATACTTAAAATTCGCCATTAATTATTTCAATGTTGACTTTGACTAAATGTAATCAATACATTAATTTAGTTTAATAACATTGAAGAAATAAAAAAAAAATTCACAAGTAGGTATAATCAATAAATGATTGACCTTGACTAAAGTGAATCAATACATAATGTTATAACCTTTAAATATATGCTAATTCAAATGCTAATTAACCGCCCACCATTACATCCATTTCCTATTATTCGCTAAATTCATTTAGTTTAATAACATTGATTCAATAAAAAAAAAACAATTCACAACTAGGTATAATACTTAAAAGTCGCCATTAATTATTTCAATGCTTGACTTTTATTAAATTCAATCGATACATAAAGTTATAACAATAATAACAATTCTAAGTCGAATCCTAATTACCCTCCACTCTTTCATCCGATTTTTATTATTCAATTGATTGAATTCCTATATAATGCTTGACATAACATATAAAGAACATTAGTTAAATAACATTGAATAGATCAAAACAACTTACAACTAACTATAATGCTTAACATACGGCTGTGTTGCTTTGAATACTTTACTTTGACTAAATTCAATCAATACATAAACTTATAACAATAATGTATTCAATCGTAATTCGGTTCCTAATTACCCTCCACTCTTTAATCTATTTGTTATTATTGAATTGATTTAATTCCTACATCAATACCTATATAATGCTTGATAAACCGATTTAATCAATAAATGATTGACCTTGACTTAAGTGAATCAATACATAATGTTATAATCTTTAAATATGTGCTAATTCAAATCCTAATTAACCGCCCACCATTACATCCATTTCCTATTATTCGCTATATTCAATAACTATATAAAGAAGTCAAACCAATTCACATACGATTGTAATAAGACACGTTGGAGCCACTTTAAGTAATCGCAAAGATATATTATTAGGTTACTATCTGTTTCTCATATTTAATTACATAATGTCGAAGTTATTTTGATTTGATTTTTATTTGTTGTGTTATTGAAGTCATCTTTTGTTATTTACATCATTTTTTTCCAGTTAACAAGATCAATGGCTGCTGTAGATGCAATTGAGTTTACAATGGTTAACCAAATTCATGTAAACCGAAACAGTGTGGCATTAAAGCTAAAGATTATTCGGGTTTGGCGTCTACCCGATCGTCGCAATCCTAATGATGTGTACTCAATTGAAATGATCCTATGTGATGAAAATGTAAAACTTAACCACACGTTTTTTTTTTACATCCTATTATTTTTAAATTTCATTAATTTTTTTTATATTGTGATGCTTTTAGTTTTAATGTATATCAATTATCTTCTTTTTTTATAATCAACAGGGTGACAGGATTCAAGCCAATGTATTTAAGCGGTTGTTTTTTAAATTCGAGAGGTTTCTGATTGAAAATTCTTCTCTTATTATAATAAACTCAGGAGTTGGGGTCAATTCTTCTAAATACAAGTATGCTCCAAACTCAAACAAACTTTGCTTCAATATGAATACTCAAGTTTCCGAATATCATGGTTTCCAAGGTCCAGATTTTGGTTTCTCTTTTGTGCCCTTTCAAAGAATTCTGGAAAGGGATGTTGATGAATATGTTACAATAGGTATATTTTCGTTTTAATGTTTTTTTTTTAATCACAACCAAACAATCGCAGTAAATTTATAACTTATCTTTAATTAATGTTTATTTTATAATTGATCTTAGATGTTATTGGACATGTTAACAAGTTCTTTAGCAATGATGATAAAGAAAAAAAGGTTGTCGCTGATAAAAAGAGGTTAACAATGGAAGTTCAAGATATCGAGTATGTATTATTTATTTATTTTATTTTTTTGCATTTTATATATAAAAAAAATTACGTACCTTTATAAATTCTTTATTTATTTTTTACTAAAATAATTTGTACTTTTGTGAAGGTGCTTGCGCATCTATTTAACGTTGTGGGATAGTTATGCCATGGAGATGTCTAAATATGTTGCAACTCATCAAACAGAGAAAGAATTTATAATAATAATGCAGTTTGGCCGTTTGAAGTTTTATAATGGTTGTATAATGTTAATCTATTTATATATTGTTATAATTATATTTATACATTCATTATATTTTGCATTATATATTAAGTTCTAACCTCTATTATTTTTTTTATTAAATAAAAAAATATTTTTTCCTAATTTTTTTTTTATATAGGAAAACCGTATGTTTCTAACTCTTTTGGAGATCGTGTTAGTCGACTTTTCATAAATGGAGATATTGAAGATATAAAGCTCTACAAAATAGGGTATGTACTATTAGGTTTTTAAATACGAATTACACAACCTTTATAAACAGTCTCAATAAATATGTAATGTGTATGTATGTAATTATTTTTCTCAGGTTGGGTAAGAAAATCGCTGATAATCCTTCCTCTTCTCTTCAACCATATGGAACTTCTATGTTTTGCTCTGATGAAGATGAATTTGTCCATAACACTCCTTTTAGTAACATTGGCGACATTTGTGAGATTCAAGATGTAAGTATAATGTTCATACTTAAATACGATATTTATAATTAAATATAATAAATTGTAATGAAGTTAAAACTATAATTTTATTTTAATATTAATTTCCTTTGTATACCATATACTATCTTATTTTGGTAACAAACTATAATATTCATACAGGCGCAGCCTCTGGTATTATTGGGTACTATTAAACACCTGTTTACTGAAATTGGCTGGTACTACATGGGATGCCCCAAATGCACAAAAAAATGTAGTATTGATTATATAATCAAGCAGGTTGGTGAAGGAAGTTCAGATTTCCAGGAAGAAAAGGTTTACGAGTGTTTGAATGATAGTTGTAGTGCCAAAAAAGTTGACCCTACACCAAGGTCGGATATATTTTTAACATCTATTATAATTTTCACAAATCTACTTTCATTTCAACCCAACTTAGTTATAAATTTTTGTTGTTTTTTTTTTCAAATTTTTTTTCTAGGTTTAAAATTCAGGTTCGTGTGCAAGACGTTAATGGTGCTGTATCGCTTACGTTGTTTCATCGTGACGTTGCACAACTTATTAGTAAAAGTGCTTCTGAATTGCTTGATTTGAATACGGTATTCCTTATTTTTAGGAACCGATTTTAAGTATACAATTATTTTTAATAATTCCTTAATTATGGTTTTGTAATAATTATCTATTTGGTTATTCCTTATATATATAGGTTGGTGATACAGTTGAATATCCTGAAGAGATTAAGACTTTGTTAGACAGAGAGTTTGCTTTTAAAATCTTTGTCTCTGGCTTCAATTTAAACAACAAATATGATGTTTATGGTGTAACTAAGATAACTGATGATCCAACAATTATCTCGCATCTTAAGAAAAAGTTGTATGTAGGACAGGTACATATTCGAATTCCATCTCACATAACTTTGCAAATTTTATTTACGTAAGACTTTGTTACATTTCTAAGTTTTTGCATTTTTTTTTTCAGCCTGCTGAATCAGAATCACTTCACACGTCTCTCATAGCAATGCCGTCTAATGTTATTTCTGCTTCCAAGGTACCATTTTCACAAACACATATTTTCATAGTAATACATTTTACTCATTTTTTCTTTCATACACAATCACTGATGATCCTGATATATATGTTTGTAACTATATTTTTTTTAGGAATCTGACACAGGCGATAATGATACGCCAATTTCCATTGTTGATAAGAAAGTTTACGCTAAAGGAGAACAATGTTCTATCAGTTCCAAGTATCAAATGGTTAAGCGTAAACTGATTGACGCGATCTCTGATGATGAAAGCACACCAACTCCTTCAACTAAGATTGGAAGTGGTGGTAGTATGGAGTAACTTAAAATTACGTTGAGCCTCTCGTCTTCCTAAACCCAAAATGAAGAGGATTTGTTTGCTATGCTTATGGTCAACGAGTTTCATTGCTTTATGTTTTGATTTTTTAATAATTTTGAACAATTTCTACTTTGTTATTTTCTCTTTATACCATGATATGGTTTCCTCTTTTTATTAAGTTTCATAACGATCTTAATATTTAATAAATGCGTTTGCTTGATTGATAAGTATGTTTTCATCCATTTCAATATTATGTTGAGTAAATATAGATACAACTAGATTGGTGGATGTACTCATCAAACATAATATTCAGTTTTATTTTTGTATGATTCATATCTAATTAAAACTAAATAAATTGTAACATAAATATGTAGATATATTCAATTTTTTTACTGAAATATATGTATGTGATACAAGGAAAAATGATCGGCCCAATAGCTTGCTAACACAATCCCATATAACATACATATCATACATATTATATAACATATTGGGTTTACATTTTTTTAAGCGGCATAGGCCCGATTTACATGTTTATATTATGTGAGCTTCAGCCCAACAACAATCTGTGTCATTATATACCTACCTAAATCATAATTGTTTCACTTTTTCATTTATCTTCTCCCAAAAAACCACTTTACCAATATGTAAGATCTTCTTCACTTTTTAATTCCTTTCGATTATTTCAATGATTTGCAGATCTTATCTTAATATTGTGGGGTATATGTTAATAATCTATGTATTTTTTTATTATCACTATGATAACCGATTCCTTTTCATGATTCATGTGCAATCAAATCTCTCATCTATCTAAACTAATCGTGTATTTTCAGTTGTAAGTTCAGTTGTATGTATTTTTTTGCAGCTGTATATACCGTTGAGTTTCAAAAACGTGGATTACCACACGCACACATTTGTTTGTTTATGGCTGCTGGTTATAAGCTTCCTACAGTTGACCATATTGACAAGTTCATTTCAGCAGAGATACCGAATAAAGATGAAGATGCAGAATTGTATGAACTTGTACGTGAATTTATGATTCACGGTCCTTGTGGTCCTTTGAACATGAGTTGTCCGTGTATGGTCAATGACAAATGTTCAAAAAACTTCCCAAAAAATTTCCAGAATGAGACTTCTATTGATACCGAAGGTTATGCAGTTTATAGACGCAGAGATAATGGGTCGTTTGTAGAAAAGTCTGGTGAGCAATTAGATAACAGATATGTTGTTCCATATAACAAGACACTTCTTAAAAGATACCAGGCTCATATCAACGTTGAATGGTGTAACCAAGCTGGATCCATTAAGTATTTATTTAAATACATTAACAAGGGTCCAGATAGAGTTACTCTTAATTTTGTCGAAAGCAAGAAAGTACCCGGTGAAGACAAAGTTGTTGATGAAGTCAAAGGATTTTATGATTGTCGTTATATTTCTGCGTGTGAGGCTTCATAGAGAATATTCTCATATGATATTCATTACAGGTCACCTCCTGTAATGAGACTACCTTTTCATCTACCTGGTGAACAAAGAATTGTTTTCGATCCTACGCAAGACATTGACGACGTTCTCAATAAACCCTCTTGTGCTTCCTCTATGTTTTTGGGTTGGATGAAACGCAACAAAATTGATGCCAATGCAAGGCAACTAACTTACATCCAATTCCCTTCACAATATGTTTGGAAAGCACAAGAACGAAAATGGGAGGTTAGGCAAAGAATAAAGTCAATTGGTCGAATTCATTCAGTTCCTGCTTCTGTTGGCGAAGCTTATTTTTTGAGAATGCTTTTGAATAAGGTTAAAGGACCAACATCGTTTCAAGATATTCTTAAAGTTGATGGGAAAGTACAATCATCTTTTAGGGATGCATGCTACGCAATGGGACTCCTAGATGATGATACAGAATATGTTGAAGCAATAAAGGAAGCGGCTTTTGCAGGTTCTGGTCCTTATCTAAGAAACTTATTTGCAACTCTTTTAGCGTCCAACAGTTTGTCAAGACCTGACATTGTGTGGGAGGAAACATAGAATTATTTGTCTGATGACATTTTACACAAGAGAAGAATAGATTCAAACTGTCCAGGTATTAACTTTTTTTAATATATTATTACTTTAAAATAGATTTTCTAGAATTTTTTGGGCATATACTAAATTGTAATGATTCATAATTATTAGGAATGTAAATTATACTAATTTTAATAGTTCCACATATTCAATTATTAATTTTATTTGTTAATTTTATTCTATATATTCCATTCTAAGACATTTTTTTCCCAGATTTGATCCTTTCAGACGACGAACTTAAGAATTTAGCTTTGCTAGATATTGAGAAGTTCTTATTGCGTAATAGTTGCAGTCTACGACATTTCGTAGGTATGCCATATCCTGAGAATGATTTTCTATCATTATTAGAAAATCGTCTTATTTGTGAGGAGTTGGGCTATGACTCAAACAGTTTGGTTGAAGAATTTGATTCTCAGTTCTCTTCTTTAACAGATGAACAAAAAAATATTTATAATTGTGTAATTAAATCTGTTGAGGAAAAAAAAGGAGGGGTTTTTTTTGTTTATGGTTACGGTGGTACGGGTAAAACATTCCTATGGAAGACTTTATCTTCATCCATAAGATGTAAAAGAAAGATTGTTTTGAATGTTGCTTCGAGTGGTATCGCTTCTTTGCTATTGGCCGGTGGTAGGACAGCACATTCCAGGTTTCGTATTCCTATAAACCTAACTGAAGATTCTATGTGCTTCATACCACCTAATAGTGATGTTGCACAGCTGGTTAAACAAACTGACTTGATTATATGGGATGAAGCACCCATGACTCATAAACATGCTTTTGAAGCACTAGATCGAAGTTTAAAAGATGTATTTGGTGTACATGCTGATGAGTCGTCTGATTTGTTATTTGGTGGAAAGGTTGTTGTGTTTGGGGGTGACTTTAGGCAAATTCTACCAGTTGTACCAAATGGAACTAGGCATGACATTGTTAATGCCTCTTTAAGTTCATCATACATTTGGCACAAATGCACTGTTTTAGAGTTAACAAAAAATATGAGGTTGCTTTCTGGAAGCTGCAGTTATGATATTGAGGAAACTAAAAAGTTTGCATCTTGGCTTCTGGACATAGGAGAAGGAAAGGTTGATACAATAAGTGATGATCAAGATGTTATTTTGATACCTGATGACTTACTTATTTCTCAATCTTCGGATCCTGTTTCTGATTTGATAGCCTTTGTTTATCCTTCACTTTTGGATAACATCCACATTCCGACTTATTTTCAAGATCGAGCTATATTGGCACCGAAGAATAAAGTTGTTCATGAAATTAATGATATATTACTTTCAATGTTTCCGGGTGACGAAGTTGAGTATCTAAGTTCGGATAGTGTTTGCCAGTCTGAAGATGTGAACAAACAGGTTGATGAAAGATTAGTTTCTCCTGATGTCCTTAATGGTCTTAAGTTTTCTGGAATACCAAACCATCGTTTGGTTTTGAAAGTTGGCGTTCCCGTAATGTTACTCAGAAACATTGATCAGAAAAGCGGTTTGTGCAATGGAACAAGGTTACAAGTTGTTAAAATGAGAAAACGTGTCATTGAAGCGAAAATCATATCAGGAAGTAACATTGGAATGCGAACTTTTATTCCAAGAATTACTTTATCCCCCTCAGATAAGAAAATTCCTTTTAAATTTAACAGAAGGCAATTTCCACTTGCTGTTTCTTTCGCAATGACAATAAACAAAAGTCAAGGACAATCCTTATCCAGAGTTGGGTTGTATTTGAAGGATCCAGTTTTTTCACACGGGCAGTTGTATGTTGCGCTTTCAAGGGTTAGAAGTCGAGATGGACTTAAGATTGTTATAGTAGATGAAAATGGTGAATTGACAAACAAAACATCAAACGTTGTGTACAAAGAAGTCTTTCAGGATTTATGAATAATTTGAGTAATTTTTATGCAATTTTTTTATTATCTTTGTGGACGTTATGTATATACAACTTCAATAATAAAGTATTATTTTAAACTTTTTTTGTTTGCTTTGAATAGTGCCTTGCATTTTGTCAATAAAACAAGTTATGTACTAATTACAATTACATTAAAAATAAAAAATATGATAAAAAGTCATTTACAAAAACACAATGTATTCATACCTTTGTTATTTTTTTCAAAATTTTATACTTTTGTTGAGTACTGATCATAATAGTTAATCGGTTTTCATTACCAACGTTACTGAGGGCTTATAAAAAATATCCACTTTGACGTTTTTATAAGAAAACAAATTTCAGGCTAACCGTTATTTTTAACACTTTACGTTTGTAGCCAGTAAACTTGAACAATACAACTCTTAGTTTCATATAATTTTTTTATTTACTATGGTTTGCACCGTGGGTCCCCACGGGTCTCAAACCTAGTTATATTATAAAGCATTTGGGAAGGATGACTACAAAATTTAAGTAATTACAATATCTTATGCTTATGGTACAATACTTAATTAACTTGGTAAAGAGGTAAAATTGCCTTTCTACATAATATCATATTGTCTTTCAAATCTAATAATTAGATTTGTTAAATTTCATTTAAACAAAATAGCTTTTATTTAAATTTTAATAAGTGTAACAATAATGAAAGTTAACTCATGACTTTTGGTTATCTATATTTCTATATCTATATTATTATTATTATTATTATTATTATTATTATTATTATTATTATTATTATTATTATTATTACTATATTAATAAAACTCGACGAACAAAAAGGTAATTTCTTCTCAATTTTAAGATGGCATGTGAAGGGGCACAACTATCATCTCCATATTTTACACCATTTGTTCCATTTATGCCCCTATGATACAACTTTTTTTGATAATTTTACAAGTACCTAATGCAAGTGATTGATGTCAATATTTTTTGTAACTCTTCAGCATTAACAAACCATTCATTACAGAACATTAAGACATCATTTGTAATGAATGAAGACCATAATGGGTGTTGAGGTTCAAATAGTAATACTGAGATTTTTCCATGCCTAAATATTGGTATCATTTACTCCCATTTCAATTCTCAATTTGGTTATGAATTTAGGAATTAATATCCCTTTTAAAGTTTTTTTATAACCATTGTAACCATCATTGTTGAAACACCCTATCCCATTCTTGATTAGATACAAATCCCTTACCTGGTCTCATTAACTCGCATTTCAATTCTCCTATTGTTTATGAACTTAGGAATAGGAATATTGTAACCATCATTGTTGAAACACCCTATCCCATGCTTGATTAGATACAAATCCCTTACCTGGACTCATTAACTCGCATTTCAATTCTCCCATTGGTTATGAAATTAGGAATTAATATCCCCTTTAAAGATTTTTTATAAACATTGTAACCATGGTTCTTGAAACACCATATTTAATGCTTCATTAGTTACAAATCCCTTCCATCTTCAAATCATTTTCAACCCCCACCTTTATATACTCACCAATGTTAATTATGTAGACTACATTTGCTACTTTCAGGTTACCTACACTCTTTTTGCATATATATTGTAAAACCCCAACCGATGGCGGAAACATCGGGATGTCACGTATTGATAAATGTTCAGTAGCTCATGGTAAATAATAAATTTCAATAATTGAATTAAATACCTTACATACAATTGTTCTACAAGAATTTGTACATCAACAAGAAAAATACTAAATACACATCTTCAAGCATTAAACTCTAATCTTCAAGCAAGCAATAACCTGAAACATGTTAAGTTTGAAAATATTTTGGGTCAACAAAAGTTGGTGAGAATACATAGGTTTTCGAATATAATAGATAACTATAGTTTGTACAACAATCACAGTTGTATAATGATAGAGTATGAGTCCGACATGTAACAATGCGTCTTTGTACAATCAAACCTTGTGTCGACTGAGACCTAACTCGCAAGTTAGTAAAAGTGTAACTGTTATCGATCATCCTTGAATTTATGCGGGGGGGGGGGGGGGTTGGGTTTGTCAGACCTATAGCGCTATAATCTAAACAGGCGGCTTGAGCAATGTTAATGATTGTACTGTGTCTTTTTGTTACAGTCAAATGATAGAATGAGTAAATGATAGTGTAATTGAATCACAAGTTTCAACAATGTAAGAATGAGTATATGATAGTGTATAAAATGTTTAAACATGTTTCACCCCAAAATGTAAAACAGAAAAGGGCTATGTAAACTCACCTTAGCAAAATGTTAAGTCTCGTGAAAATAGAATAAGTGTAGCCCAACGATGCCCAAGTATTACCCTATAATTAAGGTAATAAATATGTCTAAGTCTTTCTAGTCTACAAATATTTTCTAGGGTTTCGAATTTGGGGATAAGTATTCGTGTGATTATTAATTAAATTGTTTAATAAATAAAAGAAATTCGATAAATAAATAAATAAAAGTCTTTTTGTAGACTTTAGATTAAAGATGGTCACATTATAAGGTTTTGAGTATGAAAATAATTTTTATAAAATTATTTTCTTAAAAATAGAATATTTAGTCTATTTATTTTTATTTTGTCAAAATATAACTTTAATATCTAAAAATATTAAAGTTAAAGAATTTTTAATTTAAAATTTGTACTTCTGTTCTAAATGGACAGAAATAATTTATATAAAATTTTGGTGCAAAAATATTGAAAAAATGAATTTATTATGATTTATTTATGATTAAAATAACAAAAATCGATTAAAAATATTAAATAAATGATTTTTCGAAAATAAAAATCATTTATGGAATGTTTAATGTTTTATAAACTCAGAATAATTTTTGTGGAAATTTATATAATCGTTTGGATATTTTTATAAAATTTTATAATTATAATAGAATAAACTTGAAATATTTATTATATATAATAAATAAATAATTTTTGGAAAACTAAAAATTGTATGTTAAATTTTTCTATTAGAACATCATAAAATAATTTTTGTAGAATTTATAAAGTAGAATTAGTATTTTAAAACCATTTTTAAAATTAATAACAAAAAGATAAAAGAAAAGAGGCTTTTAAAAAAAATTAGTTGTTGTTGGTGGGGATCGAACCCGGGTCTGGGCCGGTCCAATCGTCTTATACACGAGACTGATACCAACTGATCTGTGGATCAGTTGGTGATATTTTTCCATTCGTTTTAAATATATAACTGTGTCTGCACGTTTTGTTTATCCCCAATTCATAAGAACATGAACCCTAGTTTATCAAATTCAAATTTTATCGAACAATAACCCGATTATTCATGGGGTTATTGTTGATATAGGGCCGATTAACACATAATAACAAGGAATTGAGATATACCAACTCGATCTAGGTGGAACGTGGCCAAGGGTATATCGAACAAAAGCTTCAAAATTCGAACGATTCGTTGTTTTTTGCGTGGAAATTGAGAGTGGGGGATTGTTTTTCGGAACACTAAGGTCATCTAGGAGCGTTCAATTTATAGATTAACTGGCTTGTACCACGAATTGGAAAGTTGACCGAGTTCATGAATGGTAAACGCGTAATAGGCCAAAATTTGGTATGTTTTAATGTTGATTGAACATATAGAATGCGCGTGATGTACTGTCAATGCCAATTATCCCGAAATTAATCCTTTAGCGCCTGATTCTTGATCCAATTAGGAAGGATTGCTGCAGTTGACTTTTGTTCGTTGACTTGGTTTTAAATAAAGAAGGTGTTAAATGAATTTGTTTCTGATTATCATCACCAAAGGAACTCGTGGCTTAGTGGTTTGTTGTGTGTTGTGTGATAAGGCTTGGACCCGGTGTTTACTCAGGTTCGATTCATGCTAGCAGCAACAAATATTTTTTTTTAACAGAGAAGAGAGGGAAAAGGGAGTTTGGGCCAGGCATGGGCTTCATGTCTTGGGCTGACTAGCTTCTGGGCTGTCCAAAAGTTGGGTTAAGGGGTTGGGCTCCAATAATAAAAAGAATGGGTATTATGTTGAGTTTGGTTGTTTTTATGATTATTATTAATATTATTATTATTATTATTATTATTATTATTATATACATTATATATATATATATATGTACGTGGTGAGTTAGGAAAAATAAGGACTTAGGCATATTTGTACAATATTAATGATAAAGATGTAATAGAAATAAGGGCTTTTACGTATTAAAATTTGGGGAAAATTTTTGCGATGTTACATATATTGTTTATCAATTGGTTGTCAATATAATTGTTGTCAATCTATTTAGTGGTGATTATTATTATATACTTGTGCCGCAGGGATATCATAAACAATTTACCGTCTTCAACTGTTACATGTTTTGCAGCCAACAATCCAGAAGCGCACAGGTATGCCTTATGTGATTCTGTTTCTTTTTCGATGTCTAAGATGTTTTCACATTGACATGCCTCCAGAGCTGTAGCATACTCATTTAATAATTTAACAATAACATAATCATTAATCCCTACCAAATTACCATCTGTTGTTAATACTTTTATTTGTTTATAGTATATTTATTTATCACATATGAAATTTGCAATTTGTATTTTCCACACAAGTTTCAGTTTTTTAATCAATTATTGTTGTTATATTTTTTCTTTATTTTATTATCTATATGTATAAAGGGCAATGGAATACTACAAAACAACTCAAAATCCAATAGATGTAATACATTAACTATAAAAAACATGGTTTGAGAATTAACATGTTACCCCTATAAATTCTTTATTGCATTTGATTATGTTATACCAGTTCTAAATAGCAATAGGAAGTGGGAGTTTGCTACTCAAATTTAATTCTTACAAATTTGATTTACAGGAATCAGATGTACCGGTGCAACCCTCTGATATTGTCACACCCTCAAAATCCACTTGCGGAGTTTTACCGCGAGGCGCATGACAAACCAGGATCCAAGTCAACGATCACAATAAACAAATCTAAATGAACATATGCAATTTCAAAACATAGTTTAAAAATCCCCAAATACAGCGGAAGCTTATTCTCAAAACATAATCCAAAAGTAAACCAAATTATTTAATGTTCGAAAACCATGCAACCCTAACTAGACGCCGTGCAGACGCGTGCGCCCTAGTTCCATAGTGCTACCTTAGCGACCTGAGAAAACATGTAAGAGTTACGTCAGCACAAAAATGCTGGTGAGTTCACAGGTTTTGTAATCAAAGTATCAAGTTCAACCTGTCCATACTATATCAATTTGTAAACCAAGTACGCTAGCTAGGCGTATGTTTTGTTACTACCACGATTGGAAAACCATTACTAACTCGCAAACCAGATGTTCTGCCCGAATAGTAAACCTGTTCCTGTTTGAGACAATATGCACTCGCCCGGCCCTCCAAGCCGACGAGCGGGGTTGGTCACTCCCAATAGATCTATTCACATTTCCCCGTTGTGCTAACCCGCACATTCATGGTTTCCCCGGGACTTCCAAAGATCGTATAGTAAACCATAGAAACCCATAGTGTGACAGTTGTTACCCAAAACATAAGTTTAACACATGTTTTCTCCCCCGAAAAGTGAAACCAGTTAAAAGAGGGGCCGTAAACTCACCTTAGGTTGCGTTACTTCGTAATACGAATAAAATCAGCAAGCTATGTTAGCCCCGTAAGGCGGCGACCTAACATATGACAGTTACAAGTAATTAGACTAATAACCCGTAGGTTAGTTAGTCCCTAGATGTCCAGACCATAACCAAGTTCGTTTGTAAACACTGTGACTGTTAAATTAACCCAATGTACAAGACTCGACATCCCATTGGTGACCCGAGACTCCCCGTGTTATACTTGCACTCTCAAACATACAATCATGCAATCACACTTAACACACGTTAAAATCCAACAAGTTGTAGCACGTAGTTCAAGTATCTCATAAATAAGTCCGAGCACATGTTACCAAGTTATTAGATATGTTACGGGGTTCCTAACATGTTCCTAGGTGTCAAATCGGGTCCCGAAATGCTAAATTACACTTACAGCAGCAGTACAGGCGATTAGGAAAAGTCAACTAGTGATTACGTGGGTCAACAGGCATTTAGGAATGCTAATCGCCTATACTATAGGCGATTAGGGTCATGCGGTATGCAATTCATGAGTTTATAGGCGATTACGTCGTAAGGCATGCAATTCAGGGCTTAACTAGCAATTAGGATCGTAAATGCATGAAGTAAAGGCAATTAGGCCCCTACTCGCCTATACTATAGGCGAATAGGACTCCATTTCAGGCGAATAGCCTCCTATTCGCCTATAGCATAGGCGAATAGGATCCCTATTCGCCTTTAGCCCAGCTGTTCCAGTTTTTTCGCGCGTTTAACACTCCAAATCAGATCCAGAACGTGTGTAAACATCAAATATCAATCAAACAACCATACCAAACATATTTCAATCAAAATCCTTCGTTTAACCTCGTTCTATCAGCCCTGCATGCAACCATGTAACCCAAAAACAATACACATAGCATGAAACATCACATTAACATGCATAACCGTAACCCTAATGAACAATTACTCAGATTTCATCAACATGCTATCATCATCAATCTGTAACTACCTTAATATCATGCTAACAATCCTTCTTGAATCACAAAAACCCTATCTTTTAATCATAAACACACATACAACATGCATAATAGTTAGAATCCAATTAACAACGATTATTAACGAATTTCAGAAGACACATACATTTATAAATAGGTCTGGACCATTAGGGATTCAATAAAAACATTATTAAAGATTGCATGAATGGAAACCACACCTTAGATTTGTGATATATTGATGTAATAGGCTTGAAATCTTGTGTTTTGATCCAAAATCGTGTTCCAGAGGTTGTGTGTGTGTTGGGGCGAGTTGTGGGACGACTAGGGTTGTTATAATGAAGTTTAGGAGGTCAAGTATGGTATTTATAGTCGTTTTTAGTCGTCCAGCACGTTATAGGCAAGTACGCAGTAGCATCAGGCGAATAAGGCTCCTAATCGCCTATAGTAGGGGCGATTAGGGCCTACTCGCCCCTGATGAAGCCCTACTCGCCTCCCCTATAGGCGATTACAGCTCCTATTCGCCTATAGGGTCTGGTTCAGCATATTTGGCGCGTTAAACTCCGTTTTAACATATGTTAACACATTTTCACATACCGACAAGTCACATAATGATTGTAAACACATAATACTTGCAAACAAACACATTCACACTCGTTCACCAATTCCCGGGACTCGAGACTTGTATGTTCCCTATGCTCTGACGATTCTACGAATCGTCACCCTTTGTACACTTGGTTAAGGACTGACATCTAATGAGCCTTTAGACTAACATCTAATGATCCTCTATACTAAACTAATAGTTCCCGAACCGTAACACGACTCAACTAACCCAGTTAAGTATAATTTACGCGTGACTCGCTAAGGTAGACTTTCATCTAGACAGCGTTGTTAACCAGAATTTGCCGGGTGTCACAGATATGTCCAACAAGAGATTTTTGTTATGCGACAATCTGATTTATAGCCAGCTTATGCTTCATTTTTTATACAATTAACGTTTGATTATTGTCGTAACAAATTTAGCAAACATTGTGCCTCCGCCTCAATGCGCCGTTAAAACAACTATTTATTATATATTCTTGACTTTTGTGAAAATTCATTTGCTAAGACTTAACTAAGAATCTTCAATATATATAACACATATATAACCAACTTAATTTGTAAACAACTTACATAAACTCACTTATGAAACGAGCGCAAAAATACAAATTACACACCCGCGGCAACGCGCGGGCTTTCCTACTAGTATTCTAACAGTGGCTTTAACTAGTCCAAAATTTGAATTTTGGTGCAAGTACATTTAGGATGGGTTAAAGTCATAATTAATAAAGTCAATGGAGTGATAAGCCAAGTAGACAATTAGTCAAAGTGAAGGTTCTTGTTGGTCATTCTATAAAGATGTGAAGTTTATATGGCAAGTGAACAAGTTCCTAACCAGATCATTTACTTGCAATGGACATTCTGTGTTTGAAATTTGAATAGTTGTTAGATTCAGATAAATGTAATCTTAATTTTGTTTTCGTTTTCGTTTTCATTACTAATGGAAAATTGATCAGTTGAGTTCATGAATTTCATTCAGTTTCTCTGATGTTAGTTAATTGTTGTTGACTTGGGAATGTAGTCCTAAAAACAAGGGAAAATCACGAAAATAGCCCGTTGACCAACCCATTTACGAAAATAGCCCAATCCCGTCTCTTTGGAGAGACGGGTCACACATTCCAAGACATCTCAGATGTCTCTCGAGACGTCTTCAAATCTAACCAATAACTCACTGCCACGTCATCACACACACTCTCTCTCCTTCTCTCCTCATTAATTACCCTGACACATACACTCTCTCCTCCTTTTCTTCCCTCTCCTCAACTCTCTTCATATAAGTCTTCAGACTCTCTCTCTATCATCCTCTCCTTTTCTCTCTCCCAAACCCTCTACATATAACATCTTCAATTTTAGTCTTCACCAACAAATCACCGATAATTTTCAAATAGAATATACATCGCTTATTGATCTCTTCCTCCTCTCCATAAATCGGTAATTATTAGATGAAACTCGCGTCTCTGGTAACTATTAACGTGACTCCTCTTACAAGACGTCTTAGACGCCATTAAAAAAAACCCATTAAAAAGACATCTCCATCTCCGGTGAAGACGTCTTAGACGTTTGAGTAACCAGGTGACATTTCTTGTGATCTTCACCGGAGACGCCATCGCTCATCGTTGAGCAACCAGCGCCGCCGACCTGTATGGAAGTTTCAGAAATTTGAGAAAGAGAAGATCATAATCTCACTTGTATCATAGTAATAAAACTGATGTATGTTCAAAATCTTGTGTTCGTTTGTTGACTCATCGAACCCAAAGAAGTTACACATAAAATAAAGTGTTTCTTTCTCATTAATATAGAGGAGCACTGGTAATTATTAAGGCGACCTGGGGATGTCTGGTGAGTTTAAACGAGGAGAGAGAGGGATAGAGAGAAATGGAGAGAGGGTGATGAGGTGTTGGTTTTGTATTGGTCCCTACGGGAAACCTCACCGGAGACGCCTTAGGTGCCTCGAACTTGGTGACCCGTCTCTCCAAAAAGATAGGAGTAGGCTATTTTCGTAAAGATCAACGGGCTATTTTTGTGATTTTTCCTAAAAACAATGACATATAGGCTAAGGCTTTGTAGTGTGTACACTGTTAAATCTTATTGAAACATCTAGTTCATTCTTATAGGAAAACATAACCAATATATTGAGTGAGTTGATTCTCTTTATTATTATATTTGAATTTATATTGTTCTTGGTTGATTGTTCTTGAGTTTATTCTGAAAGTTATACACATTTAAAAAATCCATACATAATTGCAATAATATGATGTAGAAAGGGAACCTCTTTCTCTAGTCCCCTAAAAGTAACAAAATCATATTATCATCCCTCCTCACCCACCCTTTCTCTAAAGCATTGGAAGCATTGGATGTGACTATACATACAATATATATATAGTGCCAAAGAAGCAAGGGAAAATAGATTGTGAAAAGTTTTACTTCAAGTGTACGATGTTTCTCATCTTAAATGAATCAAATGAAAGAAAAGGCTACAAGGTGAACAAGTCATGAGTAACATATGATATCTCATACTAACCAATATTGTCTGTTTTGCTCATAAAAAAACTTATGGATTTGTTTTTCGTTGTTTGAGCCAAAGTTCATAGGTCTCATATTCTTGGTGTTGAAAAGTCTAAGTTCTATCTCGCTATCCAATTTTATTACTTTTGTTTTGATCATGTTGCATAAGTATTTTGTGCAGGGTATCGTTCCAGTTTATAGCAAGATAAGAATTGGGCCAGGGCAGATAAAAGGATTGGTAGCTAATGGGCTTATGGCTCGAATATTGAGATCTTGTAGTTAGGCTCGGTAACATGGACTCAGACATGAAGATGGACTCAATTGTTGGATGGCTCGTGTTGTAGTTGTTGCTGGTTTAAAGTCTCATGGCCCTAGGCCTATTCGTCTGATTTACACCGCCCTAGATGGGTGATAATAAGAAGATTCAACACAGATAACTCTCTCACACGCTTACCAGAAAGGTCACGTCTCTTTAGTCTGCTTCTTCATCAATTGAATGCTCAAGTTATCAATCCAAAAGTAGTTCTTGAGATGTGTTAGTCTCTTGATTATTGTTTACGAGTCCAGATATTGTTTTTATCTCAATTTTATCTGCTTCATGTTTTTCCTTCTCTTGTTTATCTAGATGATTAGGGTTTTATTGTGAAACAGTCATTTTATTCTTCGCTGTTTTAATTTCTAATCGGTGTCTAGAGTTAGATCTTATGGATCTAAGAGACTATGAGAAATAGGCTGTAAGTTGTTTATGTGGTTTTATTTTTGTATTCGTTCAAAGATTGAAATATTATTTTGAGTTGAATAAAGTTGCTGAAGGTTCTTGTTAATATTATGGGTTTTTTTTGACACTTGGATTACTCTCACCAAAGTGCACTTCACTATAAGATTCTACACTTGTGCTTAGTTAATGTGTCACATCCAACCCCTCTATCATCAATATTGTCCACGTTGTCTTCGATGAGTTGCTCATCCAGGAGCTCATGAATTTGTTTTTGGTTGCCCCGGTGGAGACTTTTCAAGTGGTCACCAATCCTGATACTACTCCCACATGAGCATGCTTAACTATGGATATTTCATTTGCTTCACAACCAACTAGGCCCAAAACGGGTTGGTGATTTAAGATGCATTGAATTCCTTATGAACAAAAAATCTCTCATGGTCATGACTAATGCGGGATTTGCCTAGAGTGTTACAATGGTCCATGTTAATCTTCTCCATAATGGACATCGTTACATAATGCATTCAAAACGCGTTGATGATAATTGAGACGAAACATTTCTTTTGGTCTAATACGAACCTGTAAATTATTTATAACCTTTTAGTGATAAATTTTACTAATATGTGTTTTATTTTAATGAAAAGTAAAAAGTTGACTATACCTTATCAGTTAATTGGGTATAGAGTATAGACATACACTTATGGAATATTTATGTTCTTGTTCTTTTGCGCACAAACCAAAATAGAATCTGAGTTGTTTAGGGAGTTATCGAAATGAGTTTTCTTCTCTATGCCCAACCCATATTAGAGGGTTTGAAGAAAACCCAATTTCAAGGTTTAACCTAATCAGCCAAACCCGTTATCTTCAGTTTCAAACTCTCAACCCAGAACACAATGTGTTATGGTAAGGTGAAAGACGAAAAGAAATGTTGTTACATAGGTGCCATTTGCGGAGGGATGGTTTCACCTTCACATAGGTGTGTGTTAACTGTTATGGTAATTTAAACGTGTGAGAACCTAATTGTTTGAAATTTGATAAGATCGAGTCTACGCCACACGTACTTGTTGGTATTGAAACTTTCTAGTTATAATAAGCGATTTTAGTTATTATTTTATTAATTTCTTTTATTTTCTTCTATCCAATTGATTATTAAAACTTTGAAAATTTTCCAACAATGGGTATAATCCGATATCTAAAAAGAAAATATAACAAGAAAAAAGAGTGGGAATCGAGGGTCCTATCATGATATAATTTGGTAAAGGGAATGATAGCGCTGACTTGTGATGAACTATGATTTGTTGGCTAAACTTTTTATTTCAATTCTCTTGTTCCTTGTAGTGTAATGGTTTAATGTCAAATGCCACTCATATTAGCATCACCTGTCCATTTCAATAACCATTAATAACCACCTCCTTTTTAGCTACAATACCAAATTGGTATCATGTATTCGTGTTAAAACATATCTTAATTTATATCGATTTGAAACATTCGGTGTTGAAGACAGCAACACCATCTTTCATCATATTTATAAGTTAGAACTCATTTGATAGTAACCTTCAGACGGTCTGTTGTGGATGCCTTGACTAGGGCACTAGCCATCTTGGCTCCCACCCACTACTAGAAAAGTGGCATTTTGTGACGCATTTCCTAAGAATTTGTAGATATATTGTGTCACAAATTTGCTAAAAAAATTATAGTTTTTTGGGCACAAATGAGTAGCAACTTTGTTAAAATTTGTGACGCATTTTTTTCCGTAAAAACTTTTTATAGCAAAATGTAACTTTTCTAGCAGTGACCTGGCTAGCGCACACCACAACAAGGTGCCGTGAGGGAGGACTTGAGCAGGCCTAGGCGAGCACACTAACGAAAGGATTCTGACACTTTTTTTCTTGGATTTTGATATTGGTCAAACATAACCGTTGTTTTTTTTTAAATCATTTAAAATTATATAAATAACCAAATAACTCTCAATTTCATTTTATAACATTTTATAAAAAAATTTCTCCTTCATCTCAACACTAAAAATGGAATGGAATGCGCTTTCTTCATCTGATTCTTTCGAGGAAGACGATTTAATTATTGAAGCAGACAAGATAACGGTTAACTACTTGGTTGAGCGGTCTCAAAGGCGACACGAGCTGACGAGACAACCACCTCTTGATCGTGATAGAGAGAGAGCTAACGGAACTTTGATATGTCACTATTTTAGCCCTGATCCTGTTTACAATGAAAACACTTTGTGACGTTTTCGAATGAGCAGACAATTATTTATGCGTTTAGCAAATAATTTGTCGGAGTGATATCCTTTTTTTTTCAACAAAGAGAAGATGCAAGAGGTCGACTTGGATTCACCTCTATAAAAAAATGTACACCCGTTCTTCGGCAACTGCATATAGGATTTCGTCAGACGCAATGGATGAATAGTTTTATTTGTTGGTTGTAGTGTTTTTATTTAATGTCATATTTTTTTTTATTAATGTTACTTTTCTATTAATATTACTTAACAAATTTAGGGGCTGTTTGGTAGCCTCTTAATCAGTCTCTTAATCATTCAGGTCTGAATCATTTAGCATTCAGACTATTTGTTTCAGCATATGAATGGAATGATTAAGTGCTGAACCATTAAACTAATAAGGGATGCTGAATGATTCAGCTCTTAACCATTCAGAGTCTCTTAACCATTCAAACCATCTTAATGATTCAACACTTAATCAACCAAACAGCCCGTTAGAAAGCATAAACATAAAATTAAAAGAAAAGGATAAAGCCCCTGCTCACCTGGACTGGACTACAACAGGGTCAAGTGACTTCAGTATGGGGTTCATCCAGTGGCCAGCTAGCGTCTAGTCAGCATGAGGTGACGCAATATTAGAGG
Organism: Ambrosia x helenae; assembly: GCA_030844895.1. Taxonomy (NCBI): domain Eukaryota; kingdom Viridiplantae; phylum Streptophyta; class Magnoliopsida; order Asterales; family Asteraceae; genus Ambrosia; species Ambrosia x helenae. The sequence goes on from CM061231.1 coordinate 28,379,887, forward strand.
ATTGATTCGGATTATAACTTCAGGCACAACACAGTCTTGAATACACTTCTTGGGGTTTTTATACTAAGTTTTCTTGATTTATATCATTTTCAAACATATGGTTTTGAAGACAATATAACTTTGTTAGTTGGTGGTTAGTTATGTTAGCTTTGGGACGTGTCCTATTTTGGTATGCGATAGAGCTTTTATCTTTCAGTAAAGCAGAGTTGTCTTCTGTGTTACAACTGTGATACACTCTATACTTACCGAACCCAACAAGTAAACTCACATAAGGTTTTATTTTAAAACATGTTGACAATAGAGTCGTTAACTGTGGCGGATACAATTTTTTTTTCGTACGGGAGCATAATACAGGTCAGCTAAAAATGAGTGTGACAAGAAAGAATTGTGATAAAATAACATATATAGTTCATTAAATATTTAAATATAATATGAAAATACCTCGATTACATTTGTCTTTTACGTGTTTTCATATTTTGAGAACGCTCAATTACATCTTCATTAGTAACATTGAGTGCATTAAAAAATGGTTGGATCGCAATGATTAGTCAAATAAATTCATTTGTAAGTTTATGTATAAGGTTGGATGACACCACACTATATTAATTTTCTAATCGGACTGGACTGAAAATATTACGTCTTATGGGTTTACTGGTTGAACCAAATTTAAGAGCAAGACTACTTAAATCAAGCACAACCTATTAAACATTTAACGAAGCTATACACATTAATCATCTTAAAGAAAAAATTATCTAGTTTATTAAAACTCATAACAAAATAACAACAAATTTTTTTTAAGTAGTATACAAATAAAAACCGTATATGAATAATTACTTAATAGGTAGTAATCTAATAAAAAAAGATAGTTGTAATGTAAGAAGTCATTGTCATCATCTCCACTCCCAACTTCATTTTTTAAGTTATCTCCTTCAAAACTCATACCTACATTTGACTAGATCGTGGAATAACCCAATTTTCTTCTCTTTTTGGTCCTTTATAATTTCTCTTCTTTTGTTTTACTTAATCAAATGATTTCAGACTTAATAACAAGTTTTATCGAAAAATGCTTTTGAGCTAATTTGGGCACTTGGGCCATATTGAAACTGAAAAATTTTGAGACAATAGGGCACTTGGACCAGACTGCACGGTGGGCACAGGCCCACCATAGCTTTGCTATGCATCCGTCACTGGTCGTCACCAAGATTATATATACGTTAGCTTTAAGATTTTTCATACATGATTAGGTTTGTATCAACAATTGGACAATTGATGTGTTAATGAGTATTTACACAAATGCAAATTTGACAAGTTTTACTAAATATTGAAATATAAAATTGGTAGTTGATTACTAAAATTAAAATGAACTAAATAAACGGATAAATCTATCTATATATATAAAAGAAAACATATATGCTGACGTGGCGTGCAATGGAGGCCTCAACCTCCCCTTGAGAGTGCCACGTGGCATCATAATTGAAAGATTTTAGTGTTTTTGAATTATTTCCTTTTTTAATTAAAAAAAGATAAACATAAAACCTTAAATTCTCAATTACTAAAATTAAATTGAGTTATTTTAGGAAAAAACAATTTAAAAATAAATTTAAAATTTTCTCTCTCATGTTTCTTCCCATAATTTTTAAACGTTTATATTTTTTATATACGAGATTTTTTAAAGAAGAAAATTACATCAAATTAACGAGCGTTTTATTATCTTGCCAACGAGTACCATAGTGCTATATAAAAAACAGAGAAAAAATCGACTATTTTTTGTGGGGTTTCGTTTATACAGGAAAAAAACACACAAAGTGTTCATGTTATTCATTAATCATGTTTTTTCTTTTAAACCAGGTTCTTATCTACGATGTTGAAAATCAGCCCAATCGCCATGTCATCATTGGAATTTTACTAGGTATACTTCGTCAAGAGAAGTTAAGAGAAAGAATCGCGCAACACTGCAACACATGGTGTCACCTTATAGCAAGGTTATTTTTTTATTTATTTAATTACAAGAGTAATAATTATTACTATTAGTATTAGTATTATTAAAATGGTTATATTCTTCAACCCCGGGACGCTCCCCGAAAGAATTGATAGTTGCTGACGTGGCGTTCAATGGTGGCATCAACCATCTCTTGATTATGCATCGTGGCATAATGAGATGTAATGGTTACAACTTCAAACTTAAGTGTTTGTTTAGTTGATTAGGTTAGGAATTATAAGAGCCATTAAAATGTGAGAAATTTGAGAGATGTAATGAGTTTTTGAATAGTTGTAGCTTGCATAAGTGATTATTTAGATGATTACTGATTAGGTTTTAGATTAGAGAATATGAGTTATTACTTATTAGAATACTATGAAAATGCAATGATTGAGAGATTTTGTGGTTAGCTAACTTAAGACATTTACAATAGGTTATCACGTAAAATTAGATTTTTCAACCCCGGGACCCTCCCAGGGTAATCAGCTAGTAAATATATATTATCAATGACTTACGCATTATTAACAAATAAAATGGAACAATAGATGTTACGTTGAAAAATTTCTAGAAATCTGATATATGGACTTCATATGATGGTATTCCTGTCTGACAATTGAGTAGGGGTGTAAATGATACGTAGCGGCTTAAGAGCTACCCGGGATCGGCTCGGTAAAAAGCCCGAACGAGCCCGAGCCCGAGCCTGAAATATGGCTCGTTTAGTTATCGAGCCCGAGCTCGAGCCCTAGATAGAAAGCTCGATTGGGCTCGCGAGCCTAAACGAGCCCAAACATAATTATAAGTTATTTATATCTCTCTTATAATTTATAGCCCACATCTCCAAAGCCCAAGTCCTTATTTCATAGGCCCATTTACTAAAACTCACGAGCCGAGCTTTTGCGATCTCGAGCCGAGCTTTGAGCTCGTTTGAGATTGTTCTCAATTCACCTCGAGCCGAGCCGAGCCGAGCTCGAGCTTTTGATTTTGCTAGCGAGCCGAGCTCGAGCTCAAGATTGTAGGCTCGAACCGAGCCGAGCTCGAGCTTCATAAAACCATAACGAGCCAAGCTCGAGCCCAGTCAGGCTCGGGCTCGGCTCGGTTCGGCTCGTTTACACCCCTACAATTGAGGAAACTGCCTATAACGCTTGTTATGTGATTGGATGACCAAAGGCATTATAGCCCAGCGGCATCTTGGTGGTGGGATAAGACTTAAGGACTATAAGGTTCTGGGTTCGAATCTCACAAAAGGGGGTTTTCTTATAATTATGAGTTTCCTCTTGAATTGGTGACTTGGTGGTGAAATATGATCGCGTGGAATCACTGGTGGCACGATGATACTCCAGTGGTCCGTGAGTGATTCCATTTGGCCGTTCAAAAAAAAAATGTGATTGGATGTGTTAAAGACATTCCCTTCAATTACTATCACTTATGGCTCTATAACTTCAAAGTCTAAAAAGAAGTTGGAGTTAAGTCCTTTTCCAATTCTTGAATTTTTGGATGGTGAGGGTCGAAATTCACGAGACCCATTTTTTTTAAATCGGTGGATGTTAGACTCAAAAAGTACAATTTTTTTTTAATTAAACCAGAGAAATTTACACTAGTGAGTAAAAAATCGGTAGGGCCAGGGGTGATTAAGCTTCGCCCCTGCAACCCATGTAGTTCATGCATAAATATAGAAAAGTAGTTTTATTCTATGTTTCTCCATTTTCCCTCCATGTTCACCATCACATGCATTATTTAGAAACCCATGTTCATGTTTGTTTTTTCTATATATACACTTGTATTTTACATTAAGAAAAGTAGAGAAAATTGTTACAAAAATATCTAGTTTTTTTATCTATGTTATTTGAAGCCTAACCCACTCAACAGATCCGGTTCGTCATTGGGAGACTGCCGACCTCGAATCCGGCTTATTTATGTATGGTATCAATACGGTTAGATTGTCATTTGCTAGTTGCTACACGTGTAGATGCTTTATTTGCTTGCCATTTTCGTGGATTGCTTACTCAGGGAAAAAATGATATTCGCCCCGAATTTCCAATCGAATAAGTGTATATATTCCAGCAATTATTTACATTTACATGTAATTGAAATTAAGCTTTTATTATTAATCTTAAACAAATTAGATTTTGGAAATGGAATAATTAACCTTTTTCTCAACTTTTCGCTCCATACTAGAATCGAATCCACATTCCATTTCGTATGCAAAAAGTGGTAAGAGTTTGATAAGCGGCTTTTGTTGCTTGGTACACAAAATCCAATATTATTGATTTTATGCCAAAATGTCTCTTTTCATCGGCCTATAAAACCACATTTTCCCATTCTATCTTTAGCATCACTTCATTTCACTTAGTAAGTGTGTATAAACTCGATAGCTTGCTCGTTCGCTTGCTCTTTGATGGAGAGAAATCAAAAGCACAGGCAGATTACAAACATTCGTAAATCTCTTTTCGAGCAGGTTCGTGTTAATTCATTTAAGTGATAACTTAGAAAACCTACTAAGATGAATCGTTATGAACATGATAAACTTTTGTTTTGACAAAACAAATGTAAATAGTTTTTTAAACGTACTTTAACTTTTCTTGGTTTCTAAATATGATCTAAATATGATGTAACGAGTTGACGCAACCCCGCGTTGCTGCGGGATGTTGATTATGATGTATTTAGTAGTAAATGTGCAAAATTTTGTTATAGCAAAACATTGATGCAAACTTTTCTTCCTTTTGGTGAAACTTTCTTTTTACATTTAGTGTATGATTTATAGAACCATCCGCGAGAGTTGTCTATGTCCTTTATACTTGCAAGACATATGAACTTGATATTCTACGTAAAGGCAACTTTTAAATTCAATATTATAGGTAAGATAAAAAAATGAACAAAATGATATTTCTTGATTTTCTTTAGGAGATACTTTTGTTACGAAGATAGTGATACAATAGTAATGAGTATTACTAACTATAAAAAAATGTATGTTTCCTAATCTATAAAAAAAATATTATGCTAAACTTATAAAGCAATTACTTTTAATTTTATGTTAAATTCTACTCTTTCATCTAGATAATAGAAATAGCAAGCACATTCATACAACATCTATCAATAAATTAAATTGAAAGAGTTTCCCTTTTGTCATTCCTATGCTTATGCTGCCTACAAAGTTCCTTTGGTCATTCCCAATAGTATCCTGTGAAGTACTAACCCAAGGTTTGTACACCTCTATTCATCCTCGAAACTGAATTCAAAACCATCAATCATGTTGTCCCCTCTGGGGTCTGCTTTGGCAGCCCAGAACCATTACCATTTGAGGTCATTTAGCCACCGATTACAAACTCGCAATTCCTCCTATCTGGCTGCCAAACACTTCGAATAGTTGATAAATCACCATACCCAACGATTTGGCACTGAAACTGCTCCTAAAGTCATCCTGCTACCATCCTGTTTTAACAACCATATACCACTACTATTCAGGACTGGTTATATAAATGCAAACTTTCTACTCTATGGGATAGCCTTTCAACAACCAAACATAAAATTTTAAACACATTGAACTGATAAGTGAACTTAAATTCCCGACTATGAAATATCCCCTAAATCCATCATATGTAACCAAACTAAACTGAGTTAAAATTCATCCATAAACATGTATGATTACTTCAAATTAATGAATCAACAGATAAATTAAGCTACTACCAAAGTTATATGTATTTTTTAGATACATACATACATGTATACATGGGTTTGATTGTAAAATTGCAGGTACCTATGATTTAGTCAAATAGATTATAAAAAATATAAAACAATAAAACATATAGCAATGGAGCATCAAATTACAAAATGGAATTATAGAGAAAAAATAAATTTCTGGTAATTATAATTTATAATCAAGAGAGTAATAACATTAACTCACGAAATCCCTTTTAGTCAAAGAATATTACTATGTATCCTAATCTATAAAGATAAGTTGTCATAATTTTATGGACAGTGCTTAAATTTTCAAGATTTTAATATCATCTCGGTCCATATCTATAAACTTTCTCTAATTCTTAATTGACGTAATGACACGGAAACAACTAAACTGAAGCCCCAATTATTATATCAAGGAAAACATTTACCTCCACGACTTGTGTACAAAAAAAAAATTGTAAACATTCAATCAAGACGGTAACAAAAGATGTCAAACAAACAACAATAGAAACGCAGTGACGCTTTCATTACATAAAAAACACACAATATGCATTTAACATCATCCATTTCTTAAAAAAATGTCACATTTGATCAAAACATGTTTAAAGATCTTTACAACGCATAATACTACATTAGACACGAAAAAAAAAAAAAAACTCATCAAGAAACAACATAGTCATTGTCCAATTAAATGGCGAAAGTTTTTTTTTTTTTTTCTAAAAAGGACACAGTAACAATATATCAAAGAACCTTTATGACTAATATCGGCAGCGGTAATATGATGCGAATCGTCGGTATTTAGAGGAGTTTTAAAGTGAGTTAGGCGAGTGGTGCGTGACGCTGGTACCAGATTGATTTCGAGACAAATTTGAACAAAGATGATGGTGATTTGAAGGACAATAATTGGTGGTTGTCTGGTTGATCTCGGTTTCAAGTCAAGTTATAATATTGGTGCTGTAGGGGCAAACAAAAGATTTTGGGTATGGTTGGAGGTTGTTTTTGGTTCCAGACTTCCAGTAGAACAATTTGTGAAGGTTTTTGTTGGTGGAGGTGGTGCAGTGGGTTACAAAACCCAATATTAAGAAAACGTCAACACTGAGAGATAATTCTTTGAATTTTTTGGAAATAGTTATGTTGGTTTATGATGATTTAATCAACTGATTAAAAGGGGTACTAAACCATGTTGACATGAAACAAATATCAATATTAACGTAATAAAAAAAAACCATTAAGAAAGGTAGCATGAAAAAATTTATCTTAATTTTGTAAATTCCAAGAATAATCTCTAATCCCCAATTCCCCCTTTCAACCCAATTAAAACACAAAAAACACAATAATAAACAAATTAAACGATCAAACCACATGATATCAACAATATCCAAAGTCACCCAATCAATGTTAAATCATTGTTTCAACAGTACCCCAACCCCAACACTGCATAGTTAAAATATAATCACATAAATCCGCAATTTAAATTCAACTTCTCTGTTCCACGGAGCCTAATTCAAATAATATCACATTCTGGTTATATTCTTGGGCATTTCAGAACACATGATAATAAATATTATTATATCATGGTTAACAAACATAAATTGCGTAGATCTAAATTTCAAACAAAAGACGCAAATTGAGGGTTAAAAGCGGCATTAAACTAATCATAAATTGCGTAGATCTAAAATTGACAAAACTGAACCCTAACTGCGAGGAATTAAGAAAATTATAAACGGGAAAGAGGAATTGTATAAGTAGGGTTATATCTTATTACCTTTGATTGATCGAGAAGTTGAAGAAATCTGGTGAAACTTGTTGATTGGTTTCAGTTGTTGTAGAATATAGAAGAAGATATGAGGGCGGCGGTTAGAGGGGTAAACGGTTTACTCATTTGGACTAAAATATGGAAGAAGTAATGAGAGAAATCAGAAAAGTATAGACAAAAGGGGGAAACGGATTAATAAACCGTAACGGCGTTAAGGTGCTCCTCATTTGGACGTTAAGTTGGTAATTGTTTTATTATAGAATAGGGTTTGAAAAAATGAATATTTGATTTAAATAATTTCAACTATCAACAATTGACTATCACAAGTCTCAATTAACGAAATGTATGTTGACGATCCCATCTTTTAACATATTGGCCACCAATAGACCATAACTTACAGAATACTAAATGATTATAAATGGAGCAAATTTTTTAATTATAGTCTGTTGATGGCCAATATATTAAAGGTAGGACTTCCAGCACATATTTTGTTATTTGGGACTCGTCCTGCTAATAGTTGAGATTATTTAAATCAAATACTTCTAAAAAAAATACAAATGATTCTTCCATGCAATTTAAATGAATTTTTTTTAATTACATTTATATTACTATCTTATTAGGTTTAGTTTTTTCCAACATTTTAATATAAGTTTTATCATAAACTAAGTTGTACTACACATAAAGTTTTTTTTAGTACAAGAGAATAAATACTTTATGTCAAATATTACTTGGTTCTCGATAAAAGTTATATGAAAAATATTGAAAAAGTTATTTAAAAAATTGTATATTTCAATTATATTAATACTACAATTGCAAACAACATTTTTCATCCAAACTAGTTTTAACACCCGGCGTTGTGGGGAGGGGTTAAAATGGTGTTAATTAAACGATGCCTAGAACCAAGAAGAAGCGTAAAATAAATAAAAAAAACACGAATTTCTAGCACCAAGTAACACATGTGCGTAAAATGTAGCGGAAGTCAAGTTAATTTATACCGACAACTTTATTGTAGTTTAAGGAGTTAATGAAATATTTCATAACCTTAAATACAATCAAGATATTTTATTATGTTCCAGCCATGAACAAAAGAGTTCTATAGTAAAATGCATGTGTGGACGTGTGGTCCTAGAACTGCGTCTTTTGTTGCCGGTTCTTAAAATTAATCTATAAGGTGCAATTGAGGTGATGTACCGCGCCTTTTAGCTTTTGCCAATCACACATTTTGATCGTTTGTATACTAGTGCCATCCGGGTAGCAATAACACAGTCTGAGCGCCTAATGGCAAAACAAACTTCATTAGTTAACAATAAAACCGATATTTAGTTCAATATTTTGCGTTTAAAATGTAAGCACCAGTAGAATTGTGAAACTTTTAATTATTTACAGGATATTTAGACGAACAATTTATACAATTGGAGGAGTTGCAAGATGATTCTAATCCCAATTTTGTAGAGGAAGTTGTCACGTTGTTTTATCGTGATTCTGCTCGTTTTCTACATAGTCTTGATCAAGCTTTGTATGCAAACTTGATTTCCTTTTTATTCATTTAAAATTAAAATATATTTTGTTTTAAGATTAACTAAGCCAATGAACTTATAAATTATAATTATAGGGGAAAAAGGCCTTTGGATTTCACCAAGTTAGATACCTTAATGCATCAATTCAAAGGTAGAAGCACTAGCATCGGAGCTAAGAAGGTCAAAACCGAGTGCACCCACTTCAAAAACTATTGCAATGCCAAAAATATTGAAGGGTGCCATGATTACCATTCTACCCTTTTTAATTTTATAAATATTATATTATATTTACCACTAATTTACAATAAACATGGATATAAATATATAATGTAGATGCAAGAGGTCCTTCCAGAATGTCAAGAAAGAGTATACAACTCTTAGAAAGAAACTAGAAGCTTATTTTCAGGTATTTTCGTTATCTCAATGACAAATTGAATTTAGTTCAATCAATCAATTAATCACTTTATATTTTTGACATATGCTATATAGTAAATTGAATATGCGTTTGTATCATTGTATCATTTGTATGTGTCATCAGATGGCAAGACAAATTGAGGTTATTGAGACGGAATGTCGGCCCAGATAAACGCTTCTGACTGATGGCCCAATGGTCACTGACTCATGTCAGCATATAAGAAAGAAATAATGGAAATAAATAATCCCAACTATTCACTATTGGCCAATAACAGTCCCAACTACGAAAATCACCAATATTGGTCCCAACTTTCGACATATTGGAAACCAACGGACCTAAACTAACGGAGGCTAACTCCGTTAGTGTGATGCTGACGTGGCATGCTTAGGTGGCAAGATGATCCTACGTGGCATCATACGTAGCATGCCACGTGGCAAAATAATCCTATATGGCATCCTACGTGGCATGCCACGTGGCAAAATGATCCTACGTGGCATGCCACATCAGCATCACACTAACGGAGTTAGCCTCCGTTAGTTTGGGTCCGTTGGTTTCCAATATGTCGAAAGTTGGGACCAATATTGGTGATTTTCGTAGTTGGGACTGTTATTGGCCAATAGTGAATAGTTGGGATTATTTATTTCCATTTTTCCTATAAGAAAATGTAGGGTGTAACAATAAACTGTTGGTTTCAATTTTCATCTCTGAACGGTCGTTGTGTTTTTCTTTAATAATCATAGTACATTTCTCAAAATAGAGAATGATTTCTTAACGGAGTCGCTGAAGCTCTTCCTAACACACTAGGCTAGCCTGTACAGATTACCAATATCATTTGGATTGGGGATCACCCCATTTGAAACCTCTACATGTAATAAATATGGCTCTAACCGAAACCGAACCCTCAATCTCTCCACATGACATCCGCTCTAGATCCCCCAGTCTCACCAACTGAGCTGGGCTTTATCGACAAAATAGAGAATGAATATAATACATTTCTTTTGACTAGTTATATTATTAAACAATCAATGCGTTCATAATTACCACGACATTGATTTTTTTAAGGTATAACTAATATAAACAATGTATTATATTACCCTCATTTTGTATTCAGTTAATAGAATGCAAATGTAAATAATTTCTCTCCATGACATTATAGTCTAATGGTATCTTTGAAGGTAGGATAAGACTTAGGGACCATTTGTTTTGGGTTGGATTCACACTCATAAAGGATTTTTTTCATATTTATTGAGTTTCCTCCTGAATTGATGTATGTGTATTATTGCATTAGTGGAGATGGATCATTTGAGAACTTTCGGCCTAATTGAGAACTGAGATAACTATTCTGAACCACAAATTTCTCTATTTTTTTAAATTTCTTTCCTAATTCGTCGATTTTCGTGCAAGATTTTTTTTTTTTTTTTTTTTTTTGCATTTATACATATAGGTATATACGTGTCTAAAACTATAAAAACTAGTATTGTACATATACATACATGTTTTGTAATGTACATATATGTGCAAATATGTAGAAATGAGTTCCCATACTTATATAGAAAGAAAGGTTTTGGGTAAAAACATGTTATTTTAATGTACATACGTGTTATAATTTTAAAAATAAGTATTATACATATATGTTTGACAATATACACATATGTATAAATGTAATATACGCATATGTAAAAATGATGAAAAAAAATTATTCTTGCAAGAAAAACAGCGATTTAGCAAAAAATAAATAAATAAATAAAAAAAAAATGCCTTAGGGATGTGGTCCAAAATAGTTCTCTCAATTCTGAATTTCTCAAGTGATATCTTAAGATCCTTACCATATATATATATATATATATATGTGTGTGTGTGTGTGTGTGTGTGTGTAAAAATGTTATCTTGATAACACTAAATATTGTGATAACAAACAAAAAAATCAATCAAAATAAACTTTTTATTTGTTACAAACCATATTATTTTCATATGTGTAAAAACAATTTCTTACAAAATAAAACATTAAAAAATGAATTTTCTTTCCAAATAGTTTATCATTTCTTACAAAACACACTCTAAAATTAACATTTTACACATGTGTAAAAACAATTTTTTTTCATATACGTTAAATTTTTTATACGTAAATTGTGTTTTTGAGATTATATTTTAGTAATAAATATAAGTGTAAACAGAATTTAAAATTTGAACGGTTTTAGATATCGTTATCGCGATTCGGCCGAAATATATGTGTTCTCAATTTAACTTTCCCTATATATATAGGGTAAGGTTTCTGTAGGAAAGTGGTTTTTTTAGGAAGTGTTTTTAGCCATTGGATCTAGAAATGAATGATTAAAATTAAAATTATAAATTTGTTTAAATTCTAATTAATTTTTGTAATAGATAGGAGTAAATTTACCCATTAAGTGTTTTGGTTGAGGGTAAAATTGACATAGTATTTTTTTTATTTATGTAAACTGTTTAACTTCTTTCAAAATTCAAACACCAACATCTTCTCTCCTCTCTCTATCAAACAGAGTTACAAATCTTCACTCTCAAAAGAAAATCAATCAAATCAACACCCACCTTCAACAACACCCTCACTAATTTACACAGTCACATATCATCTACACCAACACCCGCCTTTACAAAGATCTTTTATTAGTTCCAGAAGTATCAGCCTCACTTTGAGTCAAATGGCAATGAGAATTCAACAATATATAATTAATGTGTGGAATAAGAAATCAAACTTTCAGAAACAAAACTACATACAAAATGTGTGTGTTTGTATAAAACTGAAAGTTACATATAAAATCTCAATTTGATTAATTCTTACAAATCCCGATTAATTACTAGTCGGTTCTTTACTGACCGACTTATGCCTAACGATTCTTATAACACTGCTTGTAACACTTTGTTTTGTTTTAATGAATAAACAAATTGCATGGTACAAGTAACCTAGCTAATGATATATATGAAGAAAACCAATATATTTCCTGGAGTGTCATTGGAACGTATGTAATTTATGCAAATGTTAATCTTGATTCTTGAAGATAATTCTTGTTATATTATTTATTGACCCTTTTATATTACGGATAATTGTTATTTTCTTTAGTTTATTTAATGGGGTTTGATTTCCAATTGGTTTAGGATTGAGTCATCATTAAAAAAAAAAAAAAAAAAAAAAAAAAAAAAAAAATTGAACGGCAAACAACATCATCCATAACACCTAACAAAAATACAAAAAGTTTGAAACTACCAAGACACTAGCCCAAATTAAAACAATCCCCAGTACATTGCACATCCATGGATCCAAAATCATGGAACCTAAAAATTAAAAGACAACCACTTTTTCCAACTAATTACGTTGTGCTTGACCCAACTTTCCCTACTAAAAAGACAACCAATTTAATCGTGTCTTTGTGTTTTGATGTATGTTTTCTGGTTTGCGATCAAGGCTTGCTTTGATCGTGTCTTTGTGTTTTTGTTTAATCAAAAACAGTTATTGATCAGGCTTACGGATTAGGCTTAATTAGTCCCAGATTTACGCCATCACTATACAACAACAACAACAACAACCGTACCCAGGAAATCCCACGAAATAGCGACGCTATTAGTAGGGTCTGGGGAGGGTAAGATGTAGGCAAACCTTACCCCTATCTTTAGAGATAGAGAGGCTGCTTCCAGAGAGACCCCCGGCTCGAAAAAAACCAAAAGCGCACTATGTATTTTTGTATAGTGAACGTATAGCATAATATAACATACAAAATATATTTATATATATATATATATACCTGCATAGAGACCATCCCTACTTCCTAAGACAGTCTTAAATCCTAAAAATCTTTAACTTTAATCCTAAGCCTCCACGAATTCCTATCTTGGACCATATCCTCAGAGAGGTGCAATTCTAACAAATCTTGCCTAATCCGATCAGCCCAAGTCAATTTGGGTCTGCCTCTACTCCTCCTCCCCTCCACCGAGAGGTGTTCCACTCTTCTGACTGGGGCTACAAAACTTATATTAGTTATAAACAAATACGTAATGGACCTAGTCATCCTAAACTAAAAGTCACAGTCACGATAGTTACATTTATTTTGACTAAATACTTGTCTTATTATTTTTTAAAACTAAAACACGAAACTACTAAACTAAAACTCATGACAGTTATCCATCCATAGTGGTGGAGTGGTGGAGAGGCCTTATGTTCACTTAGGTGATTATGGGTTCAATTCCCACTTCCAACATTTATGGTTTGGTATCCGGGTGAAGATCGAATACGGGTGGCGCCGGTTCGAATCTGACGGGCGGCGAGGTTTTACCGAGTTCTATAACACTGCCGTGCCTTCGGACGGATGGGGCTCTGGTTTCCGCGCATCGGGAGAAGGCGGAGGCTGCTGGAGGTCGAGTAGTCGATTCTTGGGCACGGCGCCCCGCAAGGGTGGTTGCCACACAGTTGTTCGCCGATAAAAAAAAAAGTCATGATAGTTACATTTAATAGACGTAATGAATGACACTTTAATTAGTTTTATACTAGAAGATGAATTAAAAGTCTACCGTATAGACAGATATAAATTACCAAACGCGAACAAATAAAATAAACAATCCAAATGGCAACCGAAAACTCCTTCAGAGAAGTAGAGTTGCCTCAGCAAAAAGCTCTTGAGGACGGAGTTCTTTTCCCAACGGTGTTGTCCCCAAACACCAGCAACGATTCCGCTACAACCGAACTCTCCTCTTTCGAAGAGGCAATCCAAGCTCATAAGCCATGGTTGGAGTCTCTTCTAGTCAAACGTGGTGCTATTCTATTCCGAGGTTTCCCGGTTATTTCTCCTTCTGACTTCAACAACGTCGTTGTAGCATTTGGATTCCCGGAAATGCCTTATGTTGGCGGCGCAGCCCCTCGATCGCAAGTAGTTGACAGGGTTTACACAGCTAATGAAAGCCCTCTAGATAAGGAAATTCCTTTCCATCATGAGATGGCTTATGTAAGTTTGCAAGCTTGTTTGGTTCTGACTTGCTAGTTATTATTCTATATCTAGTTTTAATGTTGTTATTGTTATCATTATTATGTTCTACCTCTTTATTTAAAAAGGTGAAGTTATGGTTGATCAATATATGAAAAACCCTGAATAGGGGCGGATTCAGTTATATTTTGTGGGTTCCAAGAATCCACTCAGTTTAAAAAAATGGGATTATTTTTATTGAGAACCTAATATGATTTGTAAAAAAAAATAGTGAAAATCTAACAAAAGGAATCTACTGGATAAAAAATTCTTGGATCCACCACTGATCCTGAATTCTTAAATGTCAGACAAGTAATTAATCCTTCATGTAACAGCTTCCAATTCACCCGACCAAGTTGTTTTTCTTTTGCGAAGAAGAACCAGAAGCGGGGGGAGAAACTCCAATAGTTTTGAGTCATATCATATACGAAAAGATGAAAGAGAGACATCCGGATTTCGTCGCAAAACTGGAGGAGCATGGATTGACGTATATAAAAATAGCAGGTGATGATGATGATCCCTCGTCTTTTACTGGCAATAGTTGGAAGTCAGCATACAAGACCGATGACAAAACTATTGCAGAGGAAAGGTAAGTGTGTATCTTTATGACAAACCATGTAAATTTCATTAATCACTAATTTATGTTTTTGGGTCTATTAGGGCAGCAAAGCAAGGAACAAAGCTGGAATGGATAGGGAATACTGCAAAAATTATATTAAATCCATTGCCGGCGATTAGATTTGACAAGGAGAATTTAAGAAAAACATGGTTCAATAGTCTTGCAGTTGGTTACGTTGGGCCCGCTACAGAGAAAATTGGCAATAGGAATACATCGGTGGAGTTGGGTAACGGCGACCCAATGGATGATAATGTTGTGAAAGACCTATTAAAAGTCATGGAAGAAGAATGTGTTGCAATACCTTGGAAGAAAGGTGATGTTCTACTAGTCAATAATTTGACGGTTCTTCATAGTAGGCGACCACTAATAAAGCCTCCCCGCCGTATATTGGCTTCCTTGTGCAAGTGATTTAAAAAAGACGATATGTTCTTATATAATATATAATCTTGTAGAAGTTGGAATAATGATGTATTTTTTTCGTGATCTTGGATGCTCAGTTGACACTTCGAATTATAAGGTTTTATTTTACGCATTTAGTTCGTTTGTAATTACGAAACCTATAAGTCATAGACAGAATCGTTATACTGGACTCAATTTCATTAATTAATTTCAAGCATCTATTTTAACTTCATATAACTTTTTTAAAAATAAGTTAAAGAGAAAAGTGTCTGGATATTCCTTGTGGTATGTCAATATTTCATCTTTAGTCCCTAACATTTTAAAATTACTCGTACATTCTATGTAGTTTGCTTGGTTTTTGCTCGGATAGTCCCTAGACAAGTAGACACGATGGTCGTTAGTTTGTCCAGTTAAATGTATGCGAAATGATTAAAATAACCTCTTAGTGATAAAAAAAAATGTACTAAAAAAGTATAAATAACTAGATTCATTCTCTCAAGCGCTTCGCGACACGTTTTTTTACCCGTCTTTTGCATTGATTGAGAACCATAAAAATGAATTCTCAAACCTAAAACATAGTTGTTCAGTCAATATTGTTGTTAATTACAATACTGGTATTGTAATGACACTCGATATATCTTAGAACACCAAAAAAAAAGACTTGCTAATATAATCATTCATTGCTAATTGGGTAAATTGTGAAAAAGAAGGAAAAGCCTCACTTGATCAAATTCCAAACGTGATGGTCTTTTTGGTCAAATGACATGGGGTGTTGAGGCATGAAACTTCAAGGTCTCAGGTTAGGGGGGTTTCCCATAGTGGTTCAGGCCTAAAACGTTAAATTAGTATGGACGATTGACATCCTTTGAGGAAGGTTCACTCGGTTATGAGTGTATATTAAGGAATCACAAAAAAAGTTAAAATATTTGTTAAACTTAAAAACACTTAAACTGAATAAAACTCAAATAAAAAATTGTTGAAAAATCTAGGCTATTTTTAAAAGTAATTCTTTTCAGAAGCCAAAAAAAGAACACTAAAAGTAAACTAAGCGTGTAGAAAAATCTAAGCTATTTTAAACGTAATTCTTTTTCATAAATTACAAAAGAACACTAAATAAAACTACGAACTTTAACATCACCAAGAACCATTTGAAGAGAACGTTGCTTTTGATCAAACACCATTTTGTTTCGACTCTTCCACAAGCACCAAATAGTAGTTAAACATACAACGTAGAAAGCTTTTTTTCCGCTTTGACGACCCACCAATCTTAGCGTGAACCTGCAGTAAGTCGCTAAAATGAAAGGCGAAGGTCGAACCCACTTTACACCATTGAGAGACGGGAGTCCACACTGCTTGTGCAAATCCACAACCTGTAAAAAGGTGTTCCACAGATTCAGGATGATCTCCACACATTGGACAAGACACGGATCTGACATTAATGTTTCTTCTGATGAGCGTATCCTTTGTAGGAAGCCTGTTCAAACCAGCTCTCCAGCAGACGATGTTGACTTTCAGCAACACCCATGGATTCCGATTCAAAATGAATGCAGCAGGAGAGAGAGAGAGAGAGAGAGAGAGAGAAATGTTGCAGCAGTTCCTTAATGTCCCAAGTAGAGAAAACAAAAACAACATCCAAAGCCCAAACTCATCAGTTCGAATTATCAGAGAGAGCTGGAACAGCAATCTGCTGCAGCAGACCTGACAACTCGGCCCTTTCCACCCCAAAAACCGGAGTTCTTTTCCAATCCCAAACCCAACCCGAGCCCATATGGTTAACCCGATCCGAGATAGAAGTGAACTTGTTTTTTCTAAAGCGAATAAATTTGGAAAGACAGTAGCCAGAGGTTCAGGACTCGACCAACAGTCCAGCCAAAAATAAATTCCCAACCCGGAACCCACCACCCCTTTTATTGCCCTACCCACGTCCTCCCCGACCCATTTAACAGCCTCAACCGAACTCACAACTTGTTTCCATGGTCCTGCGATTGTGAGCTTCAAAGGAATGGGATTCCAATTCCTAGAAGAGTGATGAATCGCCCAAATGACCCGCCTCCAAAGTGCATTAGAATCCACCTTGAAGTGCCACCACCACTTTGCCAACATTGCTAGATTCGCGTCTCTCAAAGACCCAAAGCCGAGACCACCATAATCTATTGGAGGGATTACCTTTTTGCCACGCGACCCAGTTCATATTCGCCTTCTCCTCCGACCCACCCCAAAAAAAACACCCTTCTCAACTTGTCAAGTTCTTCGATTACCTTAATCGGCGCCTTATATAAAGAGAAGTAGTACGTAGGGAGAGCGTTAAGCACTGATTTTATTAGTGTCACCCGACCACCATAGGAAAGTGTCTTGGCCTTCCAAATGGACAACTTATGCCTAAACGCATCCACCACGGCTTCTAATTCTCACTAAGATTCATATTTGCGCCTACTTGGAGACCCAAATATTTAAATGGGAGGGACCCGGGGTAGCAATTCAACACCCCAGCCATGGTTGCAGCTAATGTTCCTGTACACCCAATCCAAAAACACTACACTTCCCTAAATTCACTTTTAATCCCGAAACTAGATAGAAGCACCTCATTATGCGCTTAAGATTCAACGCATTAGTCTCGGACCATTCACCAAGGAAAAAGACATCGTCCGCATACAAAAGATGGGATAACACCAACCCACCCGACCCACAGTGCAAACCCATGAAAAAACCAACCTCATTCGCACGTTTCATTATACTAGTCAACGCCTCCATAGCGACCACAAAAAGGAACGGGGAAATGGGATCCCCCTGCCTAAGGCAACGGCTACATGTGAATTCACGTGTAGGCGAACCATTAATCAGAACCGACGCTCTCGCTGAGGAGACAATAGTCATAACCCACTTACACCATCACAAAGGAAAGTTCATTTGGATCAAGATTGACTCCAAGAACTCCCAGTTGAGAGAATCATAAGCCTCTCTAAATACCCACCTTAAAAATCATTCTTTGTCTTTTAAGCCGCTTCATCCACCCAATCATATCGTTAAGCATTAATGGACCGTCCGTTATATTCCTCTCCGAAAGGAATGCAGACTGCTCAAGGAAAATCAACTTATCAATTACTAATTTTAATATGGCCACCAACACCTTTGAAAGTACTTTGTTTACACAACCCACAAGACTAATCGGGCGAAAATCATTAAAGTCGGACGGATCCTTGTTCTTGGGAATCAAAGCAATAAACGATGATGCACAACCTAAACCCAAGTCAGCCCCATCTTAAAATTCCTCAAAAAATCTAATAAAATCACCTTCGAGCCCATCCCAACACCTCTTGAGAAATTTGAAATTGAACCCATCAGGTCCGGGAGCCCTATCACCATCACAGGCCCACACTGTATCTTTAATTTCCTGCAAAGAAAAGGGCTGAACCAGCATATCTGTATCACCACTCGACAGCTTCTTAAGATGAGGATAAATAATGGTCGGCCTAACCGGTAGAGGTTCCCGAAACTTATCTTCAAAGAAGACGAAAGCCCTATCTTTAATAAAGGTAGGATTAGTAATCCACGCCCCTTCCACATGTAAGCCATTTATTCTGTTGCTCATTAAATATGCCCCCAAAACACCATGAAAGAACCCCGAATTTTTATCCCCTTCGACTGTCCACCGAATCCTAGCCTTTTGCCTAATGTCCATACGCTTTCTCCGATCATGGTCCAAAGTAAAAGCCTTGCACTCGTTCCTGAAATTCCGCTCATGAGCAGATAGGTCTCTCGATTCAGCCAACCGCTCCAAACGAGCCAACTCCCCCACTTTTCGATTATACTCACCATCGGCTCTATTTTTCTCCGCCTCGACCCACAGCTTGATTCTATTTTTCAAAAACTTTAGTTTGGTAATAATGGCTAGATCTGCAGGCCCCGAGAACCTGAACCCCAGACACAAACCTTTGACAAACTCGCAAAAACCGGGCAGCTCCAACCATGAGTTGAAGAATCAGAAGGGTATGTGACCGAAATCAGACCAAACCACCGGCAATACAACCGGGCTGTGATCAGACGCAAACCTGGAAAGAGCCGTGACCGTGGCATTTTACCATTTTGCCAAAATTGTGTCACATACCAAGAATCGATCTAATTTACTAAACTTATCCCCGCTATCCGACATATGTGTGAACTGCAACCCACCCATATTAAACTCTTTAAGCGATGCCCTATGAATAAATTCATTAAATGATTCTGCGTATGACGCCACGAACACCGTATTCCTCCATTCTGAACTACACCTAACATCGTTAAAATCTCCGAAAAATACCCACAGACAGCCTTGGAGTTTCTCAAACAT
Organism: Ambrosia x helenae; assembly: GCA_030844895.1. Classification (NCBI taxonomy): domain Eukaryota; kingdom Viridiplantae; phylum Streptophyta; class Magnoliopsida; order Asterales; family Asteraceae; genus Ambrosia; species Ambrosia x helenae. The sequence continues at coordinate 28,399,561 of CM061231.1, forward strand.
ACAAGTTCATCCCACAACCCCCTTCGTCTAACCGCATCATTCGGGGCATAGACGTTCACCACATTCAATAATTCCCCGGAAGCTATCAACACACCGGAAGTCACCAAAATGTCGATTCATACTAACCTTATTAACTTGAAACACGGATGGATCCCACAAACTCAAAATGCCACAAGATCTCCCTTCAGCGAACACTTGCTCAGCGCAAAACACCGATCTCCCCCATAGACTATTAAGCTGGAAAAACGAGCTCTGAGTTAGTTTCGATTCTTGAATACCCACAAAATGCGCCGCATGACAAGTTTTTAACCCTCTGATCCAGGACGTTTTCCTATCGTCCCTAACCCCCCTAATGTTGATACTCAGCATATGCATTGATCACCAGTGTTCACACCCTCACCATTTACCATCTCCATCACTTGGTCCTTGAAATCATTGAGCTCAATACCGACTAATGAACCTGCACGAATTGTATTCAGAACTCAAGCCCCGCTCCAGGCCCAGGAATTTGGGATGAAGCATGATTGTTATTGCCGCCCCTAGCTCTGAGGAATTCGCAGCCGAGTTTGTTGGTTACTCCTCAACAGTCTCCATCACCACACCGTTGTGGCAATTTGGAGTTGGTTCCACCGAGACGGAATTAAAAACACCGTCTCTATACTCCCCAGCGGCGTCCTGTATACGGTTGAAAAAAGAAGAACCTCCTTCGTTGCCACCATCGCAGTTCAAGTCCATATCTTCATTTTCTTGGAGTGGGCTTCTAAACCTCCTGGGCCTCTTCCTCGATTTTTGAGATGGCCCAATATTCCCCCTTGGCCCACAGAATTCTAACTTAAAGATTGATTGAGATCAATGATATTCTTCTGGCCATCAACTTCTGGAGACTTTTCCAAAGACATGTGGGACCCAGTAGTATGGTGGATATTATTTTCAATAATATAGTTATTATTATCATTATTAATAGTATTATTATTATAAATGTTATCCACCTCCCCAAAAGCCTTTTGGCCTTCCCCATGCATGCCATCCTTCCCATGCAAACCCAAATTATCTCCCAACGTTTTGGCTCCCTGAACTAATGAATTCGGATCCGAGTGACGCAACATCGGAGAAGAATTAGCACCGGCCGGCTCTTTACGGAATTCCCCCTCTTCGAGCTCATCGCTCCCAGCCACCGATCCCTGAGATCCGATCGGAGACCCGCCAATAGTTGACGACATGTCACCTGCTAAGGATGGGAGCAGGCAATCATCATCCTCCACTACCCAAACACTAGAAGAGATTCTATCCCAGACAACGCAAACTTCTTCTTCAATTCGATTATGACCAGAAACACGCACCCAAACTTTCCCTTCCATGTTATCTGGGGACAACCACGAGAAGTCCGAACCCTTAACAACACAACCAAATAGTTCTCCCACCTTATCAAAAAACGCACTGTCTCTTAGCTGGATAGGCATACCTCTAATCCTAAGGCAAGGGACCCTGTCGAACTCAAGGAACCCTCCTTCCCACAGATAAGGCCGAAGTGAACACATCCCCCCACAATGTATCCTTCTTGTTTATGAAATCGAGAGTCGTCCGCTTATCCCGAAAGACCATCATCACCTTCATGAATTCTTTATGCCATCCATAATTATTTTTTGATTTTCATACCCACATTATCTTAATTTTAATTCACATATCTTGTGATAACAGTAGACTCAAAATTGCCTCACAACCAAATCCACCGATGGTGTTTGAAGTTTTCAGGCCAACAGTACTCACCAACACCATTTCTTCTCACTCCCCCGCCTGAAAAAATATGTCCATGATACCTTCCGCCTGGCAGCCGCTAGACCTGTTTACCATTTCATCTGATAGTCCTCTCGCTTAACTGGCTACGTCACAACCAAGTAACGTTTCGATGGTTAGTCTAAGTGAAAACAGGCATGCATGGTCTCCATCGGCGTCGTTTGTGTCCGGTTCCCGCCGGTCCACCCTGTCCATCACTCTCATTTTTTTTCCGGTCACCTTTCTCTCTCTCTCTTGATCGACTTTTGTTTCTCTCGCTGTGTTTCTTTCTTTGTGAAACATAATTAAAGTAGACGCTTTATAATAAATAAAGACAGAGGCATGCAACGAAAGACAGGTGTAAATGAAAGGTATTGAGCGCACCTTTGTTTTAAATAAAAGGTATGTAATGTAAAAATAAAATCAATTAGTAACCTTCCTAAATCTCTCTTATCTCCCAAAATGAAGTGCGATCGAACAATCAATCACCACTGATTTCATAGAGTTTCACCTTGGTAAGATTCAATTAGGTACGATTTTTTGGTTGGCTCTAAAACATATCTACAATAGTGAAGTCAACTCTAACTTTTTTTTTTTATCGGAAAATTTCACTTCATTCCACCCAAAAATATATACACGATTATAGCTAGAAAGTATCTAGCGATAACCAATTACATCACCAAAATTCAACAAACATACAACCAAGAAACAAAAGCAGAAATCAAGTGATTGGTATGTTAAAAGCAACCCAGTTCTCCCATGTCCATGTCGCGTCTTTTGTTTTGTGCTTTACCCATGAGAATGTTATAGCTTGAACCTCTCCAATTAGCGTTTGTAAAGTCAACTCTAACTAAAGTGGGGGTTCAAGAACAATTCATGAAATAGTGGTGAAAAAAAAACGTGCCATAACCAGAGTTGATGTTGGAAATAGGTGTCTAATTATCCTTTATTTTGTGTAACTATCAAAATACAATCCAAAAAGTTACACTTTGGATTGTTGTAACACCACAACCGATGGCGGAAACATCGAGGTGTCACGTAGTGACGATTGTTCAATAGCACATGGACTGAAGTGTCAATTTGAATACATTGATTAAATAATTTATTACATTGAAATGAAATACAATGATACTAACTGTCAACTAAAATTGAAATACAATGAATCAAAATCTAAATATAAATCCGAAAGCTTAAAGGATGCATCTCAAAACAACCTGAAACATGTACAAAATATTTTGGTCAATACAAAATTTGTATTGGTGAGCATACCCTGTTTAAATAAATATAGTAGAAAAGTGTTTAGCAATTCATGTGTCGTATACTGTTTGCAATTATGTAATAAGTGGTATCCGGGTCAAATCAACCCTAAGAGAAGAAAGCAGATATATATAGTATGCGCTAGTAGTAATGTAATACATAGCAATGACGAGGACTCTCAACAGAGTCACAAGGGTATAAACCATAGTACTATTCATTGAAATGCCAGGCCGCAACGGTTAATGATTTGACAGGTCATAGATACACAAAATGACACAAGCAAACACACATAAGAATTGCTATTTTAGTAAACGGAATTATAAACTTGATAGTAAGTACATGAGTCACCCCAAAATAGTAAAACAGTAAAAAGGGGAAAGATATACTCACAGTTTGCGAAAGCGATCCAACTTAAGCGGTCGTGAGCTAAGTAATGGGAATTCCGAGGAATTCAACCTATAATGTGTAAGCATACTAATAAGGAAATGTCTAAAAAGTCTAAGGTAACTAGGGTCTAAGGCATTAGGGTTTGCTAAGTTGATTTGGGGAATTAGAGTTTTAATGATAAGTCGCGTTAATGTAAAAGTTGTATATCACAAATAATATATGAAAAATTGTAAATGTGATTTAGGTAATATAATTATTACATATTGGATTTTTATATAAATATATATTTGAATAATTAAGACGAAATAATTTGGTTAATTACTTTAACTAAATTAAATAAATACAATAATCATAAATGTACAAATAAATAAATAATTATATGTTTCACAATTATTTAACAAATGGTAATTAAGATTTTCAAACATAAAACATTTCTATTTTATAAGAAAAATATTTATAAAATAGATGTTTAAAATAGTGTAAATAAATAAATGTTTAATTATGTCTAATTACACATAATAAGACTAATAATACAAGACATGACCCAAAAATGCTATTTTTATAGAAAATGGATGATTTCTGATGTAAATAAATGAAAATAATTTTCTCATAATTTTTATAAACTTATTTATATTTAAAACTGATTTAATGAGATTAAATCATGTTTAAATGATTAAGAATAGGAAAATTAATAAAATAGATGTTTTCTGAACCAAATATTTTTATTTCAGTTCATAATGATTAGAAATAATTTCACAAAAAGTTTGAGATTAAAATCATTAAAAATGAATTTTTAATCAATTAAATACGATTAAAACAAATTAAATCATTAAATATATAAAAATAAGACATTTTCCAGAAAATAAAAGTGTGGTAATTTTCATTATGGTGTCAAGATGTTACACCTAAATTTTCATAATTTTTCGATCAAAAATGAATTTATTATGAATATTTAAAGATATCAATGTATTTATATATAAATATAATATGTATAATCAAGCTCAAAAAAAAAATAAATGAAGAAACTCGGGGTTCAGTGGGTTCGAACCCGGGTCTGCAGAGGGTGAAGGAATGCCTAATCACCACTGCACCAACTTAACTTTTGATTAAAGTATTAAAATAAAATATATATAACATAGAACCAATATTTATCTTCTTCCCTAATATCATCCTTAAGAACCCTAACCCTACCCTAAGATTCAATAACCCGATTAAGAACATGATAATGCTCTGTAATAGAGGGATTTTGTTCGGACACTATGCGGAATTAAAATGGCATAAAGAAACGGACTTACATAAACGTATGCGATCGAAAGAAGAAGCAACAAAAAAACGAGATTTCGTGGATCATTTACAAGAGTTCCAGTCATGATAAACCAATTTTTTTTGTGGGTTTGTGATTCCTAATGATGCAGACAACGAATGCCAAGTTCAATTTATATAAAAACGAGTTAAAACGCGAACATTGATTAGCTTCCAAAGGTTCAACGGTTACAAGATTAAAACTCGAATTAACGTGTGTTTATGATAGTTATAATGATGGAAATACGTTACAACGCGTGGAGAAACGTTTGGGAAACAACCTGGAACGTTTTTAATCATCAAAGGTGGGTTTAAACCTTCGCCGGAATCCCTCGCCGGCCGGAACAGTGGTGGCCGGAAAAACGGGTTAGAGGAAAGGAGGGAGTCAGACATTCAAAAGTTTCTCATTATGGCATAAATGGTCCTTCCTATTTAACTTTGTTATATTTTGTCTTTTTGGTTAACTTTTCTTTTATAAAACTTTAACCAAGTTAGCTAAACTAACTATAACACTTTTAAACTAAACTTTTTAAATTAAAATTTGAACTTTCATAAGATAACATGATGATTGTAGTACGTTTTATATGTCAACACGTGCGTACACAAAATGTATACGTACACCATTTAAAAAAAATTAATAATAAAATAGAATGATATTTGAAGAGGACTAGAGGTGAAGCTTCAAAATAGACAAAGGACTAAAGTTGACAATTTCCTAAAAGACGAAGGTGACGGATGTCACAGTCTCCCCTACTTTAGAAAATTTCGTCTCGAAATTTCTTTCAAGTGGAGGTTTCTATGAAACAAAAGGCGTTGTAAAAGTCGAGTAGGTAAAAAAAATATATCCATCATTTACGATTTGACCAGATTTAAAATAGTTGTCTAATATCCAAAGTAAGAGTTTCAAAATCTTTGACAGTTGACCCGAGGTTAGAAAGTTGATAGTTTAAATGAAAAGGTTTTGGAAATGTGTAACTAGTGAGGGCAGAGGTACTAATGAAATAGTCTCCCCTACTTTAGAAAGGTTTCGCACGAACTTTACTAGAGTATGCAACAAGAATCCAAATAATCGAGAGTGTAAGAGTACACAAGGTTTTAGTTTCTGTGTGGGTGGTCATGAGAAAAGACGAATTGAAGCTCACGTAAGAACCTTCTTATCGAAAATGCTAGCTAGTAGTTAATGATCCAATGAATAGGTAACTATAAAGTAATGGGTAGGTTCTTGGTCAAACTCCTAGTCCGTTCCCGCAGTATCGTTTATGCTTATATATAGGGTGTACCGCAGCTAACCCACCACACTCCCGATACTTTAGACCCGTACTGATTGTCTACCAATAGCCTAAATAGAATTACACACCACCCTCATGTACCTGTAAACCCATGATTGCGTTTCGAACCGTAATCGTCGATTTACCTTACACTGGGGTGTTATGCTTTTCCATAACCCTATCCTAAGTAATACTAGAAACAAATGCGTGCAACCCATATGTAATAGCCACTGTAATGAAATAATGTCCAATCATGACATGGTTAGAGGTCCTTCCCTTCCGGGTTTTCCCTTTAACCATAATGTGAATAACATGTAAGTATAAGACATGGTTAGAGGCTCTTCCCTTTCGGGTTTACCATTAACCAGTAACTCCTGTCCACATCATTGGTTCTAAACACTCCTATTGATAGACCCTGAGGTTTACACCGTTCCCCTCGGATTGAAGAAATACTCTAATCCGAGTCGTGCGTGGGCACTGGCTTAGATCTCATATGAGTTATCAACTAGTATGTTCATTGACCATGATGATGAACACAATAATGTAAGTATAACAGGGTTTTGCTCAAAACAGAAAAGAAAATATGCATACCAAATATGCGTTCAAGTAAGTATATAAGTATAGCATAAAATTCCGACTGAAAGAATAGTATAATATAATTCGAGTAAATCGCACAATTGCACAAAATGAAAGTAAACGAGTTGTATTAATGTAAATAGTCAATGTGAAAATAGTCACAAATAACGTGTTAGAAATAACTATGAATAAAAATGATGCAAGAATAAAATAATGAAATTTACGGCAATTGAGTGTGCACGGAACGGGTGTATAGCCTACTGGCATGTGATTTAAAATCTAGTAATTTTACATATATGCGTTATACTATAAAAGACATTTAGCAACATTCTGATAAAAAGATATGTCCATTGTTTTGTTAAACCAAAAGTTTTGCAACTGAAAGTGTATAAGAGTAAAAGGTAAATTTTCACAGTTTACTCGACTTTGTGATATTGTTGAAAGAATAGTAGTGATGCATGAGAATAAAATTTTTTTTTAGAAATTTGAGTGTGTTTTAGATTCAAAATAGGTTTATTTGCAAAATCTTCGTAAATACACATTTTTCATGTGTTTACGAGAAGTCGAGTTTGAAAAACATTATAAGGCTTATTATTAGTTGCAAATTTTTCCCGGAAACATATATTGAATACGTCAAAAGGTTTACATTTGACCTTTAAAATATGCAATAAATGCAAAATGAAACCATTTTATGAAGTATGTGTAAATCTAATGTGTTTCAAAAGACCGAGATTTAAAATGACGTGAATGATAAAATTAACGTATGTAATAGATTACCAATATTTAAGAAAATTCATAATCAACGAGATGTAGAAATAGATCCTTGAGATGTGGATTTCACTCCTAACTCAAAGATGTATTTCAAAATTGAAAACGATTGTGGAATGAAACCAATCACTAAGTTAAGAATATCACTCCCAGCTTAGTGGTTAAGTTTCTTTTTAAAGGAAATACTCTTTGAGGTGTGGGTGTCACTCTTATCTCAAAGGCATATTCCTAAGATAAATAACATATAGAGGAGTAAAACTAATCACCAAGGTATGGATACCACTCCTAACTTGATGATATCGTTTCGTTTGTGAAATACGAGTGTCTTCTTTGCCAAGCAAAATCGAAAGAAATCGGGGAATAATCATAACGAAAATATCTTGTAAGAAAATATAAGAAATAAGAGAAATATAAACGAGAGGACTCGTGAAAGTAAGCTTAGTTATAGACTAGGCTAAAAGGCATTCTAATAACCTAATTCCCTATAACCATGGCTCTGATACCAATCTGTAACACCCCAACCGATTGCGGAAACATCGAGGTGTCACGTAGTGACGATTGTTCAATAGCACATGGACTGAAGTGTCAATTTGAATACATTGATTAAATAATTTATTACATTGAAATAAAATACAATGATACTAACTGTCAACTAAAATTGAAATACAATGAATCAAAATCTAAATATAAATCCGAAAGCTTAAAGGATGCATCTCAAAACAACCTGAAACATGTACAAAATATTTTGGTCAATACAAAATTTGTATTGGTGAGCATACCCTGTTTAAATAAATATAGTAGAAAAGTGTTTAGCAATTCATGTGTCGTATACTGTTTGCAATTATGTAATAAGTGGTATCCGGGTCAAATCAACCCTAAGAGAAGAAAGCAGATATATATAGTATGCGCTAGTAGTAATGTAATACATAGCAATGACGAGGACTCTCAACAGAGTCACAAGGGTATAAACCATAGTACTATTCATTGAAATGCCAGGCCGCAACGGTTAATGATTTGACAGGTCATAGATACACAAAATGACACAAGCAAACACACATAAGAATTGCTATTTTAGTAAACGGAATTATAAACTTGATAGTAAGTACATGAGTCACCCCAAAATAGTAAAACAGTAAAAAGGGGAAAGATATACTCACAGTTTGCGAAAGCGATCCAACTTAAGCGGTCGTGAGCTAAGTAATGGGAATTCCGAGGAATTCAACCTATAATGTGTAAGCATACTAATAAGGAAATGTCTAAAAAGTCTAAGGTAACTAGGGTCTAAGGCATTAGGGTTTGCTAAGTTGATTTGGGGAATTAGAGTTTTAATGATAAGTCGCGTTAATGTAAAAGTTGTATATCACAAATAATATATGAAAGATTGTAAATGTGATTTAGGTAATATAATTATTACCTATTGGATTTTTATATAAATATATATTTGAATAATTAAGACGAAATAATTTGGTTAATTACTTTAACTAAATTAAATAAATACAATAATCATAAATGTACAAATAAATAAATAATTATATGTTTCACAATTATTTAACAAATGGTAATTAAGATTTTCAAACATAAAACATTTCTATTTTATAAGAAAAATATTTATAAAATAGATGTTTAAAATAGTGTAAATAAATAAATGTTTAATTATGTCTAATTACACATAATAAGACTAATAATACAAGACATGACCCAAAAATGCTATTTTTATAGAAAATGGATGATTTCTGATGTAAATAAACGAAAATAATTTTCTCATAATTTTTATAAACTTATTTATATTTAAAACTGATTTAATGAGATTAAATCATGTTTAAATGATTAAGAATAGGAAAATTAATAAAATAGATGTTTTCTGAACCAAATATTTTTATTTCAGTTCATAATGATTAGAAATAATTTCACAAAAAGTTTGAGATTAAAATCATTAAAAATGAATTTTTAATCAATTAAATACGATTAAAACAAATTAAATCATTAAAAATATAAAAATAAGACATTTTCCAGAAAATAAAAGTGTGGTAATTTTCTTTATGGTGTCAAGATGTTACACCTAAATTTTCATAATTTTTGGATCAAAAATGAATTTATTATGAATATTTAAAGATATCAATGTATTTATATATAAATATAATATGTATAATCAAGCTCAAAAAAAAAAAAATGAAGAAACTCGGGGTTCAGTGGGTTCGAACCCGGGTCTGCAGAGGGTGAAGGAATGCCTAATCACCACTGCACCAACTTAACTTTTGATTAACGTATTAAAATAAAATATATATAACATAGAACCAATCTTTATCTTCTTCCCCAATATCATCCTTAAGAACCCTAACCCTACCCTAAGATTCAATAACCCGATTAAGAACATGATAATGCTCTGTAATAGAGGGCTTTTGTTCGGACACTATGCGGAATTAAAATGGCATAAAGAAACGGACTTACATAAACGTATGCGATCGAAAGAAGAAGCAACAAAAAAACGAGATTTCGTGGATCATTTACAAGAGTTCCAGTCATGATAAACCAATTTTTTTTGTGGGTTTGTGATTCCTAATGATGCAGACAACGAATGCCAAGTTCAATTTATATAAAAACGAGTTAAAACGCGAACATTGATTAGCTTCCAAAGGTTCAACGGTTACAAGATTAAAACTCGAATTAACGTGTGTTTATGATAGTTATAATGATGGAAATACGTTACAACGCGTGGAGAAACGTTTGGGAAACAACCTGGAACGTTTTTAATCATCAAAGGTGGGTTTAAACCTTCGCCGGAATCCCTCGCCGGCCGGAACAGTGGTGGCCGGAAAAACGGGTTAGAGGAAAGGAGGGAGTCAGACATTCAAAAGTTTCTCATTATGGCATAAATGGTCCTTCCTAATTAACTTGGTTATATTTTGTCTTTTTGGTTAACTTTTCTTTTATAAAACTTTAACCAAGTTAGCTAAACTAACTATAACACTTTTAAACTAAACTTTTTAAATTAAAATTTGAACTTTCATAAGATAACATGATGATTGTAGTACGTTTTATATGTCAACACGTGCGTACACAAAATGTATACGTACACCATTTAAAAAAAAATTAATAATAAAATAGAATGATATTTGAAGAGGACTAGAGGTGAAGCTTCAAAATAGACAAAGGACTAAAGTTGACAATTTCCTAAAAGACGAAGGTGACGGATGTCACAATTGCAAACAACGAAAAAATATTTAGTAGTTGAATATTATTAAGCACGAATAACTTCATTGTGGAAATTAATATCTGAAAACTATTACGTGAAAATATTACTTGAAGAATCAGTGATGATTGTTTGGAGAAACAATTATTCGAGACGTGGATTAATTATTTAGAGTAATTAATTAGATTGTTTAAAGCGTTGAACGATAGAATAATTTTATTGGATAATAAGTGTAAATGGCGTTGAATGATAAAATAGTCATTATTTGATATTAATGATGAAAAGATAAGTATTGCTGTACAATAGTTATAGAAATGGACTTATTATTAGATAATAGACATCGTCTATCAATGTCCGGTATTATCGTTTAACATGTAAGTAAGATGATTATAAGCATCTTATTCTCAAACCCTAATGTATATCCTAATAACCTAGCCACCAAAAGAAATTAAGGAGTTAATGAGATAAACATTAAATCACAACATCACCTAACCTCACCTCCACCCCACCGCCGCCAGCCCCCCACCGTTAGCCACCCCACTTCCGCCATGAGCCGCTCCCACCCCACGCGACTCGATGCGGCCACACACTACCTCCTTCCTCTCAGTCGAGACCACACACCACGACTCAATGGTTACGCACCGCCACCCTCTTTTGGGTGCCTCATTTTGTGTGTTGTCACATATAGGTGTTTTGCTATATCGGATCTAGAGTTTGGGTGTTCGAATGATTCAAAAGTTTGGATCTTGAAGTTGGTGCATTTGGTGATTTGGCAAGCCGTTCGTTGATCCATTGTGCGGGTTTTTGGTTTTCTTCAAGGTAGCGATTCTAAACCTCCTATGCATGTGGTTGTTATTATTATTATTATTATTATTTGTTTTGATTTGTATTTAAATCATTGGAATGGGGATATCTTCGTTTTATTGTTTACACGCTTCCGCTAAAATTATATATATATATATATATATATATATATATATGGTAGGGTTCCTGTAGGAAAATTGTTTTGTGTAGGAAGTGTTTTCAACCTTTGGATCTAGAAATGGATGGTTTAGATTAAAAGTTTAGGTTTCTAAAGATTCTAGTAATTATAATTTAATAATTAAGGGTAGGATGATCCATTAAGTGTTTTAAAAGAGAGCACTAATGTCATTTTGTTTAATTTGATATAGTAATTGTTTGTCTATCCCTTAATTCATGGGATTCTTCTATATCATCTAAATCTTAAAAAAAAATAGATTATAGTGTTTCTCTCTCATCTAAATCTCTCTCATAAAATAAAAAAAACACAGACTTCTTCATCTTCTCTAGCGATTCTTCATCTTCTGTTAAGTTCGGCTTCTTCATCTTGTCTAACAATCGTATTCTTCATCTTATTATATCATCGGCTTCCTCATCTATAACACAATCTTGTTGTCGATTATTTAATAATTGACGATGGACGTGTATTAGAAAACGGGAAAATGATTCATACATAAACTATAATACTTATTCATACATGTTTACAAAACAGCCCATAAAACACTACTTATTCGTATAAAACACTACTTACTCATATAAAACACAACATCACCTGTTAACAAAACATCTTATAAAAAACAATGCTTATTCGTATAAAACACTATTTATACGTATAACACACTACTTATTCGTATAAAAACACTACTTAGCCGTATAAAACACTACATCACAGGTTAACAAAACATCTTATAAAAAACCATGCTTATTCATATAAAACACTAGTTATTTGTATAAAACACTACTTAGCCGTATAAAACACTAATTATTCATGCATGTTAACAAACACATTATCGTTGCAGGGGATTTTAGATAAAAATCACATAACAAATCCACAACTGTTATAGAGATTGAATATGTTATGATTGTTATGAAAATGAGAAAGAATTAATTATTTTAGGATGATTAAATGTCATAAATATCCATATTTTAGATGCTAAATTAGTGGGTCTATGATAATTAATAAAATGGATAAAAAGTCTATAATGCCCTTCATCTAAAGATTTAATTAGATTTGATCCAACGGTTGAAAACACTTCATACACAAAACAATTTTCCTACCGGATCCTCTACATATATATATATATATATATATATATATATTAATAAGTAGTTATTAATATTTGACATAAAATATAAAATAGAGATTTTTTTATTAAACTTTGATAAATGGACCCGGATCATGAAGATTGATTGATTCTTAACAGTTGATGGTTTCAATGTATTAAACTAATCGCATATGAGATGAAAACAATTTGTGTGGATATAAGTTTGTAACAAGTTGAATATTCTAATCAAAATAAATAAATATTTGATTATTTGTTACAAACACCATAAACAGACGTCGACGACGGAGGTATACAGATACAGAAGAAAGGGTTAGGGGTGGGTACTGTGAGTGGCGGTCCAACGAACATTGGTTGAAAGTGGTGGCAATCACACATGTTACCACGGTAGTGCTGATAAACCAGTTGCCGGAAAAAGAACATTTGCCAGAAAGGGTGGGGGTGGATTTGTCGGAGAAGATATAGAGGGAATTGGTTTTATTTAAATAAATAATGCGGGAGCCACTTGTAGTTATTAGATGATAGAACTATTTCTTTAACTTTATTTTTAATAGTAAGGGTAGTTTAGTCATTTTACATAAACTTAATTGCACAAACTAACGGCCATCCAATCAAAGAACTATCCAAGTAACAACCAAGCAAACAACATGAAATGTATATGTAAATTTAGGAAGTTAAAGGACTAAAGATGAAATATCATATGCACTATCCAGGTATATTTCTTTAACTTAAATTCATTTCTTTGAATTTGAGATAAGATGGTATTTCAAAATGAAATTCTACCGCATTGAAAGAGATAAAGTAACAAATCATCAATCTTTTTAAGATGGGATTGATAACTAATTCTTTATTAAAAAATAGATTTACAGAGGAAAAATGTTTAGATATATGATTCAAGTTTGGATGATTGTTAGGTATTGACAAAATGTCATACAAGTAGAAAAGAAGCAACAATCAATTGGGCTGGAAAGCCATATTTGGGCCGAAAATCACATGAGTTGGTCACAGATACAAACGGTTTATAATATGCCACTTGTTTTTGTGTAATTGATTCTTAATATAACTTTACAAACGGTTTATAATATGCCACTTGATCAAGATCAATACAAAGTTAGTTTAATTAAACATCTGGCGATTAGTCCGTAAGTACATGAATAATCATATGAACAAGATAAGCCATGTATATGTAGCCGATTGAACTTTGTTACCATAAATTAAGTCTTGTAAATTAAGTCTTGCAAGTAAGTAATGAGACGTTAATCAGACGTGATTGTTTTCTTTTCATCTTCATAACCGATCTCAATTCTCTCGTGTTTTCGTGTTAATGTTTATAAAATAGGTTCTTGTCTTGTCGCATCTTATCGTGTTAACAGGTTTATTAATATGTTTGTGTTTGGAAAAAATGACATGATAAGTTGTCGTGTCGTGTTTACTTGTTTCTATTCGTGTGCTATCGTGTATTCGTGTTCACGTCTTAACAGGTCGCATTTGACAAGATATGCCATCCCTACTAGTAACAGAACTATATATATTACCAATTCACTTTAATCTTTAACCATTCATGGAAAAAAAACCCTTATGAAAGGTTGGTACATTTGACTCGTCGCCTGTAAGGTGGATGGGTGAAAACTACACTCCACAAAAATAGGGATACAAGTATCTAGACACATCTTGAAAATTGGCGTCAAAACAAAGGGACACGCCGATTGGGAATAGGCACCAAGAACACGTCAAGGGTTGCGACTTCATCAAATCAACTAGGGGTCGCGAGGGTTCGTGAATGGTTGCAAGTATTGGAGGTGTCTATTAGATTAGTATAAATAGGGTTCATGTATCTCATCGTAATGGTCACATTCAAGGCAATACAATTATAGTTCTTGTCTATTTTCTTGTTCATTCGTTTATACATTCTTGATTACCAAAAGTGGCATCAGAGCAGTTGCTCAAGTCGATCAAGGGAGAGTCTAGGAAGATTGTGAATTCAGATTAGATGGAGTGCCAGTTGCAAAAGGGGAAGGATAAACACCAGAGATGTGAACAATGTGGTTTGGAAACTCAAATGAGGATGACTTTGGACGAGGCCAAGGAAGATGTCGGGGGGTCCGGGAAAGGTTGAGGCGATAATGGAATGCAACGGGACAAGACTCACATTAGGTGTCATAAGTGTCGTGAAGTTGGACATTACAAGAACAAATGTCTGAATTGGGAAAAGAAAGAGGAGACAAACCTGATCCGGGAGGAGGACGATGAACCAGTGCTGCTGTAGTCAGATCTTAAAGACACCAAAAGGAGTAGTACAACTAGTCCGAGTCTGATGAAAGTACAACATCCCTAACTAATATTAATACTCTCATTTCAAGTACAGGTAACACACGTGAATCTACACTCCGAACATTGTCCCGGGATGAAAGTTAAACGTTGTTAAGATATAATATAATAATGTGGCGATAATCCTGACACCCCCTTGCTGCCAATTGCGTATCCGTTCGCCTTTGCACCCACACCCCCACTGTTCTTCAACAATGCATCCAACTGTCCACTTGCTGCAGCTATCAGCCCTGCACAGGTAAATGTTTTGTTTTAAAATGGCCCGTTTTGATCCGTATCCATTTTGGTCAAAACTCAGTCTGACCCAAACCTCGTATGACCTATTACCCTTGCTTACCCGACCCGGATGCACAACCAACAGTCAATAATACAATGATTCATTCATTCAATCTTTTTACGTTATCATGTGGAATTATGTAAAAAAATACCTAAGAAAAGTGCCGAAGGTTTTCCTGGTCGGGACTTGAATTCTGGATGGAATTGAACTCCCACGTAATACGGGTGACTTTGTAGTTCAATGATCTGTATTTTAAACAGGTGATTTGATCTTAGTTAAATAGAGTTAACCATCCTAGATTAAAAGAGCTAAATTTACCAAAATAACCGCACCTGCATACGCTGCCCACTCTCGTCTTTCCCTGTGAAACTGAGACCGGCTTCTTCTAGCTGTGGTACCATGTCTGGGTTCACCTGTTTATGACATAAAAGGTTACATTAACTCCAAAAACTAATGACTGCATGGGATAATGACTATGACGAAAGCGTAAGCGACCCGCATACCTCATATCTATGTCGATGTCTCTCATCGATGAAACTCTGATTACCGTATCTGATACAAACACAATTACACGGTTGGTCAACTATAATAACAAATAATGTTATAACCAGAAGTGTTATGCTAATATCTTACAGTTGAGGAGATTTGCATCCAGGAACATGAAAATATGTCCTCCTAGATCCTACCCTCATAGTACCACCCATATGCGTTTTGGACCCCTATAACCGTTGTATAAAACCGTTCATACAGTTAAATATCAAAAGGGTGTTTACAGAATCCTTTAACAATCACAGGCACAAATACTTATTATCAGGTAATTCATCTATAAAAAAATATATATATATAATTTCTTTTGTTTAGTTAATATTAAGAGCCAGTAACGGACAAATGTATGCACAAACCGCATTACCCATGATAGGTGGTTATCGGATCAGACGCCTCAATTTCCTTCTCAACTTCCATTTCGGCTAAAGCGCCACTGTTTATAGCCATGGGTGCTTTTAAAATTTGGTTAGCGCATTCGCGCTTATGGGTCAATTGTTTCCTTGTGTCGTCTTGGAGACCGTCAAGCGGGACACGAGGAACTGGCAGCCACCACTTCTCCTGATGCCGTTGTGGCGGTTTACGAAAAGAACCCGACCCCTCAGCCTCACTTGCCACTATCCCTTGATCAACATACCAGAACTCCGTGTTTTTAAAACCATCCAATATTTCCTGGAAAAAAAAAATTATTAGAATTTGATCTTCGAGTTTTATTCGACAACAGTAACACGCGATAAACAGTTAAACCGCTGCAAACTAACCAGAAGCATGTTATCTAATTTCCTTAAAGCTGGAAGGTTAATAAAAATGTCTAAAATCGGTCTGCAAGCATATTATCTAATTTCCTTATGCTCACATACTTGGGTGACCTATGAAGTATTTTTAATACAGCCTTAAGGACCAAATTCGAATACTTGGGTAGTCAAAACCATGGTTTAAAAAAACGCTTGAGGCGTGCGCCTCGAGGCGCGCCTCAAGGCGATTCGGTCTGAAAACGCTCTGAGGCGGGGCCTCAGGTGTTTGAACAGTGGTATGCGCCTAACAGGACTGAGGCGCTATGAAAAGTTGCGCCTCAGGTGCGCCTCAGGGGGTTTTCAGGTATATTTTTGATGTTTTAGACTTTTTGTGACATTTTATGTCATTTTTATTTGTGTTTTTGATGAATTTGATGATGAAATTAGTTAGCATTTTATTTTTTGAAAGATATATAATTATTTATTTAATTTTTTAATTCCGCCTCGGGCTTACGCCTCGGTTCGCCTAGAGGCTTACGCCTCGTAAGGCGAAGGGAAAACGCCTCGAGGGTCGTTTCCGTTCTTTTAAACTTTGGTCAAAACATACATTATCCCTTTTTAAGAATACATGACACAAAATAATTTAAAAAGTGTTCTGTTATTTATCGACCAACTTGACTGGATTTAGCATTTGGGTGGTCAACATACATTATCACTTTTTAAGAATAATTGAAACCAAAAAAAAAAATAAGTTCTGCTTTTACTAAATGCCGAACTTCAATGAAATTAATGTAATCAAGAGACAACTGCATAACAAAATTTTGCATAAAAGCAAAGAAGGTTTCAGACGTCAAAATCAAACTTACCATACGCATAGATGCCCCTCAATAGGTTTTCTTGCAAACCCATGGAAACGAAACTATCATAAACCTCGTCATATGATGTAATAAAATCCTGCCCATCAGATGAAAGCCTGCATATCAAATTAAAAAAAAAAACTATCATCGGCATTTGTAACACAAACATCTTTATATTAAAAACACATTCAAGCGCCTTACAGAAGCGACTAAAAACTAATATTTGTTTATACATGCTAAAATTTCTAGTTTTTCACATCCAACCAGCAAAGATATAAAATCGGCAAAAAACTTACAACTGGTTCATTTTCGAATCAAATTGCCCTGCATCAAACTGATTACCTTCAGAAGCCATGTCTGCAAATAAAAAAAACAGTCATTATTATGCAACAAAAAATAAAAACCAATCAACATCTCCCAAAATACATATAAAATGCCTAACAAATAAGAAATCCATAGGCAGGGCTCTAACCACATCAGCAACAGCAGGAAATGGAACCTCTTTGGAACACGAAGCTTTCGAAGTTGACAACCGTCCCACGCCTCCTTTCACCCCCCTTTGAAGACGAAGAAGCCAAACATACCGTTGAGGGGCTCCTACAAAGCTTCCCTGTTCTGCTCTTGTTACCCCCAATCTTCTCCTACCAAAACACATTGAATATATCAATCAAACACCAAAAATTAGTATAGGAGAGGGTTTGTAGTTACGTTTAACATTAACCCAATTTAAAACCGAAAATTTAGAAAATAATATCAGATCTGAACGAAATATTGTTAAAAGAAACCTTACATCAAACAAACAAACAACCGTTAATTTAGAAAATAATATGTGAAAACATAGAAGATATTGATAAACTATTTTCAATTAGGTATAATTATTGTGAAAATATCAAAGAAATCGTAAACAACAATATAAAGAACATAAGATATCGATAAACTATTTCAATTAGGTAAACGTGATTAACACAAATCGAAAAAAAAAAAGAGAATCTGAAATCGGGGAAAAAAAAGAGAATCATAAAAGAGAATCTGAAATCCTAACCTTAGAAATCAATCAATGCGATGAACAAATGGTAGGAAGAACAAATCGTAGGAAGAACAAATTCAGGAGTTACGTAGGGGATGAGGTGAGGGGATGAGGTGATATTAGGTTTGACGATTGTTGAATGCGATGGATTATTATGTTTTTAAAACTTATATACCCATGCCACATTGGATGACAAGTGGTACACTCAAGGGGTAGAATGCACCATTGAGTGCCACATCATCAAATTTGCTTTGGTTTATAATAAGTATAGATTTTTTATAACATAAGACTATAAAATAAAATAAAAATACATATATACATGCAAATACCAACGGGCATACCCGATACCCGCGGGTATGCTCTATACCCGACAAAAAACCCGACGGGTAATGGGACGGGTATGGTATGAAATTTTATAACCGGGTATGGGTATGGTATTAGCCAAACCCGACCCATACCAGATCCGTTGCTATCCCTACTCCCATTTGCTAAAGGTGACCCCTCCATGAAAGAAACCGTTAGAAGTGAGACTCGAACACAATCGTAAGCTAAATAAAAAAATTTAAATGATATAATTTATAAATAACGTTTTTTTTGTCACATTATATTTTTCATTTAATGACAGAGAAAATTACATCAAGATAGCAGGTAGACGGGCAACAAGCTGCGCCACCACCCTTTCTGAATGACACTATAAATGATAAAAAAAAATTAATTTTGACATAATCATAGAATCGTAAGCTAAATAAAAATTTTCGTTTTCATATTTTATTTAAATTAATTTCCGTGTGCCATCAACCAACTATCAACTATGAACCCGTTTTAGTAACACTTAGGGGCTGTTTGGTAGCCTCTTAATGAGGCTCTTAACCATTCAGTGCTGAATGATTCAACATTCAGTGTGTTTGTTTCAGTTTCTGAATGGAATGGTTATGTCTGAATCATTAAGATTTGGGATGTTGCTGAACCACTAGGCACTGAACTATTAAGCACTGAACTAGGCTGAACCTTAATGAGGCTCCCCTACCAACGTGGGACAAGAAAACTAACTATTAAGATGCCAACTTAATGATTCAGCGCTTAACCATTCAGACTTCTTAATAATTCAGCACTTAATCACCCAAACAGCCCCTTAATTTGAAATGATCGAACGAAACATTTCTTCATAATAGTTACAATTAATGCATGGCATAACCATAGGACAAAAGTTGAACCACTATTTAACGTTCGTACTTCATACTTAAATAAACACCCCTAGGACAAAAGTTAATAAACAACCAAAAATGGCCACAGGAAAATCCTTCCGAGAAGTGGAGTTGCCTCAGCAAAAACATCAAGACGACGACATTCTTTTCCCAGCAGTGTTGTCTCCAAACACAAGCACCGATTCCATTGCAACACAACTCGCCGCTTTTGAAGATGCGATCAAAGCTCATAAACCATGGTTGGAGTCTCTTCTCCTCAAAAGTGGTGCTATTCTCTTCCGAGGTTTCCCTGTTACATCTCCTTCCGACTTCAACAAAGTCATCGAAGCTTTCGGCTTCCCAGAATTGCCTTACATCGGGGGCGGAGGCCCTCGAATCCATGTCGTTGACAGGGTTTATACAGCGAATGAAGGCCCTCTCGATAAGGAAATTCCTTTCCATCACGAGATGGCTTATGTATGTTCCTTCATTCTATACGTTGTTATCTGCCATTTTTCGTTTAGTCATTATTCTATCCCTAACGTTTGATGTTTTATTATTATTATTATTATTTTGTTATTATCTCATTAGCTTATATTTCAGTTGAATGTTCTTGTACAAACGATTCTTATTCTATAAATAGCCTTTAATGTAAGAAGTAAAGGAGGGTATTTTATTTTTTTATTTTTTTCCATATTATTAAACATGTATTTTAGTACTGAAATCTAAAAAAAATTAGTGTAGAGTAATTACGTAATTACTATTGTATATGTAATTACTCTAGTGTAAACTAGTGTAATTAGGTAATTACTCTAATGACGTAATTACGCTAAACAAACAAAAAAATTAATTATTTATATTATACATCAAGAAAGCATGTTTAAACAGATGGGAAAAAATTTCCCTTCACTTCTCATGTTTAGTAGGTTAAGATCATTTGTATTTGATCTTTACTCTATATTTCATTATACCTCTATATTTAAAGAGGTGAATCATAGTTGTTCAACATACGAAAAATGCTAAATTCTTATAATCATAAAACAGCTTCCGAATCCCCCTTCCAAATTATTTTTCTTTTGCGAAGAAGAACCCGAAGGAGGGGGAGAAACTCCAATAGTTTTGAGTCATATCATATATGAAAGGATGAGAGGGAAACACCGGAATTTCGTTGCGAAACTGGAGGAGCATGGATTGACGTATATAAGAATAGCAGGCGACATTGACGATCCATCATCTTATGCAGGCGGAAGTTGGAAGTCAGCATACAAGACTGATGACAAAGATATTGCACATGAAAGGTGGGTATCTTTCTTTATACTAAACCTTCTAAATTTCACCAACTGATCACCAATTTATGTTTTTGGGACTGATAGGGCATCGAAACAAGGTTCAAAACTAGAATGGATAGGGAATTCAGCAAAAATTATTTCAAAGCCAATGCCGGCAATTAGGTTTGATGAGGAGACCGGCCGAAAAACATGGTTCAATAGTCTTGCAATTACTTACAATGGGCCAGCGACTGAGAAAACTAGCACCCCAAATCTATCGGTGGAGTTGGCTAATGGTGATCCTGTGGATGATGACGCTATGAAAGACTTTTTGAAAATTATGGAAGAAGAATGTGTTGCAATACCTTGGAAGAAAGGGGATGTTCTACTAGTCAATAATTTCATGGTTCTTCATGGTCGTCGACCGCTAATACAGCCTCCTCGTCGTATACTGGCTTCCTTATGCAAGTGATTACTTTCCCGATATGCTTTTATGTAATATCTACATCGTTATATCTGTCTCTCTCTATATATATATGTACTTTACATGTGTCATACGGAGCCATCTGCTTTTTAGTTTTTCCTGCATCTTTTTATCTTTTAATTTTTTTTTTAATACTCCACACTGATATATTCCTTCATTCCATAAAAACGAACATTACATCAAAATAGCGGGCAGACGGGCAACAAGCTGCGCCACCACCCTTTCTGTATAGCGAACCCTAGTCTACTGAAAACAAACCCTTGCCCCTTCCCCGAGTCAAGACATTACTATGTATAACCCGCCAGACCTGGTAAAAAACTAATAGTTTCCAGTGCAAGAGACCCAAAGATATCAAAAGCCAGGGGGACGAAGGCGTGTTGGCTATCTTCACAGGTTTTAGCGTGCTTTTTCAGTTTTTCGTCTCTGCCCTTCGAACCTCATGACCAGCTACAAACCTATTGTCTCTGAAACCAGCTAGAGGGGATACTTCTGTTAAGTCAACGGAAACGTGTTTCCACCCAAACCACCCAAAGACAAGCAAATCTGCTGGTCATAGGGTGGATCTCCCTTCCGCGGGGTCCGACAGAAAGTTCACAGAAGCCTCCTTCTTGGCTGATATCTTCGCTCTTCTTAAAATGACCCAATGAACGTCCCAGACCCTGTCATGTCGATACTTAAACCCAGGCAGCTCCTTGCAGTAAACCGCATGCTCCCCATACTTATCCAAGCAGACCTTAAGGTAGATCGGGTAGACTTCGTCTTCAAGGTTGATGGGGACCATCAATCGGTATTTAAGAATAGTCATGTACTCAACCGCCGACATACTTTGACCCAAACCGTCAATCAGGATAACAGTCAAAAAATCTTGGGCGTGAGGCCCTTGCAAGCATTCAAAGACCTCACCCAGGCTCTAAATGACTTCGCCAAAGAGGGCATTCGTCAAAATTTTCTGAGGCTTTGGGGGGGTCCTTATCAGAAAAACCGTCAATGTCAAAGCCTGGGAGATAGTCATTCAGTCTATCGAGGGCCTGAACGTAATCCGAGTCCATTCTGACAACCCCGTTGTTCCTTAAAATGTGATCTGAAATAAGTAAATATATTATTTCTACTAATTAATTTGGATATTATATTTTTATCTGTTACTTACATTTTTTATCTTTTTCTGTTTTACTTAGTTATTTTTTTTACTTAGTTATGAAAATATATTTTTTAATTGAAGATGGTTATTATATCATTAGCAAAAAAGTTTAATGTAAATTAGTTATTAATATTTTAAATAAAGTTATATTTTTTTTACTTAATACTTCATCAAGTTCAAAATTATGTAAAATTATCTTAGTTAAAATATTAAAAACTAAAAATAATGAAAAGATGATTGTTTTATAAGTGATTTTTCTATGACTTTTAATTACATAAAATGATATTTAAAAATACAAAGTTATACAAAAAATATATGATATTTAAAAATCAAAGTTAATTCATAGTTGGCAAAATATTTTTTAAAAGTTAACTTAACAAAATTTATAACCGGCGCCAATGTTAATTTTTTTAACTACATATGTTGACGAATGTATATGTTAACAAATTACAATGTATTTTCGTCTACTAGTATAATAAATGGTTTATTCAACCGTAAATTGCATATGTTTTCTTAAACAAATTTTTTTTATTAATTATATAATATTACGTTTATGAACTCTCCTTCAATAATTAGTGTATGTTCACTAACTACTTGCTTGTCAACCCACAATGGATTATAATAAGAACTCCGTAAAAGATTAGGAGACTTGGTATCTGGACTTTGATCTTATTAATGTAAGTTTTAATAATAGACTAAATATATCACATTAATCCATTCCCTACCATACCTTTCTACCTTCCCTTCTGTTTCTTTTATTTTTTTTCTTGATCGGCCCACTCTTTATTCCTCTGCAATTGAACACCTCTACAGTTAATTAATTTTCCATCCAAACTTTCTTTTACCATATTATCTTGTCCTTCCTTTCACCTATCACCTACAGCTATCAAACCTCCTATTTTTTTATTTTTATTCCTCCTAGTTCCTTTGATACTTTCTACCACAAACATTCTGTTTATTTTATTCTCCAATCCACCCTTTCTAATATTCATTCCCACCGATAAAAAAAAAAACTATATTCCTACTTCCTTGGCATATCGGTGTCCCGTACAAAAGACACCATGTTTCTTTCACAGCAGTCATATGCGACTGACATTATTTCACGTGCAGACATGCAATCTTGTAACCCAGTTGCTACACCAGTTGATGCTACTAGAAAACTCAGTGCCACTGTCAGTGAACCGTTTCATGACCCAACTTTATTTCGCAGTCTCGCATGAGCTCTACGGTACTTGACTTTTACACGTCCAAACATCTCATATGTAGTACAACAGGTGTGCATGCATATGCACTCTCCTCGCATTGACCATTGGAATGCTCTCAAGAGAATTATTCGGTATATTAAAGGAACATTATCTTTTGGATTAACTCTCCATGCGAGTTCCACACAGGCTCTGGTTTCATATACTGTTGCGGATTGGGCCGGTTGTCACGACACACGACGATCCACCAGCGGGTACTGTATCTATTTTGGAGATAATTATCTCTTGGTCGTCTAAACGTCAGAGCACAGTTTCTCGTTCCAATGCTGAAGCAGAGTATCGGGGAGTGGCTAATGTAGTTGCTGAGATTTGCTGGTTACGTAATCTTCTGCTTGAGCTTTATCATCCATTATCTCGAGCCACGTTAGTCTACTGTGATAATGTAAGTGCGATCTACTTGTCTGGAAATCCTGTTCAACATCAACGAACAAAACATATAGAGCTGGATATACACTTTGTTCGTGAACAAGTTCAACGTGGTCAGGTTCGAGTTCTGCACGTGCCCTCTCGCTATCAAGTCACTGATATATTCACTAAGGGGCTACCTCGCATACTGTTTGAAGACTTCAGAGACAGTCTCAGCATTCGGTCACCTCCCGCTTCGACTGCGGGGGTGTAATAGCCTACATATATTTAGTCTGATTGTATACCATTAAATGTAATTATTATTGTATTATCTCTATCCTAAAATAGAGGAACCGAATATATTATAAATATCATGTAAATAAATAGAGAGTATCAAGGGTTTACATTCTTTCATTTAACATTCTTAAAGTAAAATGTGATTCATCTCATCTTTACTAAGGCCACACGGGGCGGTCCGTGATGGGCTGGCCGTGATGGCGTGGTGACTGCGAAACACCGCCCCCCTAAAAAGTTTCACAGCCGCGATAAGATTAAGCGTGATGGCCATCACGTTGGTTTGGCCAGAATTTGACCGTTGGCCAACGGTCATTTGACCGTTTTTGGGCTATATATATATATATATATATATATATATATATATATATATATATATATATATATATATACTAGTAAATTACCCCGTGCGTTGCGGCGGTTTTTAAACCTGACTAAGTACGTAAAGGTAACCCAAGTTAAAAAATAATTTTTTTTTTACCAAAATGGTAATTTTAAATTAAAAGTATTTGATATATATAAATCAGGATATTAAGTTTTCTTTTAGTTAGTTGTAATATACAGAGAGAAGGAGATAGAATTATTGGCAAAAAATACATATATTATATGAGGTTAGACATCATGCTTTAAAGAGTTATACAATTCAACAAACAAAAAGAAGACAAAAATGTCCAATTACTACAATGTTTATAAGCTCCAACAAAGCCTAATAGAACCATCACAAACATTGCTTGTTATTATTAAATAGATGTGTAGAAGGATTTAATGAAAAGCTTGGGTTTTATTGAAATTGAATTGGGGTTTAATTAGGTGTTGGGGTTACATGTTGAAATGGATATGAAGTATGCATTACATATATATACAATGAGTATTATAGGTTGTACATAAGGGCATAAAGGGAACAAAATGACCAAATATTGGAAATTTGTGAAGGGACTCTTCAACTCCCATCTTAAAAATTGTGTAAAATTACGTTCTTACCTATCACTCCTCCTTAATAAGGTAGTAGATATATATATATATATATATGTATATATATATATAGGGGAAGTATTTAGAGAAAACCCTCTAAAATGAGGAAATTTTTAGTAAACCCAATATTTGGCTCACATTTGTCCACATCACCCATATTGATTTATCTCATATTATATTTAAAAGGTTATTTTGGTCATTTGGTATTTCCCCCTCTTTTTCAATTTTAAAACATTTCCCCCCTCCTATATAAACATATTCTCTCTCATTGTCTCTCATTCTCTCACCACCATAACCAACCACATTCTCTCTCACTCTCTCTCACCACCATGACTAGCACCACCTCCGGCCACCACTCCGGCCACCACTCCGACCACCATCCATTCACAATCAACCTTCAGACCACACAACTATGTATATTCTTCTGATCAAGAACGTTTCCTGCCACCACCTCTAGCCACCACCTCCGGTCACCCCCATCAAGTAAGGAGTTGAGATCTGGATCTTTTTTGGGGTTGGGTTATTAAGTTACAGCTTTTTATTTTGTTATTATTGTGATTTTTATTATTATTTTTATTATTATTTTTATTATTATTATTACTATGTGAATCCACTGCTATAAGTGGGAATTCCATTGCTGAAAGCACATAATCGTTGTTTATCATCATGATGAAGTATTGAAAGGAACATGTTTCATCACCATCTCTTGTGTTAAATCATTTTCGACTAACAAAATTAAGTTTTCTACTTTTAAATCAATAATAAAAGTCAAAAGGTTTAATTTCACACTATTTTACACCCTTTATTACATTTTCCATATATTAATAGTTATTTTTTATGGGTTGAATCATAAAGTTGTTAATGAGGATAATGATTTTATAATATATAAACAATTTTGGGTATAGTTTGTTTGCACACCAAGTGTTTGATCAAATGCTTGAATGAAAAAAAAACTTATGTTAACCTTTTTTATTTTTTTTATTATTAGTTTTTTGTTTATGTTTGATTGGATGTTAAAAAGATCATATTTTTTTTAATTGGGTAAATGTGTTTTTATTGCATATTTTTTGTTTAAGGTCTGTTAGTTCTGAATTAGGAGTTGAATCTATCTCAATTAACATGTGTTAGGGTTCAATTAACATGTGTTAAATAGAAAATGTGTTTTTATTTTTCTTGGTATATCTTTTGATTTGTTTCTAATAGTTTTTTAACTTTTTATTTCTTGTATATATGTTATTCTGTGTGAAGGTTTTGAATTTTTGTATTGGTGCTTACTGACGTGTCAGGGTTCAATTTAACACATGTTAGTGATTCTAAGACCTGTTTGTATTTGGTGCCTACTGATGAATATATCCCAATTGACATGTGTTAGGGTTCAATTAACATGTGTTAGTGATACTAACACAGGTTAGTATATGCCCAACTAACACGTGCTAGGGTTCATATGACATACGTTATTTTCAGAAATATCATATTTTAGAATATGCTGACACATGTTAGTGATGTCTCATTATGTGCTTTGTATAGCCCAACTAACACGTGTTATCCTTTTTGCAGGTGATGAGATGTTTGTGTTAAAGATGAAGATGGGTATCAAGAACGAAGCATAGCAAGATCTTTTTTATGTTGTTAGGATAGTTTTTTTATTATTCAGGTTGTGTCGGCTTCGAGTATTATCGTCGGTTTTTTATGGCTTCGAGCATTATTCTAATTAAGAAAGTCTAAGGCAGGTTGTGTCTGAGGCAGTACAAGATTTTTCTGGTGTTGATCCCCCAAATGTGGTTTTAGCAGGGAAACTAAAGAGGATTAAGGTGGCTCTAAAAATTTGGATGCAAACTTTGATATATAACAGGATTGTGGCCAAAAGATCGATTGAGTCAAAGATTGTGGATTTGGACAGGTCCATGGAGGATCGATTATTATCGGATGAGGAAATTAAAAAGTGGTGTGACATCCGTCACCCTCGTCTTTCATCTAAATGAAAATAGTAATCCTTCAAATATTTCCATTATGGTCCCTGTAAGTTTCGTCGTTTTCAAAATTTATTTTAGAACGAACTAAAATTTAATCATTTATTTTTTGTTATGGATCGGGTATACGTTTTAAGCGAATGCGTATGTTGAAACGTCATCCGGAAAGGATATTATAAAAATTTCAAGTTTTATAAAAGTTTAGAGTTTTAAAAGGTTAAATATAGTTACTTTGGTTAAGTTTTATAAAGGAAAAACTAACTAATTCATAATATAACTAACCTAGTTAGAACATAAGGGACCATTCTTGCCAATAGCTAAAAGTTTTTTAAAAAAACTCAATCTTTGTTCTTCCACGTTTTTCCGGTCAGCACCCTCGCCGGAATCCGGCGACTCTCCGGCGAGATTATAAACAGGATTTAATGCCTTATTATGACTTGTAATCACTCCTAAAACGTATCTCCATCACTCTTAATCGGTTACAAGGGTCCTTAACTGATAATAAACGCTTTTTAATGCGCTGTGATCGAACCAAATGTGTGTAACCGATTGGAAATTATAAACGACTCTAAAACGTTATTAATCAAACAATAATATAAGTTAGTTGTCTCTAAACGTTCACGAGAGCATACACAGTCTAAACCCACTCTTAAACGTTCCAGAATTCGCCTCCAATTTCTGCAATTCGTAAGCTTGTGTTCGGACCTTGGAGTTCCATTTTCGATTCAAAAACGCAGTGTAAGTCTATTTTTATGATGCCGTTTTGGTCTACAAACATTACTGAATCAAAGTCCCAAAATATCTTTGACGATTGTTGTTGATATCAGGTTTATTGGATTTCAACCTAGGGTTAGGGTTCTTGGTAGGATTGGGGAAGAAGATGACCTTTTACTTAATGGTTAAATGTATTTTCATTTGAATAAAATCAACAAAAGTGGGGTTTAGTCTAGTGGTTTGGTGTGTGAATGTAGTTGGAAAGGATCAAGGTTCGAATCCCACCAGATGCAACCCCTTTTTCTGATTTTTTTTTTAGTTATTATTTAATATTTTTTTTATTTATTTTAATTATTTAAAATGCATATAAACTTAGAATATTCATAATAAATTCATTTTTGATCCAAAAATTATGAAAATTTAGGTGTAACATCTTGACACCATAAAGAAAATTACCACACTTTTATTTTCTGGAAAATGTCTTATTTTTATATTTTTAATGATTTAATTTGTTTTAATCGTATTTAATTGATTAAAAATTCGTTTTTAATGATTTTAATCTCAAACTTTTTGTGAAATTATTTCTAATCATTATGAACTGAAATAAAAATATTTGGTTCAGAAAACATTTATTTTTATAAATTCTCCTATTTTTAATCATTTAAACATGATTTAATTTCATTAAATCAGTTTTAAATATAAATAAGTTTATAAAGATTATGGGAAAATTATTGTCATTGATTTACATCAAAAAGAATCTATTTTCTATAAAAATAACCTTTTTGGATCATGTCATGTATTTTTTTAGTCTTATTTATGTTTAACTAGACATAATAAAACGTTTATTTATTTATACTATTACAAAATCTATTTTAGAAATACCTTTCTTATAAAATAGAAATATTTCTTATGTTGAAAGTCTTAATTATTATTTGTCGAATCATTATCTAATTCGTCATTATTTATTTCCATATTTGTAATTATCGTATTTAGTTACAATAATTAGTTAAAGTAATTAACTAAATTATTTTGTCTTAATTATTTAAACATATTTTCAACTAAATACACAATTGGTAATAATTATATTATTTAAACCACATTTACAACCTTTCATATATTATTTGTGATATACAACTTTTACATTAATGCGACTTATCATAAAAACTCTAATTCCCCAAATCGACTTAGCAAACCCTAATGCCTTAGAACCCTAGCTACCTTAGACTTTTAGACATTTCCTTATTAGTACTCTTATACATTATAGGTTGGATTCCTCCGAATTCCCATTACTTAACTCACGACCGCTTAAGTTGGATTTTGATCGCTTTTGCAAACTGTGAGTATATCTTTCCCCTTTTTACTGTTTTACTACTTTGGGGTGACTCATGTACCTATATATTAATCAAGTTTCAATTTCTTATACTTAATGCAATTCTCATGTGTGTTTGCTTTATGTTAATTGGTGTGTCTATGACTTGTCAAAATCATTAACCGCTGGGCGACCTAGCATTTCAATGAATAGTACTATGGTATACCCCCTTGAGACTCTGTTAAGAGAATCTTGGTCATTGTCTTGTTAATTCATTATTCAGTTGGTTAGTCATGTGTTAGTCATTATTCTCAGGTTTGGTTTTGAACGGATATTACTTATTACATAATTGCAAATGGTACCGCACATGAATTGCTAAACACTTTTCTACTATATTTATTTAAACAGGGTATGCTCACCAATACAATTTTTGTATTGACCAAAATTATTTTGTACATGTTTCAGGTTGTTTTGAGATGCATCCTTTAAGCTTTCGGATTTATATTTAGATTTTGATTCATTGTATTTCAATTTAGTTGGCAGTTAGAATCGTTGTATTTCATTTCTATGTAATAAATTATTTAATCAATGTATTCAAAAGTTACACTTTAGTCCATGTGCTATTGAACAATCGTCACTACGTGACACCTCGATGTTTCTGCCATCGGTTGGGGTGTTACAAGTGGTCAGAATGCAAGCAGAAGCTAGAAGAAATAAACTTGGAGATAGTTCAAGATTTGAGGCAAAAAGCCCGGATTAAGTGGACGATCGAAGGTGATGAAAATACATCATTTTTTCATGGAATGATCAATAACAATGTGGGCAACAACAGGATGAACGGGATTCAAGTAAGGGATGAATGGGTGGTGGACCCAACTAGAATGCAGATGGAAGCTAGAAAATTTTTTGCTTTCAAGTTCCGAGAACCTATGCAAAACCGTCCAACTTCTACTTGCCCGTATCCGTATCTTAATCAAATATCCTCGTTGGAGGCTGATTGCCTTACTAATCCCTTTTCGGAACAGGAGGTTAAAAACGCTATTTGGATTGTGGTAGCGACAAGGCCCCAGGACCCGATGGGTTTACTTTCGCTTTTATAAAACAATTCTGGGAGATGCTAAAAGTAGACTTCATGAAGGTCTTTGAGGAGTTTTATGAGCATGGTTCTCTCAGTAGAGGTTGCGGCTCTTCATTTATCGCACTAATAGCTAAAGGGAACTCGCCCCATTAATTTTAATGACTACCGCCCCATTAGTTTAATCGGGTGCATTTCCAAAGTCATATCAAAAGTGCTGGCGAACCGGTGGAAGGCGGTGATCGAGTCTCATATTTAAGAAAGTTTTTAGGGTTTTTGGCATCTCAGAACATATTAGATGGTCCACTAATTGTGAATGAAGTTATTTTGTGGGCTAAAAAGTTTAGTTCCCGAGCCTTTGTATTGAAGGTAGACATGGAGAAGGCGTATGATTCGATCAGCGGAGCTTTATCATTTCGGTACTTCATCAAATGGGATTTCCTGGAAGATGGATTATGTGGGTTAGGGGTATACTCGAGTCTTCTTGGGCCTCGGTGTTGATAAATGGGTCCCCGACGTGGGAGTTCCAATGTTATAGGGGAGTACGGCAAGGTGACCCACTCTCTCCTTTAATTTTCATTATAGCAATGAAAGCTCTCACAAGTGTCATCCGAAAGGCCAATGAGATCGGATTGGTTAGAGGAATTCGGCTACTAAATAACGGTCCAGTTTTGATCCATCTTATGTATGCTGATGACATCATCTATATGGGCTAATGGGGCGAGGGTAATATACAAAATGTGATGAGGCTGATGAGGTGCTTTACCTTATATCCGGACTGAAGATGAATCACAGTAAGACAAATATTTATGGGGTGAGTGTTTCTGATGAGGTAACGGAAAACATGGCGAACATAATAAATTGTAAGTCGGGAGATTTTCGTGCAACTATTTGGGTCTACCTGTGGGCGCTAATATGAACCAGACGAGATTTTGGAGCGGCGTGGTCGATTGTTTCAAGAGCAGGCTGTCGAAATGGAAAGCTAAGAAATTATCTTTCGGAGGTAGAGTCGTCTTGTTAAAGGTTGTTTTAGACAGCCTCCTTTTATACTTCTTTTCATTATTCAAAGCGCCCAAAGGGATTCTTGACACACTGGAATTAATTAGAAGGTTTTTCTGGGGTGGTTATGAAGATAAGGCGAAAACTAATTGGATTGCTTGGGATAGAGTTATCGGACCATTGGAAAAGGGGGGTTTGGGGTTGGGTCGCTAAAGGTAATGAACGAAAGTTTATTGATTAAGTGGTGGTGGCGTTATAATCAAGAAAAAAGGTGCTTTGTGGCATAGAGTTGTTTCAGCGATCATCATAACCCGAATCAAGGGACATATATGTCGATTAAAGCTGGAACAAAATGTTGCAGGAACAAAATGTTGACATTAAAGGTATAATAAAAGGCAAAGTGGGGAACGGCGAAGAGATTCGTTTTTGGTTGGATTGGTGGACCGGTGACTGTCCGTTAATGTACAAATTTCCATCCTTGTTTAGTCTTGAAAACAGGAAAAACGCCACAATATCTAATAGGTTATTGGGGTGGGAATGGAAAAGAGCACCGGGCGATGGTATAGAGATGGAACAGCTGCAGATGTACAACAGCCTTGTCAACGAAGCGGTTCTCGGTCAAAAGCGGGACCAGTGGGTGTGGGCGGATAGTCATGATAACAATTTTTCGGTTGTAAGCTGCAAGAAGCCTTTGTCGCGTTTTGCGGTTCCGTTTTATCCTTTCAAATGGGTAAAAGGAGTGCGAAAAAAATATATATGTTCAGATGGAGGGAAATTCAAGATAGGCTCCCCACAATGATAGGCCTAAAGAAAAGGAAAATACTAAACAGGTCAACGACTTGCAGACTGTGCGGAGATGGAGATGAGGACGCAGACCATTTATTCACTTCCTGCTACATTGCATCGCTGCTCTGGAACAAAGTCAGTGCTTGGATTCGTATCCCACCGATCTATGCTTTCAGCATGAATGAGCTCTTAAACTTTCATAACAATGTAAATGTACCAAAGGAGAACTGCAGGCTGATGAGAATTATAATATTGGCAACGTGCTGGACGATTTGGAGAACACGAAACGACCTTGTTTTCAACGGGATAAGAGTTAATGCGGATGGGGTCTTCGATGAAACACAAGCTTGGGCATTTAATTAGGTGAGGCATAAATATAAGCAAACGGGTTGGACGTGGGAGAATTTGGTAGCATTCGATATTCCCATAACTTGATCATTGTCGGTCTGTTTCTGTAACGGTTAGGGGATGTTGGGCGATGTTTATTGATTGCTGCTAGTGCCTTGCTAGGTTCAATCATGTAATACTTTGGTGTGGAATAAAGTTTCTGTTTGCCGATCAAAAAAAAAAGTCTAAGAATACTAACAGGTATGTGCTAAGAGGAGCTATTGTTATTGGTCAGAGAAATGAAGTTGATAGAACCATCATTTACACAGGTTTTACTTCCACATTTATCACTAATTTTAGGTTAATTTTTTTTGTATCATAGAAAAACATATGCTTAAATCCTTCCTATTTGATAAATGCATGTTTTTAACCCTTAATATGAAAAAAAAAAAGTGAAAAGAAACTTTAAATGATGAGAAATTAAAGATCATGCACCAAATGCTAAGTATAACTACACACGCTTAGGTAAGGGCGTGCTCATCACGAGGTCAACAAAACTCAACAAAATAACCAAAGAAGCCACTCCAAAAGACTGAGCACGAGCGTGCTCATGGTGGCACGGAGTGACATAACAAAACTAAAGATATAGGGATCCTACCAAACTAAAAGTTTGTTATGCTACGTAGCTAAGCATGGTCGTGCCTACACTATGTGAAAAAGGGTTGTGGCCTTAGCCAGCGGAAGCTGTGAGCGTGTACTTTTCACCACGCAAAAAAATTTTCAGGTCAAGTGTGACTAAATGTCGAGTCATTGTAATTATCAGACGACCACTCTCACATTTAGTGGTCGTAGCTACTAACAATTGTGGCTATAGAGTACCAACATTTCTTGCTAAAATTAAGCATTTCCTCCATTAACCGTGGCTAAAGAGTAGCAACGACCACATGAAAAAATTATTTTAATTTTTAAGTGACTCTTTCCGTTACATAGTGATATGAATATATTTTAAGTGTGGCTTTTTCCCTATATTAACCTCGTTGGTTACCTTGACTTCTCTAATTTTCCTAATTATTAACTTGTGAACCTTGTTCATAACCTTGGTTGTATCCTTCTTAGTTGTACAAGCCTATTTGATAATTGCTTTGGTTCCCATGCTGACAGTTTTGATATTGTGGATTCCCTCAAAATTTTAACTCCTTTATACACACCATTTGAAGGATAAGGGTGTAGTTGACGATATGATGATGATAAGGGTGAATTTGATGATGATGATGATGATGATGATGATGATGATGATGATGATGATGATGATGATGATGATGATGATGATGAACCTACATATTTTTAAACCCAAATATGATTTGATCTTGTTGTTTCTTATATGCTTTAATACTCTTACAGGCCAATGGATAGTCTCGCAATTAATTTTATGGAATCTCGCAATAATCACATGGGTCACCATCTACCTGGCTCATTACGAAATCAAAATCTTTATAATTCAACTATGCCTGCAAATAATAACACACTCAGCGTAATATTGAACATAATAAAAAGAAATAAAATAAACTAAACTAGAAAAAAATTCGTGTTTTAGAGATTTCTATAAAAAACAATAAAAAAGAAAAATTAAATTAAGCGCACATATTCCCCGACAAACGACGCCATTTCGATGTAGTTGTCGTGGGCTAATAAAAATTAAGTCGAAATATATAGTAAGTGGAGGTAAGATCGTTTCCGTAAAGAATTGATAGAAAGAATAGTTTTTTAACTAAATTAATTAATGCTTAAAGTAGATTAATAATTTGGATTGATTTTAATTTGAAAACAATAACCTTAAAATTTGATTTTGGTGTTAAAACAATAAAAAGAAAGGGTAATAATCTTTAGGTTTTGGGTTTGATAAAATAACCATTGATACTCATTAACCGGTGATAGGTCATTAAGGATAACTACGTGTATGATTAATCAACTGAGGATCCAAACTTAATGGATTCTAATTATGTATCATCGACTCACTAAGAGTAATTTAAGTCAAAATATTATAGCAAGTGGAAGTAAGTCGTTTCCATAGATAATTGGTAGAAAGAATAGTTGTTTAACTAAATTAATTAATGCTTAAAGTAGATCAATAATTTGGATTGTGTATATATTATTGAAAACTTAACATGAATAGTAACCATTTTTTTGTTTTCGACACCATCATTTAATACTAAATATAGGAAGTTTCATATTAAAATACAAGATTGATTGGTGGTGTATTGGTTTGAGGTTCACTTTATTAGGAAGGAGGTTGTGAGTTTGATTTTGGGCAAGATCATTTTTTTTACAACATCATTTAATATTAAATATAGTTGGTTTCATATTAAAATACAAGATTGATTGGTGGTGTAGTGGTTTGAGGTTCATTTTTTTAAAAGTGAGGTTTTGTGTTTAATTCTTGGCTGGTTCATTTTGATTCTTTTTTTCTTTTACAACATCATTTAATATTAAATATATTTGGTTTCATATTAAAATACAAGATTGATTGATGGTTTAGTGGCTTGAGTTTCACCTTCTTAAGAGGAGGTTGTGAGTTCGAATCTGGGCTCGATCATTTTGTTTTCTTTTTTTTTCTTTTACAACATCATTTAATATTAAATATAGTTGGTTTCATATTAAAATATAAGATTGATTGGTGTGTGGTGGTTTGAGGTTCACTTTCCTAAGAGTGAGGTTGTGAGTTCAATTCTAGGCAACATCATTTATATAGTTTGTTTCACAAAAAATAACAAATTTTTAGTAGTGTGGTGGTTTGAGGTGTACATACCTAATTGACAGGTCTTATGTTCGAGACCGGCTTGAGGTGATTTATTTTTTTCATTTCCAATGGATTATTTAATGTTAAATATAATGGGTTCTAGGATTCATACACCCTGTAACATTACATTTGAGGGGTATGACATCACATTCTGAGTATGTGGCAGCTTCCTGTTGGTCTGTGATGTGGGCCAGGGTATATAAATCATAATTATAGGGTGTATGTTTCAACATAAATGGTTTCATATAAAGTCACAAGTTGGGTTGGGGGTGTAGTGGTTTGAGGTACACTTTTGTAATGAGTGGTCATAGGTTCGACATTGGGTGGGGGCATTTTATATTTTTTCCCACATCGTTATTTTATGTTAAAAATAATTGGGTTGGGAATAAAACACAAACTGAATTGGTCGTGTAGTGGTTTGAGGTGTCTTTCCCTAAACGGATGTCTTAGTTTCGAGACCTGGTTGGAGGCAAACATTTTTCCAGATTTTTTTGTAATCGCTTAGGCTAACATTGTTGCATTGGTACCCTAATAAACCAAGACAATAATGACAGCGAACGCGTGGCAATGCGCGCGGAAAGTAAAACTAGTTGATTTTAATTTGAAAATGGTAAACTTAAACTTTGATTTTTGTTTTAAAACAATAAAAAGAAATGGTAGTAATCTCTAGGTTTTAGGTTTGATAAAATAACCATTGATACTCTTTAGCTATTGATAGGTCATTAAGGATAACCACGTGTATGATTATTTACTGAGATCCAAACTTAATGGATTCTAATTATGTATCAACTCAGTAAGAGTAATATAAGAAAAACAAACCATAGACAATGATGTTGTGGGCTGCATAGCGCAAACACCTTTTTTTTTTACTCACCACAATGATGTTGTGGGTTTATTTTATTCATTCGATCCAATAAGACTCCATATCATAGCTCATTTGAAAGTCAACTTGCAGCTAACGAACACGTTTCTTTGATCCTTTGTTGACATCATACTCTTGATTTAATAAAGCCCAACATGCATAATTAAAAAAAAAAATAGACTTTGCATAATTTATTTTATTCTCTTTCAAACAAGAAGTTGAATAAACGAATTAATCATATTAAAATACTTCATTAATCCTTCTTTAATCCTAAAGTAATTTTTTTAGTAAGCTTGGTATATTTTTACGTCTCTTTTTTAGAAAATAAATCAAAACCAAAAAAATGGGTGGCCTTTAAAATGCTTGTGATCTTGGACCACAAATCGAGTTCTATCTACCTTGCCTGGATGTACATAGAAGCAAAAAATTATATAGTTTTATTTGAAGACAATCAATGGTTCAAGTGTGAGGAACTAAGGATATTTGATATACATATTTTATATACTAAAACAAATCCACTTTTTAACGATTGTTTTTTAAATTGATTAGAAATAGGCTTAATTTAGTTTTTTTTTTTTTTTAATTTTTAGGACAAATCGGGCTCAAAACAAACAAACGAAGCAAAACCAAGCGAAAAACAAGAATATATAGAACATGAAGACGAGACACGCTCTGTGCCTTGTAGGCACACACCATGCCTCGCCCATTAAACGACAAAACCATATTTCCTAGAAGATTTGAAGATCTAGTGGGGACCACAAAGTGGAACGTGTCTCGTGCCTTGCCAACAGGCGATAAATAGCCCCCTCCACGTTCATTTCAACTTGCTTAATTCTTTTCTGACCTCCAACAACACACTCTACTTCTACCCACTTCTTTAACCTTTGTAATATTGTAAGATTTGTAAGAACCTACTTAAATATCACTAATCTTGTGATTATTAATATAATCTTTTCAGGTATCTCAATGGTTCTTCTTGGCTAAAGTTCTTGTGGGTGTTTGGGGAAAATAAACCCTTTTGATGGGTATTTAACTAAAATGAGTCGGGATCGTCAAGAGGGGGGGGGTGTAGGTGTGTGTTAATGACTTTAAGTAAGAAGTTTCATATTAAAAGTGAATAAAACATTGGTGTCGCCAGTAACATGGGGCATTAAGGTTTCATCCAACACCCTTAAAAACTAACTATAAATCTTGTGTTGCCGCTAATGCGAAACATTCAAGTTTTCTATGTCTATTTAGAGTCAAATCATGTTGCTACTCAAAAGGTCATTTGAGATTTTGGTATAGGAATTTGTGTTTAGGAGCTCTTGCCTTGGTGTGGAGATAAGATCAAGACACGAAATCACTTGATTTATTAAGGATTAAAAACCATGACAATTTTAACAATAAAACTTGGCGTTTGAATAGTTTCCGTGCTGATTCTGTTAATAAGCTAGGTGAGATAAATTCCCGATGTTATTTTCTTATTTAGTACTAAACCACAACGATATATAGTTTCTCTGTAGATGTTTCAACATCGTTGTGGTTTGACCCGACCTTACGGGGAGTTTCCTTGCAGATTCAAGCCAATATAGCCGAGTGTGTGAGGGTCCCTAAAATAGAACTCTACAACTTTATGTCATTAATAGAGTACAACTTCTCGCCTAAAAATTGAGCTCTTGTTATCCATGTAACTTATCTTTAACATAGCATCAAGAAGGTGTAGAATGGTTGCTAGTGGCGTCTTGGTTGTGGTGGTGGTGGTGGTAGTGTTTGGATGGTGATTATGGCAGTGGTGGTGTTGGATGGTAACAGTTATGTTTTTGGCGAAGGTTTTGTGTCGTGGTTGTTGCGGTACTGGTGGAGTTGGGTGGTTGTGGTTTGTGGAAGTTGATGCTTTATGGTGAGAGAGAGGGGGGGGGGGGAGATAGAGAGAGTAAATGAAACTATAGATTGCAATTAAAAACCCATTTTCTCACAGGTGATGTTGATGTTACGGTTTTTTTTTAAGTTCACTTTATTATTATTTTTTTTCAATATGTTAATATATTAACACATAAACGCGACAAATTACATCAAGATAGCGGGCATGCGGGAAACAAGCTGCGTCGCAACCCCTTTCTGGACCGCAAACCCTAACCTAGTAAAAACAAACCCATGCCCCCCGGAGTCGAGACACTGCTATGAATAACCCGTTGGACTCTGGTCAGGAAAGGGATGGCTTCCGGTGCCAGGGAGCCAAAGGTATCAAATGCCAGGGGTACGAAAACGTGTTGGTTCTCCTCACAGGCTTTAGCATGCTTCTCAATTTTCTTCGCCTCTGCTTTCCGCACTGCTTGCCCTGCTACAAACCCACTATCCCTCATACCAACCAGGGGAGATACACCTGTTAGGTCAACACAAGCCTGTTTTCCCCAGGCCCACCCAAAGACAAGCAGGTCTGCTGGACGTACGGTGGATCTCCCTTCTGCGGGGTCTGAGAGGAAATTCACAGGAGCCTCCTTCTTGGCTGAGATCCCAGCCCTTCTTAAAATGTCCCAAAGAACGTCCCGGACCCAGTCATGCCTATATTTGAAACCAGGCAACTCCTTACAGTGAACCGCGTGTTCCCCGTATTTGTCTAAGCATGCCTTACGGCAAATCGGACAGACTTCATCTTCATGGTACATGGGGATCACCAAACGATATTTAAGAATTGCCCTGTATTCAAACCCAGACATGGTTTGGCCCAAACCTTCGATTGGGATAACATTCAGGAAATCTTGGGCATGGGGGCTTTGCAAGCATTCAATAACTGCCTTTTGGCGGGGGGACAAATCAAAAGCTTTACCCAGGCTCTGTGCGATTTTGCCAAAAAGGGCATTCGTCAAAGTTTTCTGAGGCTTTAGGGGAGTGTCCTTGTTAGAAAAACCGCCAATACCAAAACCTGGGAGATAGTCATTTATCCTTTCAAGGGCCTGCACGTAGTCCAAGTCCATGTCGACAACCCCACTATTCCTTAAGATGTGGTCTTGAAGATTCCAAGACTGAGCTCGTGATGCCACAAAAGCATACACCTCAACATCCTTTGCTGAGAGGAGCCCTAATCCTCCCAAACGCATCGGCAAGGACGCTAGTCGCCATTGTAGGTCACCAAAGAACGGGCCCCCACATACCACTATGTCTTCGATGGCTTCTCGCAGACCCTTGTCGAAACATGATACCGCTTCATCCATCATGGGGGGTTGGCAGGTCCGCAAACCAAAAAGCAACTTAGCGACCCCCATACAAGATCTGAGCAAGAGGAGTTCACTTTGGGGATCCCTAAGGCATGGCAAAAGTTTCATAAGATCAACCGCGTGCGAGGCTTGCCGCACTGCCAAATCCCGTATAAAGTAAGAGTCCCGACTAACAGCCCCTCCAAGGAGCTTCACCCCTTTTTTCTGGCCTGCCAATCCCACTGGGGAAAAGCTCGTCCCTAAGTTTCACCCCATTACAAGACGACCAAAAAACCTCAGTTTTCTTTATATTCAGTTGAAGCCCTAGGGATGGCCCTTCCTTCCGGATGATGTCTAAGGCATTCGCAACGTCGGTGGCATCACCAATAATCGTCCCATCATCAAGGTACCACGCATGAAATGGGAGGTTACATTTTTCTTGCACCCGGAGAACCATAGGGTGTAATGCCAAGGCGAAAAAGAGGGGAACTAGAGGGTCCCCCTGTTGAACTCCCGTAGTGGCCCCTATACAATCATTACCAACATACAACCTAGCTGGCTGGGCATATAAGAACTGGACCCACAGATAGATAGACGGGCAATGCTGAAGAACTTCTCGAAGAAGGGTAGTGCGGTCGATCATGTTGAACACGTTTGAAAAATCCACAGTGAGCATAGCCAGCGAACCGTCTTCATGGAAGGAGTTAAGGAACCTATTCGCACTGTGGAGCACCACCTCTGCCCCATTAGGAGTCCCCACCCCAAATTGAAAGTCCCCCAGATACATAGCCATTTCCTTACCAACCTTCCTCATAGCCACTTTAGATACCAGTCTGCGCCAAATGGCCCCTATTGCAATGGGACGGATCCCATTATCAGGTTTCAGAAGAGGGGTAAGGGGGGCCGAAGCAATAAATTCAGCAAGTACCCTGTGACATAACCCCCTAGCCATAAGTTGACGACTTCAGTAATAGCTGAGAACAAACCCGTGGAAGCCACGAAACCCCTCTCCGCTAAGGGCGTCCAATAGATGTTGGGCCCTCAAACCGTCCCTCCCGCAGGAAGTCTCTTTAGGGAAATGTCGGAGTTAGAGGGCAAGGATGGGGAGGCACCAAAGCTATACTTCCTTAGCTTATCGCCAAATGCACACACTTATTAATTTTACAATATGTTTATTCAATCGTGCTAGTCGCTTATTTATACCATTGTCAAAATTGAAACCTACTCTTTAATATAACGAGTAACAAATTTAAATATTTTTCTATTTATTTTATTATAGTTAAAGCTAACTTTTAACTCTAGATGAATATATCTTTTAATAAATACATTAGTGCCAACACCCTTTTTACGAACCCGTCGCGAAGCGCGGGCTCCTACACTAGTTTTATTCAAAAACTAGGATGATGTTGTTACTTGTTAGCCGCGCGTTACAGCTGCAAATTTCTGATGTCACGTTATGGTTATGAACATATGTCACCTTAATAAATTTGGGAAGTCGTTAGGTCGTCGTAACTACATACGTAATTTCCATCGTATAATAAAAATTCAATAATAAGTAAACTAAATTAGTAGCCGACAATAATTTTGGAATATAATAACTTAATAAGTTGACATTTATTTAACGCATACATTATCATCATAATTACACTTTTATAAATGATCAATTGACCATACCAATAATGAAATTTTTTCAACTACCACATGTAAGTAGGCGACCAGGCGCTTCAACACTTTTCGTTCACC
Source organism: Ambrosia x helenae (assembly GCA_030844895.1). NCBI lineage: Eukaryota > Viridiplantae > Streptophyta > Magnoliopsida > Asterales > Asteraceae > Ambrosia > Ambrosia x helenae. Next base: position 28,440,637 of record CM061231.1, read on the forward strand.
TACCAATCTTATCCATTGAATGTATCGAACGGCATCGGATAGGTATAGGTGAGAGTTTTGCGGTTCTGACTCATGAGAACCTTAGACGCGAACCTCTTTAAATGCATGAGACGGTTTCCGATTCTAGATTTATATAAAATATCGGTTATGGGCTAGTCAGTTCTAACCTGGCGGTACTAATATAAGAACCACAAGCTCCGGAAGCTCTAATTACCACCCACCTGGTTAACCATAATTCACATAACCGGAAGCTCTAGCAGACCTGCTTGTCTTTGGGTGGGCCGGGGGAAACACGCTTGTGTCGACCTAACAGGTGTATCTCCCCTGGTTGGTTTGAGGGATAATGGTTTTGTTGCAGGGCAAGCGGTGCGGAAAGCAGAGGCGAAGAAAGTTGAGAAGCATGCTAAAGCTTGTGAGGAGAACCAACATGTTTTCGTACCCCTGGCTTTTGATACCTTCGGCTCCTTGACACCGGAAGCCATTCGTTTCCTGTCCAGAGTCCAACAGGTCATTCATAGCAGTGTCTCGACTCCCGGGGGCAGGGGTTCGTCTTTAGTAGGCTAGGGTTTGCCATCCAGAAAGGGGTGGCGGCGCAACTTGTTGACCGCCTACCTGCTATCTTGATGTAATTTTTCACGATTATGTTTTAATATAACGATATTTTGTAAAAAATAAAAAATAAAATTACATAAGAAAAGGAGATCCAACTAAATCGGTACGTAAAACTAGTTAACATCTCTCAAAAATCAAAATATACGGCTTTAGACCGTTGGACTGGAATTAGGCTTGGAAAAGGGTCCCTGTGCAGGCTTTTGGAGGCCTTGGATCTAAGGTTGTGTGTAGTGGGGGGTTTTGAGGTTGGAGCGTTATGCTCATAACGAGCGTTTTAAAAGTTGAAAGTGACATTTGACCATTGAACGGTCATAAGGTTTTAAAAAAAAATTGTGCCTCTCTCTTCTTTATATATACATACACATCCACTTTCAATTCTCATCCATATCCATATACAAAACTAACACACACAAACACTTTCTTTCTAAAATTTCTACACACAAGATGAAACCATTCGGTAGAGGTGGTTTCGGGTTTGGTTCCCAAACTACTGGCGACAACACCCGACCCATGCTCCAACTGGCACACCGTCCGCCCAACGGTTGGAACTTCTTCATCTAGGGCTAGAAAGAAGTCGAGGACCTCTGAGTCGGCTGATACCAGGACCCCTACGTCTGACGCGCGTCACGTCGACCTAAACGACGAAAAAATGCGTTTTTTGCAAGGGAGGAGGGGGCGGAGGAGTTGCGTCGTCCGACCGGTCGACGGGCTGCTCGACAAGCACGGGCGGACTCTTCGTCGTCGGGGGTGAACGAGTTGATCCCGGCGTTTGCTGAGATGAACCAGCGGCTCCAAGACATACGCGACATCGGGGCACAGCGTATCCAAGAAAACCGAGAGGTGGTTGATATTATGAGGGATCGACAATTTGAGCGCGACTTTGCATTTTACACGAAGCCGCACGACCACCTAGAAGGCAAGGCCTTGGAAATGTGTTTGAACCAAAAGGCCAAAATCGAAAAAAAATATAACCTATGAGTATTTGTATTTTTTTTTTTTTTTAGTATTTGTAATTTTTTTAATATTTGTAATATTTATATATTTAATGGAATGTTTAAAGTATTTAATATTATTATTTAAATAAGAAAATAATAATTTAACCAATGATTATCCAATCATTTATAACCCCCTATAACCCCCTTCCCACTACACCATCTTTTTCCATAACCCCCATAACCCCCATTCTATTACTTTTTAATATTTTAATACCCATAACCCCCACCACTACACATACACTAACCATCTACAAGATTTGTTGGTGATTTTCGGTTAAACAGTGGGATTGATCGACGTGTATGGTTGTTGAATAACTCAGGTTCCTTTCCAGTCAAAAGTGTTAAACAAAAGCTGCAACTTCTCTGATATGTTCCAGTCCCTTATGTGGTTAGGCGTAAGAGTGTGTGTAGTGGTGGGAGGTTATGTGGGGGTTATGGTATTAAAATATTAAAAAGTAATAGAAGGGGGGTTATGTGGGGTTATGGAAAAAGAGGGTGTAGTGGGAAAGGGGGATATGAGGGGGTTATAAATGATTGGGTAATCATTGCTTTTTATTGTTTTTTTATTTAAATAGAAATATTAAATAGTTAATAATATTTCATTAAATATAAAAATAATAATAAAAAAATTTGAATTTCAAACGGTTACTGTTCCAAACCGTTTGAATTTCAAACTTTCCCCCCCAAACATTTAAATTTCAAAGTCTGAATTTCAAACTCCCCCCCCCCCCACCAAATCTCAGTCACACCTATAAATACCCCCCTCCTCCCAAATCTCAGTCACGCCTCTTCCCTCTTCCTCATCCTTTCCTCATCCTGAACACAATGAATAATATGGGCGGTTTTCAACCAGGAGCTGCCGGACCTTCTAATGTCCGGCAGTACGCTCGCCAGGTCCGGGGACGGGGCCGGCCCCGGAGACTACCATTCACCTCCTCTCCTCCTCCTCCACAACCTCCTCTTCCTCCTCCTCCTCCTCCTCCACAACATTGGTTATATCACCCTCCTCCCCCTGCTGCGGCACCACCAACCTTTCCTCATCCTGAAGTCGATGATGACTTCACGGATGAAGAATGGGCCTGGGCCATGGATTATACCATGGCTATTAATGAAATCGACCGACTGATGTTGTCGGCCCCCACCCCCGAATTGCTGCTGCTATCCCCACCCCCTACCACCAACCTATCCCCACCCCCCAGAATACCCCCACCCCTACCACCAACCTATCCCCACCCCCCAGAATACCCCTACCCACCACCACCAGACCACCCCACCCCGTGACTCCTGAGGACTTGGAAGCCCTCAGGGAACTTGAGGAGGAGGAGCGCCTTTGGAGCATGCCTACCCCTCCTCGTGAGTACTACTATTTCCCCTCGGATGCAAGATCCGATGGACAGGACGGCTCACGTTCCGTATCCCCCGAGTACTACACACTCGAGTGGGAGGTTTAGGATTATATTATGTGTTTATGTAATGTGTTTATGTAACGTGTTTATGTAACGTTTTAATAAGTAGTTTAGGATTAGGAACTCTGTTTGTAATAAGTAATTTAGGATTGTAATTTTATGTGTTTATGTATTATGTGTTAATGTAATGGTTTAAATTTTAAACAAAACTTTAAAAACTAAAACCTTAAACATTACAAATACAACACTAAACATAAAACATAACATTAAACATTACAACCTCCCAGGATAAGAAAATAAAGCATAAACATTAAAAATTAAACATAGTGAAAACGCATCAGAGACCACGACAAAAGATTGGTGATGGAGAAGTCGTTGTCGTATTGTTGACGATAGGCGTCGTGTGTCAATTGAATTGCCATCTGTTCGCTAACCCCAGGGTGCGCCTGTATCGTCGCTTCATAGACTCCATGCCATCTGTTAACGTTATTTCGTATAGCAGACCACTTACTGGTGATCTGATCAACGGTACGGTGGTTCGTTCCGGTGATTTGGTTGAACTCGACCAACACATTGGGCCAAAAAGACTCCCTATTGGCTGACGGGATCTCCTTAACATTCATCCACGCCCGCACCAACTCGAGTTGCTCTTAATTCGTCCACGCTGCCATAGGTTTGGTTTTTGGTTTGTATTTGGTTTTGTTTAGTTGGAAAAGTGTATATAAGAGTGTGTGTATGTGTGAGTTGTTTGTGTTGTATATGTATATATATAGAGAGATTTTGTTTAAAAAAATAAATAAATAAATAAATTTTTTGACCGTCGTCAAACGGTTATCAACATCAAATCATCCAAACTCAACCCATAACGCTCGTTATGAGCACAAAGAATCACCCCTAAAACTCCCCATAGCGCCGGAGGGGGCGGTGTTCCCGACGCTATGGAGGCCTAAAACGCCGGATAACTTGCCCACTACACACACCCTAATAAATAATAACTGGGTACCGAGAAAAGTTTTAATTTTGGCTTGGAGGGTTGAGCTTGAACCACTTCCGACTATGTTTTCGTTAGCTTTCAAAAACATCAATTTGGTGATGATCTAAAGATGGCTGATTATCTTTTTATTGATTATGGTTTTGTCAGTGGCGGACCCAGGATTTTTTTTTTATGGGGTGCGGAATCATAGACCTTATATAGGTCGTTTATCCATCAGGTGGCCCGGGTCGGTTCGGTTCGGGTCGACTCGTATACTAAAAATAATAATACTAAAATTCTACTAGTGGATCGAGTTTTACCGCAGTGGGCCTTCGGGCGGCGGGTTTCCCCCGGGAATTGGTCTGAAATTACTGGTGGATGCGGATTACTCTCAGGGTACTCCTTTGCCAGTGGGCACTTTGAAAGTGCTCGGGATTGATTTGTTGGCCGTTCAAGAAAAATATTCACATAATCACATTTACCTAATTAGCTTTTGGAGTTTTGTTATATTTGTTCAATTGTTTGTGAATTGTGACTGGTCAACGTCACAGGTTCCTCTTCTTTGTTTAGCGATCGCCGATCAGAAGCAGGGAGGGAGACAGACAACTTTTTCTTTTTGTTTTTCTTTGTTTAGCGCTCTTCTGGCTTTAGGTTTATTTTTTGTTTGTTTTTTCATTTTTTTTGTTTTTCTTTGTTTAGCGCTCTTCTGGCTTTAGGTTTATTTTTTGTTTGTTTTTTCATTTTAATCAATATTAAAACACATGTCGGCTTATTATAAACTTTGGGCTTGGGCTCATTCTTGAAATTGGGCTACTAACTAATAAAATGGGCTAACTCTTAACATATAATTATATATTTTTTTCTTGAGGTCGGTTTCAAAAGTCCAAGGGGTGCGGCTGAAAAATTTCATGGGGTGCGGACGGGATGAACGCGCGTATATAACACTAAATTTTTTTTTCAGGGTGGGCGCCCGCACCCCTTGGGCTTGCTTTAGGTCCGCCCATGGGTTTTGTTCAAGTGGTGTTGTTGCGGTAAGGGCAAAGAATTGAAGAGGCTATGGGTGACCTCTGTTTTTTTACTCAGTAGTGTAAATTTATTAATATTTCACTTGAAAATTTTATACGTATTGAGTCACCCCCGAGGCCTAATTTAAGGAACCCGTGACTTTTCTGGACTCTCTGCCCCCCAAAATATTTTGCTTAAGCTCTGTCACTGGCAGGGGCGAAGCTTGGTTTGTCAATCGAGGGAGTGGGACTTAATTTTTTTTATCGGTAGTGGCAAATAAGCGGGGGACGGACTCAACCCGGACCTAAATTTACCTATGAAAATCGCAAATTTCCTCTACTGCGCCAAAAACGAGGAGGGGGGGCTACCCTTGACCCTCACAATGCTTCGCCTCTGGCCACTGGTTGTTGCCTTTGGTTTAGGAGACATATTAGACATACACCTGCATATCGTTTGATTTGCAAGGTTGAAAAATTTGATCATCTAATCAATTTTTTTGGCCACAATTTAGTGTGTGCTTGTAGTGTCGGAACTTGAACTCTTAGATGGTGGGGGCCAAAATTCACGAGACCTTTTTTTTTCAAATCGGTGGAGGTCAGATTCAGTATATACAAAGCTTTCATCCAAAAATGGGTAAATTTACACTATTGAACCAAAAAACGGTAGGGGTCGGGGCACCTTTCGGACCTTATAATACTTCGCACATGTGTGTTTGGAAGGCGAGAAACGAGGCTATTTTCTACACTAAGCCGTGATCTATGCCAGTAGTGGGGGATATCAAAAGTATTAAGTTTGTTGTGGGTTAAAACTATGTCAAAGATTTTTTAGATGAATTAGGTGTTGTGGAGTAGTTTTAACATCCCTTGGTTAGCCGGCTAGTGTTTGGTTTTATGTTTATTTTGTTTGTTTTCGTGTTTTGTTTTTTGTGGCTGTTGTTTGGTGACTTGTATGTATCAGGGTTTTTTGCTAGTTCCACACTACCAGTTTTAGGGGGTGTTTGTTTTTTTTTTTCAAAAGCATATTCTTGATCTCTTTTGTCTGTGTGGCCCAGACGCATGCAGACGTTAAGGTCTTGCAGCCTGTTTGTTTCCTGGAAGACCTTCCACTCAAAAACGTATGCGCGTCCTTTTCTTGGCGCAGACTTGGACCAAGGTATTCTCACCTCTTCTCCCCCTCTTCTTCTTCATTGGAATTTTTCATCCTCCTTTTTCTTCCTCCTTCCCCTCCTCTCCCCTCCCACGGCGTCGCCACCCTCCTCCATCCCCTCCCCTCCCCATCTCCGCCGCCCACTGGGCTCATTAACTCTAGATTCACCGTCGACCTATCATCCATCAACGACGTCGTTTCCGCTCTCCCCTACCACCACCCCACCTCACCCAAACTCGAACAACAACAAACGTTAGAACAATAGTTAGACAAACGACGTCGTTACGAGTTGGCGGAGTCATCATCAACATCAGATCAAGATCAGGATTTTGATGACAGAATGAAGAAAAAAGAGAAAAGGAAACAGAGGAAGAAGAAAGAAATGGATTATGACAATGGGAGGAAGCAAAAGGTTCAATCTTAGGCGAGTAATGGGACTGGAGTAATAATAATAAAGAGTACTACTTTGCGGTGGGTTATGGTTACAATGGGTTGTGGTAGATTATGGTTATGGTTACATTGGGAGACCCAAACCCTACTCCGACCAGTTATGTTGTCTTAACCGGACCCACATTGGCTTTAGAGTATAGCTAGGAGTTCACAGGGAAAACCACAAAGGTACTCGCGCGAGTGATTAGTGACTTGCCTAGTCAGTATATGTAGTTAGCTAGTTATTATATGTAATAGTAGGTTAAAAAACATATATACTATTTTAACATGTTTAGTGACTTGCCTATAAATGATTAATCAATTACCTGAACATAAACACAAACACAATGAATACCTGTATAAGGTCATCATGGCCACAACCTCAACTTTAAATGAAAAGGAAACACTGGTCAAAGTAAAGTTGTATCACAAAGTGACAAAAATAAAAACAATCATCTAAGAAATATGTTTGAATTTCGATAAATTAAGTCGAATCATAATATTATGGAATAAAAAGAAGCTACACTTTGATAATTTTTTTCAATTCTCTAAATATATAAATAATATAAAACATATGAACAACCGAAATTAAATTGAATATTGAGTTCAAAATATAACTTTAACGTAAAAACAAACAAATGACAGCTTAGAAAAACACAATGCATAGTAAAAAAAACACCGTATTCAGGGAAAAAAAAACAATTTGCAGCAAAAAAAAAAACACAATGATCAGAATTGAAAAAACAATAAACTAGACAACAACACAAGGAACGGAAAATAACACAATGGAAAAACAAAATAACATATTGTGTTTTTTAACTATAATGTGCATCATGTTTTTTTTTTTTTTTCTGCATGAACAAAAACACTAAAAGAAAGTTTTTTGTTTTTCGTTTTTTGTATAACACTATAATACTCGTTGGCCAGATAACAAAACGCTCGTTAATTTTGTGTATTTTAAAACAATGTCATATAAAAAAGTTAAAGTTATTAATGTATAAAAATCATAGGGGATTTACATATATCATGCACACACATGTGAAAAGAAAAATATAACTTTAAAAGTTTTGGATTTAATTCAAGGGTGAAAATGACTTTAGGTGTATGTATCACACCCAATTATTTTATTATAGATATAGATTATAAGTTATTTCTAATTAAACTCGAATTTAATATAATAATGGTTGTAATAACACCGTGTCACAACTTGCAAGATATTCTCAACGTACCCTATGCTCTCTCTCTACGTATAAATATATGCATGTGATCGATCTTAAGAGACGTGCACAATACAAATGGCCACAAAAAGCTTCTTTAGAGAAGTAGAACTACCTGAGCAAAAACCTTATGACGACGCCGTTCTCTTCCCTGCGGTGTTATCACCAAACACTAGTTTTAGTGCACAACCAAATTTGAGTGTGTTTGAAACCGCTATCAGAGATGAGAAACCATGGCTGGAAGCTCTTCTACAACAAAGAGGTGTTATTCTTTTCCGAGGCTTCCATGTTACATCTCCTTCCGACTTCAATCGCGTGGTTGAAGCTTTCGGCTTCCCTGAAATCGTCTATGCTGGCGGTCGAGCACCTCGAACCAAGGTGGTTGGTCGGGTTTACACCGCCAATGAAAGTCCCCCCGAGATGAAAATTAATTTCCATCACGAGATGTCTTATGTATGTAAAACTAATTAGACAATTAACCTTAATTTGATTGATCTATTAGTAATGCCAATTATCAACTATTACGCCACTGGCAATCTAATCTCTCTCTGGTTTGTTTGAAAGTTAGAGCTTGCGTCGAAGTCAAACGGCTATTTAAAGGTAGTGGGCTATGACATAAGCCCTAACCATCAAATGGTCGTTCAACCGTCAACGAATCTTTAAAGGGACCTTTACAGATTCTTTGAACGGCCATCTAAAGGTTAGGACTTAGAGCATTCACAATTGATTCTCCATATTAGTGTGAGGGGCCCTTTATATTATATAGAGTGGGTATAAGTGGTTGTGAGTAGAGGAGAGAGAAAATATATAGAGGAAACACTGTTCACTAGTAAATTTGGAGGAGACACTGTTCACCCTCTATAATTTTTTAACATTTTTAAAAGTGGTTGTGAGTAGAGGAGAGAGAAAAGGTAATGATAAAAGTATAGAATAAGTATTATTAAATAGAAAAGAAGAGCGAAAGATAGTGATTTTTAGTGTAATTATTGAGATAGAGATGAAGTATTTAGTGTGAATGCTCTTATGTAGTAGGCCCCAACTTTCAAATAGTTGTTTGACTTTAATGGTGGCGTAAGATTGGTAGCAATGTTTTCAAAATCGGGCCGGATGTCAAACTGGATCCACCGGTCCAACCAACCGGCTAAAAAATAAAAAAATTCCAACAAATTTGAAAATTTCCTGTTGAACCTCTTTTTGCAACCGGTTCGTTGAACCAACGGTTTGCCAGTTCAATCCATGACCCAAACCGGCCAAGGCACCGGTTCCTGGTCTGGTCTGGCCAGCCGGTTAGTGTATGATTCATAAATTTCCCTGTAAACATATGACTCATTTGTGCATGTGTATTAAATTAACAGCTTCCTGAATACCCGTCGAAGTTATTTTTCTTTTGTGAAGAAGAACCAGCAGCTGGAAGCGGTGGAGAAACTCCAATAGCTTTGAGTCATATCGTGTATGAAAAAATGAAAGAGAAGCACCCTGAGTTCGTCGCTAAAGTGGAGGAGCATGGATTAAAGTTCATAACTGTAACGGGTGATGAGGACCATTCATCATCTATCGGTGGCAAAGGTTGGAAGTCTGCATACATGACAAATGACAAGAAAGTTGCTAATGAAAGGTTTTATTATCTTGTTAATTAATTTCACTCCATTAATTAACTAAAGGGAAATCGCTATTTTGGCTTTGACTTTTGGGGTCTTATCAAAATAGTCATCCCCGTCGATCTTTTGGGGGAGACAGCTCACAAATTTCCATACGCCTTAGGCGTCTCCAAGAGGCTTCCCGTGAGACGTCATCGGAAACAGAGTAGGGAAGCAGAGAGGTCGCAGAGACGCCCGAGATGGAGACGGCTGCCATGGAGACAGCTGCTCAAGACCAGAGACGTCACTAAGATGGTACCCGAGACGTCTCTCCTTCTTTCTCTCTCCTCCTCCATTTCTGATGACGTTTGTTGAAAACGAACCACAATAGACATCTACGGCACCACCACCACCACATGTTTGAATGAGTTAAAGAAGAAATAATATAGTTCTTGTCGGTTTTAAAAGTCAAGACGTCACCGGAACTATTGTTAATGGTAACCTTATAGACGTCTCCGTACGTGGTGAATGGTTTCTTATAGACATATCCCCACAATAGGCTGTTGCGTCGAAAAGAAGAAGGCGTTGGGTTTCCGATCTAGTTCTTTAAGAGGTTTTAGTCTTGGGTCTGGTGGAAGGTGGTTAATAATAATAATAATAATAATAATAATAATAATAATAATAAGAAGAAGAAGAAGAAGAAGAAGAAGAAGAAGAAGGTGGTGACGATTGGAGAGTTAACGAGGGTACAGATGAAGAAATGAAGGTGATGAAGTCTGACAATAGAAAGAGAAAGAGAGAAAAAAGGAGGGAGGGAGAGAGAGAGAGAGAAACGCCTGGACACGTGTCGCATAATAATTAGTCCATCGCTGTAGCCTATCAGGAGATGCATGAGATGCCTCGAAACTTGTGAACTGTTTCTCCCAAGATGGGAGGTGGCTAGTTTGGTAATTGCCTTTGGTCAATGGCTATTTTGGTGATTTTCCCTTGACTAAATCTTATAACTTGTAATTCAAGAAAAGACTCACCAAGTTTATCTTGAAGGTGTCTAAAATCATTATCAATGCTAGAATCATGTACTAGCCTTTATGCTATGTTTTTTTTAAAAGTTTTAGCATTGTCGATGAGAATGTTTTATTGGCAGGGCTAAAAAGCTAGGAACAAAGTTGGAATGGATGGAGCATGGTGTAAGAATTATAGCAGGTCCGGTGCAGGCAATCGGATTCAACAAGGAAAGTGGACAGAAAACATGGTTCAATAACCTTGCACTTTGTAACACAAGTCCAACAACGAATGGTATAAGTGAAGATCGTGATGTATATGTTGAACATGGAAATGGTGATCTTGTGCCTGATGATGCTTTCAATGACTTGTTGAAAATCATGGAAGATGAGTGTGTCGCGATACCTTGGAAGAAAGGTGATGTTATGCTAGTTAATAATTTGACAGTCCTTCATGGCCGACAACCAGTACTAAAGCCGCCTCGCCGCATATTAGCATCCCTTTGCAAGTGATGGTTGGAAACTAGAAGTATGAAATGGATGGTATCGAGATGGGATCATGGTCTTCTCTCGTGTGGTCAAGACTCAAGCATGTGGGCATGATCTTCGTTCCTTCATTTTTGTGTTATTTAGTTTATCTACCCGGCTAGTGTCTTGCTAGTCCGTTGTTGTCTTTAATAAATAATATCAACTGTTCTAAAAAATTAGTTTATACGGTTTCGTATTTGCTAAAAGGAATTCCTTGAGGGGAATGTACTTATATTCACCCACATGATTATTGTTGAAGGTTTAACTAAAAGCAAATATATATCTATATTATCTTATTAAGGAGGAGTGATGTACAACATGGTAATTTGCATTTCTGTACAACTTAACAAGCAACATGTACAACATATTTAAAGCATCAGTGAAGGATACCCGCAAAACTTAAGTAAATACAACCTTTATTGCTTATAGTACAATGCTTATTGAAGTCATTTAGGGGTTAAAATTGTCTTTCTACCTAAATATTAAATTGTTGAGAAAATTAATATAAACATAATTATAAAATTAATGAGGAAATTAAACTTAACTATGTGTTAATTACTTATGTTATTTGTGTTAATAAATAAGAAATCGAAAAGCCATAAATTCACGCCCACGCTAATGAATCTACCCGAATCTTTATCTTCTATACTATATTATAAAGCATCAGTGAAGGATACCCGCAAAACTTAAGTAAATACAACCTTTATTCCTTATAGTACAATGCTTATTGAAGTCATTTAAGGCGTAAAATTGTCTTTCTACCTAAATATTAAATTGTTGAGAAAATTAATATAAACATAATTATAAAATTAATGAGGAAATTAACAATAATGTGGTGACTCTTTACATTCATAACCTCCATGTCTTTATTATGTTTGTATCAATGTCATAGTCTTATAAATAGTGGTCATGTATTTGATATATAAATAATGTGGTGACTCTTCACATACATAACTTACATATCTTTCAATGTTTAGAGTAAATAAATTACATCATATATTATGTATTTATATCTTTTTTTTAAATTTATGTGGTTGCAGGATGGTATGATATGACACTTCTGTACACAAATGAATATGTAGGCTTGAAGTTTGCCAACACACCCAACCCATGCACATTTCAACCCAATAAAGTGAGCGATATATGTAGGCTTGACGTTTATACAAGCAAATATGGTAGAGATACTTCATGAGCAACGTCATCATCTTCCTCGATGGTTTTTTGTTTTCTCTGCTATTATAATCTTCTAGGAATAGAATTTAAGTTTCTGATCTCACGAAGTCACCAATTGTTTACATATCCAAAAGAAGACAAGTTCTTATCAATCGATTTGGTAGTTTTAACTATATTGATTACTAATTTGTTTGGTCCAATATATTTGTTACGGTGCTTGTCAAACTATGCTTTGAAACATTGTTTTGTCCAAAAAAATTATGTCTTCATTAGATGAGAAGCGAAAAAAATCAATGAGATGTTGACACTTGCAAGATATGGTTCCCGGATGCTACAAGGTATAAAGATATGAGTTAATCTTTATATACATATAAACATTTTTTTTTTCTACTTGTTCATATGTTCTTTGACAATTACAAAAATTTATCTTTATAATATATCATTTTTTTTGCTCCATTTAAATTTAGTTATTTTCTATAGACAATGGGAATGCCAGTGATGTTGGATGTAATAATCAACTATGTTGGATCGTTGCAGAATCAAATTGAGGTAATTTAATTGTGCAACTAACAATTAAAACAATAAACAAACAATATTATGAATTATTGATGAGAAAATATTTTTCAAAATTAATTAGTGCAGTTTTTTCTCTTCTTTGTGCATTTTTAGTTTCTCTCTATGAAGCTTTTCAGAAGCAAACATGTTCTATGACCTATTGACCTCAACTCTACTGAATTGGATGATATGGCCCCTATGAAGGGGACATTTGGCTTTCCCAACTATCCTTGTTAAGAAGTTGTGTATCTTGAATCATATATATTGTTTACTAAATAAAACGGACAAAATTATAAATATAAACATTCTAGATTTGCTAATATGTTTCTAAAATATTATAAATATTACTTCCACTTACTGCATGGGATGAAAACTGATGTTGCAGGAAACAAATGGACATGAAGGATAGATGATGGAGAGGATGGTTGGAGAAGGGTATGGAGACTTTCCTCAATTTCAATCAACATGGTCTCCTTGAACGCCATGAAATAGTTAACTCGATCTATACGTAAAACTATATTTGTTCTAAGACTTTTAAGGTATTTGTTGATCTATTTAATGTTCTTGTTAAACGTTGTATGTAGTGTGGTTCGCAATATTATTTTGTTTTCGGCAATTGTATATTGTTTAAGTTCTAATTCTAATTAATAAAATAAATTAAACACTAGCATAAAGAGAAAACAAAAACTTAACTATGTGTTAATTACTTATGTTATTTGTGTTAAGAAATAAGAAATCAAAAAGCTATAAATTCATGCTCAAGCTAATGAATCAACCCGAATTTTTATCTTCTATACTATATTATAAAGCATCAGTGAAGGATACCTGCAAAATTTAAGTAAATACAACCTTATTATGTTTGTATCAATGTTATAGTCTTATAAATAGTGGGTAAAATTGTCTTTCTACTTAAATATTAAATTGTTGAAGAAATTAATTTAAACATAATTATAAAATTGATGAGGAAATTAACAATGGTGACTCTTTACATTCATAACCTCCATGTCTTTATTATGTTTGTATCAATGTTATAGTCTTATAAATAGTGGTCATGTATTTGATATATAAATAATGTGGTGACTCTTTACATACATAACTTACATATCTTTCAATGTTTATAGTAAATAAATTACATCATATATTATGTATTTATATATTCTTTTTAAATTTATGTGGTTGCAGGATGGTATGATGTGACACTTTTGCACACAAATGAATATGTAGGCTTGAAGTTTGCCAACACACCCAACCCATGACACGTTTCAACCCATTAAAGTGAGCGATATATGTAGGCTTGACGTTTATACAAGCAAATATGGTATAAATACTTCATGAGCAACGTCATCATCTTCCTCAATAGTTTTTTTTTGTTTTCTCTACTACTATAAGCTTCTAGGAATAGAATTTAAGTTTCTGATCTCACGAAGTCACCAATTGTTTACATATCCAAAAGAAGACAAGTTCTTATCAGTCGATTTGGTAGTTTTAACTATACTGATTACTAATTTGTTTGGTCAATTATATTTGTTACGGCTCTTGTCAAACTAACATAAAATGAGAGTATCTATGCAAATCATTGACTCCACTGCATCTCGCGGGTGCCCTAAAATAATAGAAATATGCTGGACACTAAAAATTGCATTTTAGTAATTACATCACTTCCACTACAATCTTATGGTCATTAAGAGATACAACGCCACTTCACTACGCTAAGCACCGCTCTACGATGGCATACTTATCTACCTTCGAGATACATAAAAGGGTCCCACCAAAGAACGTGAGCCAATTTAAGGGTGTTGCAAGGAATAGTACGGCTTATTGTTATGTACCCATTTAAAATTTTCAGAAGATATACTTATGAGTTTCAGATTTTAGTAACATATATTTTATACATCGTTGTTTTCTACTTCATCATACCGAATAACCAACAAAAACGATGCACGAGGGGCAAAACAGATGTACCTGCCGCAACGCGCGGGCATTCTTACTAGTATATATATATATATATATATATATATATATATATAGATTCACGCCTATTATGAATGCTCGCCACATTGTGGCGGCTTTTAGTAAGGTGGGCACATGCACACCATCTGGCGGAACTACAAGGGTTTCACTGAACCTCGGGCTAACCAATTGACTTAATTTTCCTGTTAATAGTGATATGCATCTTACTCAATTTTCGTAGTTTAACCCCTTAAAATATGATCGTTAGATTAGTTGTATTGGAAAAGGAGTAAGGATGAGGTCGGGACGGTATCTGTATTTTACTTTAGAATACCGATACCATACCGATCTCACCGATAATACCGAAACCGAAAACCTTTAAATGTGGGTACCGATACCGATACCGAACACCTTCGGTTCGGTACGGGATCAGGATTGGGACGGGACGGGATCGGTATTCGGCGCTATGTGCTCATCCCTAAAAAGGAGTGTGAAATACTTGATCTGAAATAGACCAGGTGAAAACAAAGGCGGCAGTAAGCGTTGAGAAGGAGAAAAGGAAAAAAAACTAAGACCATCCATAATAAAAAAGGGTGGTGATATTTAAACCCCCAGCTTCTATTTAAACCCCTCCAAGCGCCTCGCTTAGGCCTAAGCGAGGCGCCTGGAGGGGGTAATTTATTTTGGTAGTTTTTTGATGTTTTGAGTTGTTTTTTTTATTATTTAATAATTATAAAAAGTTAAAAAAAATTAAAAAACAAAGTAATAACCCTCAACATTGTCAATGACTTAAACAAAGTAATAACCCTCAACATTGTCAATGACTTAAACTTGACATCATCAAAGGATATGTGTAAATTAGGTGTATGTCATCTTGATCAAAGTAGTTGAACATCTGATCATCAAGGTATTTTAAAGGGCTTTGATGGTTTAACTTCTTCATCATTATGTTAGTTAACTATCAGTTTTACACTTAAATTGTATGAAAGATAACATTAATCGGTTTTATTTAGCGTAAAAAGTTCATTGTACATATACCTCCTTATCTAAAACAAATCACTTCTCTATGGAAGTTGCTAAAATAGTTAAACAAAAGCTGAAATTGAACAGTTATTTGAATCTCTCTGATCCATGGTATCCACTTTCAGAATCTGAAGAGAAGCTATCATCTCAGAGAGATATCTGTCAAGTCCAAAAATTGCAAGTCCAAATCATTATACGATGTCTTTTTCAGAGGACCTCGACTCTTGAGATGTTGCAGGTGTTTGAAAAGTTTGAACTGAAATTGAACTTTTCATGCAAGCAACTAAATTCAGTTGTTTTACTAATTTCATAGTCTTGATACTTTTAACAATCGGATCGGCGCTAAACAATAGAAAGTAATTACAATCCGAAACAATAAAAAGTAATTACAAAGAAGATGATCAAAGATGCTACAACATAACTTGCACCGGCTTGAGATATGAGTTTAATTAGCTTGAATCTCTCTGATCCATGGTATCCACTTTCAGGTTGTCTTCATCGTTGACCACTATCTCTCGGATAACAACTGAAAAGTTGTCTCATTAATTCCAATTCCAATTCCACCGGTGCAATCAGAATCTGAAGAGAAGCTATCATATCAGAGAGATATCTGTCAACGATGATGGCGCAGAGGTTAGCGGTAACTTTAAATTTTGAATGATCGTCGGTTTGCTCTCTATATACCAATCAACAGTAGCGATCAGAGAAAGATTTAGTTGAAAGTGGATACAATGGATCAGAGAGATTTAAGCTAATTAAACTCATATCTCAAGCCGGTGCAAGTTATGAAATGACACATGCAGAATGTAATGTCATGCACAATGTGATTTGTATTAATGGCAAAGTGATTTGTAAGGGAAGAAGAAGAGAATGTTATATATGTTTACCTTCCCATGGAAACTCTGAAGACCTTAACGGAGGTTTGCTAGAGGGTCATTGGTCTTCAGAGTTTCCAACCCCTAATACATTCATCAAAGGATATTCATGTGAGAATGATTTTGTACAAGATTCCTATGCAAGCAAGTCAAATTAAGTTGTTAGACCAACTTGAGATATGAGTTTAATTAGCTTAAATCTCTCTGATCCATGATATGAGAGCATAAGAGAAGAGATAATAACATATGAGCGTCAACATAACTTGCACCGACTTGAGATATGAGTTTACAGGTAAAGAGATGAAAACCAATACTAGGGTTCTTTTCAGTGAAGGCTGCGAAAAGCATGCAGCGGATGATTGCCAATGAGATTGATAACTGGACAGGTTAGCCAGGTGTTTGTCAAAAAGGTAGAGCACACCACTAGAGCAAAAAGTTGTGTGTATGAATAGTGACCCTCTGGCAAACCTGCCATTAATCGGTTTTATTTAGCGTAAAAAGTTCATTGTACATATACCTCCTTATTTAAAAACAAATCACATCATTGTAGAGGTTACTAGGTTACTCATTACCGTTGGACGTTGAAGGTAAACATGGACAGTGAGAAGTGAGATTGATAACTTCTCTATGGAAGTTGCTAAAATAGTTAAACAAAAGCTAAAATTGAACAGTTATTTGGAAACATACTTGAAATCAATGGGAAGATAAACAATCCTCATCCACAATGTTCTTACCTATGAGTTTAATTAGCTTGAATCTCTCTGATCCATGGTATCCACTTTCAGAATCTGAAGAGAAGCTATCATCTCAGAGAGATATTTGTCAAGTCCAAATATTGCAAGTCCAAATCAGTTGTTTTACTAATTTCATAGTCTTGATACTTTTAACAATCGGTTTGAGATACAAAGAAGATGATCAAAGATGCTACAACATAACTTGCACCGGCTTGAGATATGAGTTTAATTAGCTTGAATCTCTTTGATCCATGGTATCCGGTTGTTTTCAGGTTGTCTTCATCGTTGACCGCTATCTCTCGGATAACAACCTGGTTGCAAAGGAACTTCAGGTTAGCCAGACGTTTGTCAAAAGCAAGTGTGAAGATCAAGATCAAGAAGACTGGATACCATGGATCAAAGAGATTCAAGCTAATCAAACTCATATCTCAAGTTGGTCTAACAACTGAATTTGACTTGCTTGCATAGGAATCTTGTACGAAATTATACAGTTATTTGGAATGTTTCTGATCATTATGGTCAACGATGAAGGTGTGTTGTATGTATAAAATTGTGAATAATTGTGAGAGTCGATATGAGAGCAATAATCCATCGAGAACTAGAGAAACAGAGAATAAGAGAAGAGATAATAACATATGAGCTACAACGATAGGCGTTTTCGATTTCTAAATGAATCAACGACTTAAACTTGACATCATCAACCACGTATAGTCAAATATTTATTCTCCATATCCATACCTTGTTTCAAGTATCTTGTAAAATTCATTTCGTCTTCAAGACTTCTATGAGTCAACAAAGGTTGACTTTTTTGAGCATTAACAATGACTATATTACATTATTATTATTATTATTATCATTTTATTATATTTGTAATTTAGTTCCTTTGTTTTATTATTATAATCATTTGTTATTATCAAGAATCGGAAATTAGTAAAACGATTTATGAAAGTATCAAGAATCGGAAATTAGTAAAACGATTTAATAAATCATTGCTCAGACGTTAGGGTTTGATAAACACAAAACTTATTATTTATAAAGCAACAAAAACACAAATCGTACCGTGAAATAAAGAGAGGCCCATTAGGAGTGCCGTGGAGGAAGATCGTCGGTTTGCTGTAGTCGATGATGACACAGAGGTTAGCGGTAACTTTAAATTTTGAATGATCGTCGGTTTGTACAATGATGTGGTGTCTTCAATGATTCTAAAAAACTTGAAAGTAATTACACCGGCTTGAGATATGAGTTTGATCATTATCGTATTTGCAACTTAGTTCCTTTCTCTCGAAAAACAATCCGATTGTTAAAAGTATCAAGACTATCAAATTAGTAAAACAACTGAATTTTTACCTGCTTTGCATGAAAAGTTATTTTTAAATGTTTGTTAATATATCTTTAAATGTTTGATCTGCAATATTTGAAAATTATCATTTCTTGATATGCTTGGTAACACCTTGATCTGTAATATCTGAAAATTATCATTTCTCAAAAAGTAATTAAAAACACTTAAAAATGAATTAAAAACAATTGTTGCGAGTTAGGTTTAGTCGGAGGACCACGTACAATGATTCATCAAAGTTGTACAAAGCTGGATGTTTATACTGGAAAACCAAAACGAGCAATTAACGAAGCGAAACGGAGAGTTATAATTTTCTTGGCTAGGAAACAACTTAAAAGAACCAAAAATGAATTAAAATTATTTTTTGGTGATTAACAGATAATTTTAAAGAATTAAAAGAAAATCAAATTTTTTTAAAAAAAGGCCAAAGCACCTCACTTTGGTCAAAGCGAGGCGCCTGTGGTCTAATCAAACCACTAAAGCACCTCGCTTTGGTCAAAGCGAGGCACTAAAGCGCCTCGCTTTGACCAAAGCGAGGTGCTTTGGCCTTTTTTTTAAAAAAAATTGAATTTCTTTTAATTCTTTAAAATTATCTATTAATCACCAAAAAATGATTTTAATTCATTTTTGGTTCTTTTAAGTTGTTTCCAAGCCAAGAAAATTATATCTCTCAGTTTCGCTTCGTTAAATTGCTCGTTTTGGTTTTCCAGTAAAAAACATCCAGCTTTGTACAACTTTGATGAATCATTGTACGTGGTCCTCCGACTAAACCTAACTCGCAACAATTGTTTTTAATTCATTTTTAAGTGTTTTTAATTACTTTTCGAGAAATGATAATTTTCAGATATTACAGATCAAGGTGTTACCAAGCATGTCAAGAAATGATAATTTTCAGATATTACAGATCAAGGTGTTACCAAGCATGTCAAGAAATGATAATTTTCAAATATTGCAGATCAAGGAAAGAATGAAAATACGTGATGCACATAACCCTCCATGCAAATCATCCCAATTCTGTCAAAGAAGATGTATTCACCATTTCAAACGATTTGCCTCCTTTTGAATTCAGGTAGTACTAGTTAAGGGATTGTCAAAGACCGATCGAACATCTTTTTGTTTGTTTGTTTGCTTGAATGTCTATGGAAACAACAATGGATTTGTCAAAAGCAAGTGTGAAGATCAAGATCAAAGAAGACAGTACGTTCAACGATGAAGTTGTGTTGTATGTATAAAATAGTGAATAATTGTAGTGTGTTCGGTGTAGTCAACGAACATCATTCAAAATTTCAACTTCCCGTTCAGGTGCTTAAGTCCACCTTGAGATATGAGTTTAATTAGCTTGAATCTCTCTGATCCATGGTATCCGGTTGTTTTCAGGTTGTCTTCATCGTTGACCGCTATCTCTCGGATAACAACTGAAAAGTTGTCAACGATGATGGCGCAGAGGTTAGCGGTAACTTTAAATTTTGAATGATCGTTGGTTTGCTCTCTATATACCAATCAACAGTAGCAATCATTACAGTTATTTGGAATGTTTCTGATCATTGTCAGAGGGTCACTATTCATACATAAAGAGATAAAGGTTGTACACGAGTATAATCAAACAAGGGTTGCCCGGAGTTTGATTAGATTGAATCTCTCTGATCCATGGTATCCGGTTGTTTTCAGGTTGTCTTCATCGTTGACCACTATCTCTCGGATAACAACTGAAAAGTTGTCTCATTAATTCCAAAACCTAAAGAGAAGATATCATCTCAGTGAGATTGATAACTTCTCTATGGAAGTTGCTACAATAGTTAAACAAAAGCTGAAATTGAACAGTTATTTGGAATGTTTCTGATCATTACAGTTATGCGTTTTTTGGTGAAATGAACTTGAAGAAATGATTTGGTGGATATATCATGAGTTAAACAAAAGCTGAAATTGGACGGTTATTTGGAATGTTCCTGATCATTACTTTTCATGCAAGCAAGTAAAATTCTGATCATTACTTTTCATGCAAGCAAGTAAAATTCAGTTGTTGGACAGTGAGATTGATAACTGGACAGGTTAGCCAAACCATACGAGGGTGGCAGGAAAAAGTTGACATTTTGATCCAAAGGAAATTCAGGTTAGCCAGACGTTTGTCAAAAGAACATTTTTTTATAATAATTATATTAAAAAAAAACAAAAAACTAACTCAAAAGATCAAAAAAAAAAAAAAAAAAATTGATCCGAAGAGCCTCGCTTAGGCCTAAGCGAGGCGCTTCGAATTAAAATCAGCTTTTTCTGCCCCCCCCGTACTGACCTCCTCTGATTGAATTCAAAGCGCCTCGCTTAGGCCTAAGCGAGGCGCTTTGAGGGGGTGGAAATAGAAGGTGGGGGGTGGGAATAGACCGAGCCTAAAAAAAACATTAAAAACACTTATAAACGTGTTTAATCACATTATAAAACTACTCATTCACTCAAAACTCACCTAATAAGAAAAAAAAACTAAAAATACATTCACAATCAACATCATCACCACTTTTTATTTACAAAAAAAAAAATGTGTTTTTAATATTACTACCCAACCCACCGACTAACACCATCCCCACGACCCACCAATCCATTTACTCGTTTTTTCTAGTTTGTCCATTAAAATGATTCTAAAACTGGAAGGTAATTAAAATGAAGGTCACAATAGCTAAAAAACAAGATAACATCCACATCAACTTTAAAAAACATGTAAAAATGCCGTATTGTGATTGGTCTGAGTGAATGACTGAATGAGACTGCATAAATAGAACTGAGAAGATGGGTCGTTGTAGTGGACCATCAGGCTTTCTAATAGAAAAGCTAAAATAAACTTATTTTATTAAGTTGTATACAGCTCTATATGATTAAATCATTGTTCATTGTAAGGTGGCACAAGCAGTTTGGGGACAAATCTTCACATGGGTTAATATGCCAACGGGCGACAGATTCGAAACAATCAACGAACTACTGCATAGCTTGGGTGGGTTGACCATTACGGCCAAAAGGAAAAAGGTAATACATGCTATATTTTTACAAACGATGTGGTGCATTTGGCGTAATCGGAATGACAAAGTCTTTAACAATAGGAGAGCATTGGTTCATAAAATGGTGGAGGAGATAAAAGAGACATCATTTGAATGTATAATCCATAGGTCAAAGTTGCCACCTATGTCTTGGACTGCATGGCGCAACTTCAACTTAGCCTTTTAATGATGTATTTGATCCGGACGAATAATGTATTATGTGTAATCTGGGTTCTATAGCAACTTGCTATTGCTATGGAGTCATGTTCTGTTTGTAGTTATAAAATTTCATTTAGCCGTTAAAAAAAATGATAAAAGAAAAAATGAAAAACAAAAAAAAAACTATTCATATTTGATTTGACTTCTATATTTTTAAATTACTAAAATATAATTTTGTTATTTACGTTTATAACAAATTTCAATGCATGTCATTTATCTTAATAATTGATGAAATCTTACATGGTTTGTTTTTTTACCCTAACCCACTTAAAGTTATAGTAAATAAATTTTCATGTTATTGTTTGGAGTATTGGATTTAAATAATCTTAACTATCGTCAATTAGTCGCGACCAGTCACAACTAATGATATATGTGTTGACGGTATAAGGAAACAACATAATTATGTTGTTTCCTTATAGACGGTATCACCTTTAAACATATTGGCCACCAACAGACCATAACTAACATAATACTAACTGTTTATATAAATAGAACATAATTTTTCTAGTTATAGTCCGTTGATGGCCAATATGTTGGAATAAATATACGTAACGTTTGTATATTTATCGATAGCCATTATAATTATTTATATAATGATGATCAATTATTAATATTATCCTAAGCCCAATAACAGATATGTCTTTGATGGGCGGACTATCATTAGATGGGCCTTATTAGGGTGTCCCCTGTGTGTATAAATAGAGAGTTTACTAGAGGTATTAGGTTGGACTCTGATAACACCATAACCTATTGTAGCCGCCACCTACCTCTCTCTCACATGATCACTTTGTGATCATTAGCCATCATTAGTGTACACACTAAAGGGAACCCGATCAAGATGATGGTGTCTTCCATTACTGAGGTTCCTAAACGGTTAAGCAAATCAGGTACACTTGAATAAATCTTATGTTTATTCCTTATGTTCTTATTAATATAATCAACATGTGGTATCAGAGCAATGTTGATTATATCAATTCTAATTCGATTTGCAAAATTATTCAAAACTTTTGATTTAGAAAAAAGTTCACAGAATGTTTAGTGAATCAAGAAAAGAAAATCGAAACTTTTGTTTTTTCATTAATGACATCGAAAAATTCATGTTGAAAAAAAAATTATATAATTATGTTGTTTCGGCCTACTATGAAAATCACGAAAAAAAAAAAGTCAGGTGGAATTAATTAAGTCTATAGAAACCACTTTCAAATATTAAGCATTATGTTTCATGAACAATTTCATTACTAGACTTTTCATTCTTAAGTCAAAATAATTGAAATCTATAAAGCAAATCAGATGTTTTGACATACGTGAACTGATTTTATTATATTATGTTCATTTGTTAAAGTTATTTTTTTATTAATTTGAATTCACTCCATAAATTTAACCGGAGATAACTACGGATTCATATGATAAGGATTATATTGATTATGTTTTTTTTCGGTTGATGTTCTTCAAGAACAGCATAAGAAAACCGAAAATTATTATGATTTTGGTTTAAAATTGGATTGAAATTATGTTTCCAATAATTTAGGATATAACTTTATCTCCAAGGAATTTTTGAAATCAATTATGATTAAGTCAAAGATTTCGAAATCTTATGATATCTTTGGAGATAATCATTAAATTTGGAAATAGATATTATGTAAATCCCTAAAATTTTGAACCAATTTATTATTATAATTATCTGTTTTCGATATTAATAATTGTTTTCGGTTTTAAGAATTAATGAATTTAGGTTCTCGGATTATCAGTTAAGTCCTGAATTCAGGTTCTCGAATTTTATTTCTTAAGTTCTCGGTTTTAAAGCTTTCGATCAGGTTCACGGACATGAGTTCTCGGTCAAGGTCTTCATCTTCGAAAACCATAATGTTTTTCGAGAACCCATACTGTTTTCAAGAACCCATCTTATTTATCGAGAACTATCATGTATTCGAGAACCAATATTTTTCGAGAACTATAAAAAAGATCCGAGAACTGTTAAAGTTATCCGAAAACATAAGTTATTCGAGTACTCATAATATATTCGAGAACTCATCAGTATATCGAGAACTAATTATGATATTCGAGAACTCATCATGACATTCGAGAACTCATTATGATATCTGAGAACTCATTAAGTCTTTGAGTACTCATGATTTATTCGAGATCTCATAAGTGTAACGACTCGTTTTTTTTTTTTTTTTTAAACATGTAGATAATATATAAACATCCATTATATATATATATCCAAAACGTCAAGTTCACAACGTGCCAACAACCTTGGCGACACTAGTTAAGTTACAAAAGACAAAGCCTAAGTTGGCTACCATGCGAATCTTTGACCCATATCCAAACCATATACAAAACATTAACCATTTGTTTTTAAAAGACTCAAAGATCCTAACATAACCATGGTACCCAACCCAAAAAGAACGCGAGCGTGCATAACCCATCCTTGCTTGAGACTTGATCTTCATTCATGTGCTTTACCTATTTCAAATCAACAAAGCAAACATTTAGTAGGTTATAAACCATATGATCATCTTATCCAAGGGACCCAAGAAGTCCATGGAATCACAATGAAATCCTTACTTCTACCATTTTGACCCGTTAAGGGTATTCCTACCATTTGACCCGTTAAGGGTATTCCCACCATTTTGACCCGTTAAGGGTATTCCTACCATTTTGACCCGTTAAGGGTACTTCCACCGTATTGACCCATCGAGGGTGTTCCTACTATTTTGACCCGTTAAGGGTGTTTCCACCATCTAAATCATTCTACCTATTTATACCCTTCTTAGCCACAAGGATACTACATGTTACTTCCATTCTACCAAATTCATTCACAAAATGCATACATAACAATTATGACTAACATACTCATTAAACTACATAGTTGGTAGTAACCAACTTACCTTTATCGTGCGCACCTTGCTCCTTGTAACCGCTTGTACCTTCCACCTTCACACCTACATAGCGAAGGAATTCATACTTTAGCTTTTTGCACTTTACCCTTTACCATTCTAGGTACAAGGTAGATAAACTAGCATAACCACATAGCTACAACATCTACCATCATAGTTATCATGTATTTTCCCACAATTTCACCTATTCTAAATCACTAGGCATTTTATCATACACTTGATGTGCATATTCCTACATCCAAGTGATTATACTATTCCATGACACAACATTCCCAATTCTACACTTATACTTACAATCTTCATGAATTTCTTAACAATAAGCATAATCAATTGAGTTCTTATGAGATTAAGGTCCTGTTTGACTTTTTAAAAGTCAACAGAAACTTCATCCCAACACCCACTTAACACATTCTCAATTCAACCCTATTACAAGCAATTAACATACATTTTCTTCAATTTTACACTACTTACACATATAAGCATGCTTTTCTAATCACAAGAAGTAATTATCATAACATAATCATGGAACCCACCAAACTACTTCCAATTCTTACAATTACTAGTTCTACAACTTACCAATAGTATTAGGGCCACTAGATGGTTATGAACTCCTAGACATGCAGGGATTTGGGGGATGATTTCCTTCTCAAATTTTCAGCTATGGATGGCTGATTTTGAGACCTCCTTGTCGCCTCCCTCTCTCTCTGCGTACTCTCTCTTTTCTTTTTCCCAACAATCCCCAATTTCCTTCTAACCCCTCTATTTAGTTAGTTGTTTAATTCCTTCTAAGACCCACCCCTCAAGAAGAGTGTTGGGTCATGTTTAACCCCTCCCCTTTTTACCAACTAAGTTCTACCAAATTAACCAAGTAGCTAACTTGGTTAAATTTTTATTTTTGTTACATGTACCACTACAATGCATTACTTACAACTAGGGGTACACATATATACATACATACATCCACGCATACATACATACCCGTAATAACATATATATATACATATATACATACATACATACCATATTATCATTAATTTAATATTTTTGGGGTGTTACAAGTCTACCCCCCTTAAAAAGGTTTCGACCCCGAAACCTGAATACGTACCGAAAAGAGCCGGGTAGTGTTTCCGCATTTCTTCTTCGGATTCCCACGTAAGATCCGAACCCTTCCGATGTTGCCATTGAACCAAGACTTGGTTTATGGTCTTATTTCGCAACCGCTTCACCTTGAAATCTTTTATAGCCACCGAATTTTCTACGTAATTCAACTTGTCGTCTACCTCTATGTCTTCAAGAGGCACGTACGCGGTTTCATCTGCGAGACATTTTCGTAACTGGGACACATGAAAGGTGTCATGGATCCCACTCAAAGATGGCGGTAGCTCCAACCGGTAAGCCACTTGCCCGACCCGTGCCAAAATTTTGAAGGGTCCTATATAACGCGGGCCTAACTTCCCGCGCTTACGAAATCTGATGATGCCCTTCCAAGGGGAGACTTTTAGCAACACAAAATCTCCCACTTGAAATTCGATCGGTCGTCTTCTACGATCCGCATACGCCTTTTGTCGGTCTTGAGCGGCTTGAATCCTAGCCCGTATTAGGCTAATTTTTTCGTTAGTGAGAGCCACCAAATCACTTGGAGCTAACTCCCGCTGACCCACTTCTCCCCAACACACCGGGGTTCTACATTTTCTCCCGTATAACATTTCAAATGGTGCCATTTGGATGCTACTGTGATAGCTATTATTATACGAGAATTCCACTAATGGTAAGTGTTCATCCCAACTTCCCCCAAAATCTAGGACACATGCCCTCAACATATCTATGAGGGTTTGAATGGTTCTTTCGGTTTGTCCGTCAGTTTGGGGGTGGTAGGCGGTACTAACCAACAACTTCGTACCCATTTCTTCTTGGAACCTCCTCCAATACCGGGATGTGAATCGAGTGTCCCGATCCGACACAATGGACACGGGTACACCATGCCGGGATACAATCTCATTCACATAAATTTCTGCCATCCGTTCGGAGGTGTAGGCCTCCCGGATAGCCAAAAAGTGAGCGCTTTTAGTGAGTCGGTCCACCACTACCCAAATCGCATCATAACCCTTCCTTGTCTTTGGTAATTTTGTCACGAGATCCATAGTGATCTCCTCCCACTTCCACACCGGGACCTCAAGTGATTGTAATTTCCCGTAAGGCTTTTGGTGTTCGGCTTTGACTTGAGAGCAGGTCAAACATTTCTCCACATACTTAGCGATGTCGCGCTTCATTCCCGGCCACCAATAGTCTTTCTTTAAATCCCGATACATCTTGGTCGCCCCCGGGTGGATTGAGAACCGGGACTTGTGGGCTTTGTCAAGTAGTGAAGTCTTGACTTCACATGTCCAAGGGACCCATACCCGCCCATATCGGGTCTTCATCCCATCCGCATTCTCTTCCAACTTGTCTATCATCCCTTTCATTCTTATCTTCTTTGGGTCATTGGCTTGCAAAGCCTCGACTTGGGCCTTTCGTATCTCACCCAAAAGGGTAGGTGTAATCACAACACCCAAGGCCTTAACTTGAATCGGGGGTGGGTATTCCTTCCGACTTAGAGCATCGGCCACCACATTAGCCTTGCCCGGGTGGTACACGATGTCACAATCATAATCCTTGATCAACTCTAGCCATCTCCGTTGCCTTATGTTGAGATCTTTCTGTTCGAAGAAATACTTGAGGCTTTTGTGATCGGAATATATGGTACATTTTGTCCCGTACAGGTAATGCCTCCAGATTTTCAACGCAAACACTACGGCTCCCAATTCCAAATCATGGGTTGGGTAATTACATTCATGGGGTTTGAGTTGTCTTGATGCGTAGGCGATGACTTTCCCCCGTTGCATCAGAACACACCCCAACCCTTGGTGCGAGGCATCCGTATAAACTACAAAATCATCCGACCCTTCAGGAAAGGTCAGAACAGGCGAACTAGTCAACTTCTCTTTTAGCATTCGAAAGGCTCTTTCTTGGTCTTCGCCCCACATAAACTTTTCACTCTTCTTTGTCATCCGGGTCAAAGGTAGTGCCACCTTTGAAAAATCTTGGATAAATCTTCTGTAATAACCGGCTAGGCCCAGAAAACTTCGAATTTCACTCGGGTTCTTAGGAGAAACCCATTCCACCACCGCCTTCACTTTCGAAGGGTCTACCGAAATGCCCTTCTCATTCACTACGTGCCCCAAAAACTGGACTTCCCTCAACCAAAAGGCACACTTAGAAAATTTAGCATAAAGCTTTTCCTTTCTAAGCGTCTCGAGGACTTCCCGTAAGTGGTCCGCGTGATCTGATTCACTTCGGGAGTAAATCAAAATGTCGTCTATAAACACTATCACAAAACGATCCAACATCGAACGACATACCCGATTCATTAAATCCATGAATGCGGCCGGAGCATTTGTCAACCCGAAGGACATTACTAGGAACTCGTAATGCCCATACCGGGTCCTAAACGCCGTTTTGGCCACATCTTCTTCCCTTACCTTCAATTGATGGTACCCGGAACGAAGGTCAATCTTTGAGAACCAACTCGCCCCTTGTAGTTGATCGAATAAATCATCAATACGGGGTAAGGGGTAGCGGTTCTTTATTGTTAATTTATTCAACTCCCGGTAGTCTATGCACATTCGCATAGACCCATCCTTCTTTTTCACAAACAATATAGGGGCTCCCCACGGGGACACACTCGGGCGAATGAAGCCCTTATCGAGTAACTCTTGAAGTTGTGTCATCAACTCTCGGAGTTCGGTGGGTGCCAACCTATATGGTGTTTTTGCAACGGGTTGAGCCCCGGGCACCAATTCAATTTTAAACTCCACTTCGCGTTCGGGAGGAAGCCCCGGAAGATCATCCGGAAATACATCCCGAAACTCCCTAACAATCGGTACTTCTTCAATCTTGGGGGTGGTGATAGTGGTATCAACCACATAGGCCATGAATGCCCTTCCCCCATTACGCACATGTTTCATGGTCTCCACCAAGGTGCATAACTTGGCTTCGACCTTTCTATCCCCTATAAAACTAACCCGCCGCCCACTAGGTGAGGTAACGTATATGGTTTTATTCTTACATTGGAATTCCGCGTGGTGTTTGGCCAACCAATCCATGCCTATCACCACTTGGAATTCCCCCATTGTCATGGGTACCAAGTCTACCCTAAAATCCTCCCCTTCTACCGTGAGAGTACAATTTCTACATATGTTGTGTAATAAATAGTTTTTACTATCCGCAATTTCTACTTCTAATGGGCTTGCCAAGGTTTCTATGATAAAGGAGGGGTGGTAAATCACTTTGGTAGACACAAAAGACCTACTTGCCCCTGTATCAAACAACGCATACATAGGAGTGTTGTTGACTAGTAACATACCCGACACCACCTCGGGGTGGTTCTTTGCTTCTTCGGCGGTGATTTGGAACATTCTTCCACGAGCCTTTGAAGCTTCATTCTTCTTTCCTTCTTTCGGTGCCTCCTTCTTGAGCTTGGGACAATCCGCCTTGAAGTGCCCGGGTTCATAACAATGATAACACAACTGAACCGGACTAGGGCATTTGTAAAACGGATGTCCCGTCTTCCCACAATTGTAGCACGTCTTTTGCCCCAAGCGGCATTCCCCCGTATGCGGTTTCCCACACGTTTTACAACTCGGTGTTTCTCCCTTCTTAGGATCCTTCTTGCCTTGTTCGTGCCCCTTAGCCTTCTTTGGCGACTCCCAAGTCTTTTCGGCCTTCCTCTTCTCACCCCGTTGTTCTTGTCGTTTTAATTCCGTTTCTCGTTCACGAGCCCAATCGATGAGTTCACCCAACGTGTTGCATTTCGATGCAGTGATAAACTCCCGGTATTCTGCCCTTAACATGGCATGATACCTGTTAATCTTCATTCGTTCCGTTCCCACCAATTCTGGACAAAACTTCATTTTGTCAAGAAATATGTTTGTGATTTCATCAATGGTTTCATTCTTCTGGCGGAGGTGTAGAAACTCTTCCTGAATGCGATCGATTGCAGTTTGAGGACAATGATGCTTCAGGAAGGGCTCTTTAAACTCAGCCCATGTCATGGTTCTTACTCGTTCTTGCCCCACTTCCTTACTATAACTGTCCCACCAATCCTTCGCGCGGAGTCGCAATTGCCCCGTGGCAAACATTACTTCATCTTCGCCTTCACAATGACTTCGTGCAAACACCCCCTCCATATCCGAGATCCACCTTAGACATTCGAGTGGATCTATTTCTCCCTTAAACACGGTGGGGTTGCATGACATGAAGTTTCGGTATGTACATCTCTTAACATTCTTGGAGCCGGACGACCCCTCTTCAACCAATTTCTTCAATTCATCGAACTTGCTTGTCAACATACCTTCCACTATCCCCATGATGTTACTCTCCACCTCTTCCATTATCTTGGGGAGGTTTACTTTTATAGCCTCCCCCACTTCGGTTGCTACCATCTCCTTCAACTCGCCGTGTTGGGTACGCTCCCCCACCACGTTATCACCTTCGTCCTCCATGTTTCTGAAACATTAACAACCATTTAACATGTATACCATATCACGGTATCTCAGTCATCATTCATTCTTTCTACGAAAGTAACTTTTTCTACTCCCAATATTTGGGCTTCCACATTCCTTACTACATGTATACACGGATTCACAATCCCATGTGTATAAATGCGTCTATAAACGAGTTTCGGGGTTGCTCGGGCGAGGTACGGAGGCATGACAAGCTGAAAAATCAGCATCCAAGGCTGACAGGAGGTTTGGCGTAGGGTACGCCAAAAATGGCGTAGCCTACGCCACTAGCGTAGGCAAAAGGAGGCAGGGTAGCGTAGGCCAGAACAGGTTGGCGTAGGCAAGCTGGTCTGGCGTATCCTACGCCAAAATTGGCGTAGGGTACGCCAACTGCAGGTTTGCCCACGCTTTTCCCGTTTCAACGCCATATCGTACCTGCCCTTCTTACCCGCAATTCCCGACATTCCCGCTTCTCATTTGGTAACTCTCCCACCCATTATCCCGCACATACCTTGATCAAGTCTCGGATCGAATGCACGCCCCTACGAGCTTCCGGTTTGAGATCAAGTACCTAATATACTTGATTCGCTCAAACCTTGGCTCTGATACCAACTTGTAACGACTCGTTTTTTTTTTTTTTTTTTAAACATGTAGATAATATATAAACATCCATTATATATATATATCCAAAACGTCAAGTTCACAACGTGCCAACAACCTTGGCGACACTAGTTAAGTTACAAAAGACAAAGCCTAAGTTGGCTACCATGCGAATCTTTGACCCATATCCAAACCATATACAAAACATTAACCATTTGTTTTTAAAAGACTCAAAGATCCTAACATAACCATGGTACCCAACCCAAAAAGAACGCGAGCGTGCATAACCCATCCTTGCTTGAGACTTGATCTTCATTCATGTGCTTTACCTATTTCAAATCAACAAAGCAAACATTTAGTAGGTTATAAACCATATGATCATCTTATCCAAGGGACCCAAGAAGTCCATGGAATCACAATGAAATCCTTACTTCTACCATTTTGACCCGTTAAGGGTATTCCTACCATTTGACCCGTTAAGGGTATTCCCACCATTTTGACCCGTTAAGGGTATTCCTACCATTTTGACCCGTTAAGGGTACTTCCACCGTATTGACCCATCGAGGGTGTTCCTACTATTTTGACCCGTTAAGGGTGTTTCCACCATCTAAATCATTCTACCTATTTATACCCTTCTTAGCCACAAGGATACTACATGTTACTTCCATTCTACCAAATTCATTCACAAAATGCATACATAACAATTATGACTAACATACTCATTAAACTACATAGTTGGTAGTAACCAACTTACCTTTATCGTGCGCACCTTGCTCCTTGTAACCGCTTGTACCTTCCACCTTCACACCTACATAGCGAAGGAATTCATACTTTAGCTTTTTGCACTTTACCCTTTACCATTCTAGGTACAAGGTAGATAAACTAGCATAACCACATAGCTACAACATCTACCATCATAGTTATCATGTATTTTCCCACAATTTCACCTATTCTAAATCACTAGGCATTTTATCATACACTTGATGTGCATATTCCTACATCCAAGTGATTATACTATTCCATGACACAACATTCCCAATTCTACACTTATACTTACAATCTTCATGAATTTCTTAACAATAAGCATAATCAATTGAGTTCTTATGAGATTAAGGTCCTGTTTGACTTTTTAAAAGTCAACAGAAACTTCATCCCAACACCCACTTAACACATTCTCAATTCAACCCTATTACAAGCAATTAACATACATTTTCTTCAATTTTACACTACTTACACATATAAGCATGCTTTTCTAATCACAAGAAGTAATTATCATAACATAATCATGGAACCCACCAAACTACTTCCAATTCTTACAATTACTAGTTCTACAACTTACCAATAGTATTAGGGCCACTAGATGGTTATGAACTCCTAGACATGCAGGGATTTGGGGGATGATTTCCTTCTCAAATTTTCAGCTATGGATGGCTGATTTTGAGACCTCCTTGTCGCCTCCCTCTCTCTCTGCGTACTCTCTCTTTTCTTTTTCCCAACAATCCCCAATTTCCTTCTAACCCCTCTATTTAGTTAGTTGTTTAATTCCTTCTAAGACCCACCCCTCAAGAAGAGTGTTGGGTCATGTTTAACCCCTCCCCTTTTTACCAACTAAGTTCTACCAAATTAACCAAGTAGCTAACTTGGTTAAATTTTTATTTTTGTTACATGTACCACTACAATGCATTACTTACAACTAGGGGTACACATATATACATACATACATCCACGCATACATACATACCATATTATCATTAATTTAATATTTTTGGGGTGTTACAATAAGTCTTTCGGGAACTCATCATTTTCGAGAACTCATTAAGTCTTTGAGAACTCATAATTTCGAGAACCCCTTATGTTATTCGAGCTCTCATAAGTTTTTTGGGAACTCATTATTTTTCTGAGAACCCCTTATGCTATTTGAGAACTCATATAATTTTTTTTGAGAACTCATTTCTTTGAGAACCGATTATTTCGAGAACTCATAAGCTAATTCGAGAACTCTTCCTTTTTCGGGAACTCATAAGATTACTGAGAACCCATTATTTTTTGGGATCTCTAATAAAATTTACAGTTTTGATAAAACCTAATGTATCAAGTTTATTCAAAACATTATAAAACCTTGCTTAACTTTCAATAACATTTTGAGGTGTCACTTCTGCCCAAAGGTGATGTGTCACATTAGTTCGTTATAAAGATCTCGTTAAGCATTGTAGCTCGTTCACATAAGTGCCATAAGGTTTCACTTGTGCCCAAAGGTGATGTGTAACAGATTATGTTGGTGAACTGAGCGTATTGCATTAGAACTTTGAGTGTCTCACTTCTGCCCAAAGGTGATGTGTTACATTCACTGTTAGCAACTTAATACTTAAATAAATAGCGTATAGCCAAAGCTAGAGCATGTTATTTAAGTAGCTTATGTTGGTGTTATGATATTATCACGTCTTCATTACAAAATTGATCCTCACAATTAATGATCCTTCATTAATATAATGATCATAATCTAAGTCTGCCTTACATCAATACCCGTAACTCGAAACTAATCTCACTATCTCAACTAAGTAATCCACTCTTATTATCAAAACTAAGAAGAGTTTGCTTAAATTTTGTTCTTATTAGGTAACCTCTTAAGACATGACATTCCTACGCTCTATCTAATAAAGTATTACCGAATAACACATGAGCATAATAAGTGGAATAAAATTGTCTCTTATGGTAATTAAGAACTCTTTTTACTGATTCCTATCAGGTGAGCTATTAATGATTCTGAAATTCCTAAGACTAATGTATTATCTATGGAATGAAAGAATATAACGAATTCCTAAGAAGCATGAAATAAATAAATCTAACTTTATGGCTAAATGGTATCTATGAATACATCCTAATATTGAATAACATGACCCATAAAGCTAAGGGGTTACACATGGAAATCAATAAATTTCTAGTGCATAATAACTTTTCCATAAGTACGATTATATGCATAATGAATCAACTATAACACTCAGAAATATCAAAGTAAAATGAGTGTGTTGATAGCAAATTACGTACAGGAAAAGGAACGCATTAAACTAGAAAAGTTGATGTTATTCACCTTACTACCATTAAACCTAAAAGAGGAAGAATAATTACCATAGAGAGGATAATTATAAGGTCTGGAAACAAAATACAAGTACTACTTTCAGCTATAAGTTTCTCTAAAGGGAAAGTCTTACTAATCAAAACTGTGCCATTAAGAATAGGCATAAGCAATGAGATTACCCATAAGTAGAGAGAACAGTTGGCTAAGATATGTAGTGCCTAATTAAGGATATTTAACTCCACAAATGCTAATGAATTCCAATTAACACATGATGTTTGAGTCTAGTTTTATATGTTTCGTTACCATAATTCAACAAATACTTAAGATGAGAGTTAGTGGCAAAATTAAGGGTCTATTAACCATTAATAACTGATCTTAGTGTTGAAGCTTTATGATACCTTACGATATTCTTGAGATTACTCAAAATTTAGTATCAATACTAAAAGCTACAATTTTTTGACAGTTACAAGGTTTTAATGACCAACCCAAAGCCACTATTAAGTTAAACTCTCATATTGTTTGTTGTCATTATCTGAGAAGAAACCTTATGAAATAAAACTAGATGATCCAATAACGTTTTCACAACTTTGTTATAATGAAAATGAGTATTTAACAAAGGAAAATGAGACCCATGCAATTCATCCACTAAGACCAAAATTTCATAAGAAATCATGACCAGGTCATTAAAGGATGCTTGGTTATCAAATCTCATTCTCAGTGACTTAAAAGCATGTGTTAAACGCCCTAAACATTAAATGGCGAAAGGAATAAATGGGTTTCCATCATAAGTCATAATTAATTGACATTAGTGGAGCTTATATAAATATCTGATTGTATCTAACATGTTTCCTACCGACCAAAGTATTAAAGAAATCAATTCATATATACTTAATGAAATTCCCTCTAAGTATGTCCTTAAAATACCTTATGAAATTTGGACTATAAGGGAAATCAAGTATAAAATATATGAAATATTCTCGTTCACATGCATCATTAAAACTTATTATGCGGGGATACTAAGAGACCTAAAAGGTTAGTGGGAGCATTAGATGTCCTACTTATGACTTGCAAAAGTTACAGAGGTGGGGGGAATGGAAATTCGATCTATCCTCAAATTACACCTCTTGCACTGGACAAACGCTCTATCTCAACTTGTCTCCTTAGAATTTAACGTACTCCTAACAAAGTTTTGTGGATGCCTGAATATGGGCGAACTTAGATTTCTTACTAAAGTAATCCTCATCAAGAGAAACGACAATAAACATCATTATGTTGTTTTCTCTATTAAAATCTATGGATCTTCCAAATGTTAGACCTTAAGAATGCTGAATTCATTAAGATTTCTATGGTAAGTGGGAGCAGTAAAAGTCCTTATTATGACTTTTCGGAAGTACAAGATGCGGGGGAGAGACTCATTAAAATTCGAGACTCCTTAAGTTTATCTCCGAATTTAACTTCGATTATTCCTCTTGTACACCTTACTGCACCAACTCTTACACACTTAGAAACTAATATTGCTTCTTATATACCTGAAAATAAAACACCTAACTAAAGCCAAGTTTGTATCATAATAAACCCAATGTTCAACTCAGGAGGTCATCTGGGTCTAAAAGCCCATTAAAGTTGATGATCATGTAACCTTCCTGACTAACACAAAAAAAATGGATGTTTGGAAAGTTTACTGATCCTACATCTTCTAATTAAATCATTAGTATCAATCAATGTTCTAAATGGAATAAAGCTATTATTAGCATAACTCATTCCGTAATTTAGAATAACGTTTAGGATTTGGTTGAATAACCTAAAGGTATTCATAGTTGAACCAGATCCGAATGGGAACGTTGCAAGATAAGATTGATTGTAAAAGATTATATTCAAGAGGGATTAGATTATCAAAGAATCTTCTTATCTGTATTACAAAAGATTTCTTTGAGGATCATTACCGTCCTAGTAGCTCATAATGATTAAGAGCCACATTAGATGGACATTAAGACAACTTTCCATAACAATGACCTACATGTTCATTAAGCAACCTGAAAGTTCTAAACTAAAGGTTAAGAACACTTAGTTTGTAAGTCAATAAAATCCATGTATGGGTTGATACAAGCATAAAATGTGTTTGAATCACAATGAAATTACTCTTCATCAAGAACTAAGTGGATTAAAGAACTTACCTCAAGATGAGTGGGAGCAACTAATGAAAACTTGTCCTTACATATATGACGTTTCTCTTGACAAGTATATGTTACCTAAGTCAAAGCATTGTTCATGCATAATTTTGACATGATGAATATCGGGGATTCCTCTTACGTGATAGGAATCAAAATATACTGAGATAGACCCAACGAGATATTAATTTCATCCCATAAGTTTTACTCTAAGCGGGTCCTTAAGTATGTAACATACAACATTGCTCTCTTTTAGAGGATAATTTGAGATTATCACCTTATGCTTCATTAATTAGAAGACTGATGTAAATTTAAGTCTATGCTTATTTATGATATTGTTCATATTGCTTGATACTAGACTTGTCTAGATTGATGAAAAGCATCTAATGGAACATTACAATATCTTTAAGAAACAAGAGACTATAATCTAAAGAAAAAGTGAGAACCTAAAGTGATTGACTACTCTTACTCTAACTTTGTTATATTCAAAGGAAATCGAGTGTCAATTTCGGGGTATATCATAACGTTAGCAGACATAACTATCTCATGGAGGATTCATAAGGAACTGTTAACAACAACCTAAGTTATCATGACATAATGTGTTACTGATCACAACAGAATGGTCATTAAATATTGTTGGTAAATTTATCAGTTGACTCATAACTTATTAACTCCATATAAATACTAAGTTGAAGACAAACTGTGATAAAGTCAGCTGCCCTAATTTCTCGAACAGTAACAATTTGAGAGGAGCTGCACTAGAGTTTGATACGAAATTATTGTTCGCTTATGTTAAGAACAAATAGAGGAAATCAGGATTTTGTATCGAATGCATTCATGATATGCTTATGGATCCAATAACTAAAGGTCTATTACCTATAAAGTCCCACTAAGGGCCAACTAAGAGAAAAGGGTTTTACTAATGACCATGTACAACTGCATATCGTACTATGAATGACTAATGACTAAAGATTAATGATTAATTTTCCTCATTATGATTTGTTTGTCTATTAGTATGCTAAGCTAGCATAATGGCATAAAGACAATTATATAACAAATCAACTAAGGGCTTAACGTTAATTGATCCTAATGTTAAGTTTTAAATTTGGGTGTAGTATGATTAATGGGGGTCCTAAGTCGAATAAAGACTTAACGGCTGTATTTCTCTGCTACATTTTGGGTTTAGAACTAAAATGAGTATTAATCTCTGTAGATTCACGTAATACTCATAATAAATGATTACTCGGCTAAGTGGGAGAATGTTGGAATAAATATACGTAACGTTTGTATATTTATCGATAGCCATTATAATCATTTATATAATGATGATCAATTATTAATATTATCCTAAGCCCAATAACAGATATGTCTTTGATGGGCGGACTATCATTAGATGGGCCTTATTAGGGTGTCCCCTGTGTGTATAAATAGAGAGTTTACTAGAGGTATTAGGTTGGACTCTAATAACACCATAACCTAATGTAGCCGCCACCTACCTCTCTCTCACATGATCACTTTGTGATCATTAGCCATCATTAGTGTACACACTAAAGGGAACCCGATCAAGATGATGGTGTCTTCCATTACTGAGGTTCCTAAACGGTTAAGCAAATCAGGTACACTTGAATAAATCTAATGTAGCCGCCACCTACCTCTCTCTCACATGATCACTTTGTGATCATTAGCCATCATTAGTGTACACACTAAAGGGAACCCGATCAAAATGATGGTGTCTTCCATTACTGAGGTTCCTAAACGGTTAAGCAAATCAGGTACACTTGAATAAATCTTATGTTTATTCCTTATGTTCTTATTAATATAATCAACACAATATATTAAAGGTGAGATCATATTTTATTGCTTGGGGGTGATAACGATCAATTGCTAATAGTTAAGATATATTATTTAAATCTATTACTCATTATTGTTTGGTATTTCTAATATTCAGGGGCGAAGCATACAATGGGCCAGGGGTGGCCTTGGCCCTCCCGTTTTTTGGCGCAGTGGTAAAATTTGCGATTTTCATAAGTAAATTGAGTCCGGGTTGAGCCTAGCCCCCGCCGATTTGCCACTACCGAGTGGAAAAATTTGAGTCCGCCCCCGACGGATTCGAAAACCAAGCTTCGCCACTGCTAATATTTGCGTTCAACTCCCAACAGCCACAATGGTTGCCGTCACGTCACCCCTCACAATTGCCGTCAAATTCATTTTTTAATTCCCTACAATCTTCACCGACATATATATTAGCTTTTGGGGCCCAGCATTCAATAACTTGTAGTTCAAACTTCAAAGCCTCGTGTTTAATTCCTACTCTTGTGATGACTTAGCCCAATTACCTCTATATTAATACACACTTAATAGCCGAACATAAATCAAATGATTTTATGCACTTTTTCTTGTTCACCTTTTTTTTTTAACGATCAACTAAAGTATTGCCGGGTACTCTGTACGCAGCCCCCAATGGCCGAAAGGGGCCCTAGACGGCCTCTAGTCCGTACGGACAGAGCCCTTCGGCCCACCCGTCTCCTGTTTCAGGGAAAACCCGGCCCACAAACCCGCCCGAAGGCACGACGGTAGTGAACCGGTAAAACCTGGAGGAATCAGGAGTCGAACCCATGACCACAAGGGTCAAGGGTCTCTCCATCACTTCCCAACCACCTACCCCACCACAAGGGTGGGGGGTATCCATCACATGCCTCCCGTGGGAATCGAACCCGGCTACCCCAAAAAGAGAACCGACCCTTTTACCACTAGACCACATGATCAGGATTTTTTCTTGTTCACCTACTCACCTTTCCTGCTGTTAAAAATTTAAAGAAACAAAAACAATTTAACTCATTTGTTTTTTCAAGGTAAATATTACATAATTTTATTTATAATACTTTTGCTCATGCATTTGTTTTATTTTATTTTACTATAAATAATATCCATTTAGCTAAGTTTATGTTACAAACTACAAAATAAACAAAACGATTAAAGTAACATGTTTCTATTACATTTACAGTATAATTAATATCTAATAATGTTTTCCATGCACCGATTAGAGAACTGTTTGGTTTGGTTTGATTTGTTTTGTGTTTGTATATGATAACCCTTGGCGTAGGTGAGCTTGCCAAGTTGCCACTGAAAATTTGTTGGTGAACCTATGTCGATAATGGTCCTTTGTTTTGTAGCGTTTTAACTCATAGTTTTGGAGCCAATATTTACAAGCCATAAGTAATTTATATCTTCGACGTTAGAGGTACCAAGTAATATCTCACTTATAGTAAACTATTTGTAGGGCAAATCTTTGGGTTATTCAAAGAATGTGCGAAATTTAATTCAATAGTGTTTAGGATAGGTTATTTAAACCATTTGATAACTTGCTTTTTCTAAGACTGCTAGGTGAGCAGACACCAAAAATGTAATGTTTCAGTGCCACGTAGACTGCCACATCACCAAAGTGATGTCTCAACATTCTTGAGACATGGGTGGGATGTGCAGACATGAAAAACCCATGTCTCAAGCATTTAATATTTTTTTTTCTAATAATAATTGTAATTCGTTTTATAAAAGTAATAAATAAATAAAATAATGTTCAAATAAATACTAAATTATATAAAAAAAATTACAAAGCATCCTAAAATAAAAATTACAAAGCATCCTAAAATAAAAAAAAATTACATAGCATCCTAAAAAATTACAAACTACTTGTCCTGTCCGTTGTTCCATATATATTCGATCAAGTCGGCTTGTAGATGATGATGGATGTGTTCGTTACGTAACGCGAAATCGTTTAACTCTTGTTGCGTTTGGTCATCCGGAATAGTATTCTCCTCCACCGCATTTTCATCGAACTCACAAATAACTCGGCCTTGTCTTTGATGATCATGTTATGTAGCACGATGCAAGCATACATACAATAACGTATTTTTTTTTTGTTGTGAAAGCACGTGCCAGGTTTGCGATGATGTGCCATTTTGCTTGTAGAACCCCAAATGTTCGTTCGATATCCTTTCGCGCCACTTCTTGATACTTAGCAAATTACTTTCTTTTTTCGTCGTGTGGGTGTTTAATACTTTTAACGAGTGTAGAATAGGTTGGGTATATTAAATCCGCAAGATAATACCCGTGCTTGTACTCAACCCCCGAAACAGTAAATTTTGTATCCGGACCGGTTCCTTTTCTAACATCATCAAACACCAAAGACTGATTGAGAACATTAAGGTCATTATTGGAACCGGGAACACCAAAAAAGGCATGCCAAATCCATAAGTCTTGTGACGCGACAGCCTATAAGATTATCGTTGGATGACCGTGATCGCCTCGATAAAACATGCCACACCACGCATTAGGGCCATTTTTCCACGGCCAATGCATGCAATCGATGCTTCCGATCATCCCTGGAAAACCATGCTTCTCGTGATGGAACTGATACAACTTCTGGATATCATTGGAGTTTGGTTTTCGCAAATATTTTTTGCTATCTTGACAACACGCTTGCAAAACTTATACAAGCATTCACGTGACGTTCTTTCAGACATCCGTAAGTACTCATCCCACGAGTCGGATGCCGCCCCGTAAGCTATTTTGCCGCAACGCTGACGTGAATCTTTGATAAGTTGTGAACCCCCGTTTGCCTCTAGTATCGTACCGTAATGTAAAATACGGGTCACAACTCGCCAAATCATCGGCAATACGTATGAACAATCGACGACTCATTCGAAACCGCCGCCTAAACATCTCGTCCGTATACACCGGGTGATCAGCAAAGTAATCTCTAATTAATCGCTCATGTGCACCTACACGTATGTTGTAAATCAATTTAAAAAATATATTTGAAGAAAAATTATACGTTCAAAAAAAAAAAAAATAGTTGCTATATATATTTGAAGAAAAATTATACGCTTACCCTGCCGGTCTCTGTTTAAAGCCGCTTGCCTAGGTCGCAGTTGCGAGCTCACTTCGTCTTCCTCCGCCATGATTAATTGTGCCGCTTCCCAAACCGCGTTAACAAAAATCTGGTTTTCTTCGCTCGACAAAGATGAGGAATCAACCAATGGTAGGTATGACATTGTTTGTTATTTTTTTTAAAAGAAAGTAGAGAGGTTTTTTTTGTTGGGTTTGGTTGATTTATGGGGGTTTATTTGGATGGTTTGGGTTTATATTGTTGGATTGGTTTTAAAAAAAAAAAAAAAAAAAAAAAAAAAAACTAGCCGTTAGACATGAAGGAGCCGTTGGATTTTCAAAAAAAAAAAGAAATTACCTGATTGGTCCGTCCTTGATGTCTCAATGAGGACGCGAGGGACGGGGGACCCGGGGCGGTGTGCAGTTGGGGGACGGGGCTGAAAATGGAGGACGGGGGTGGCTCACGTCTGTTTACCGACTAGCCTAATAGCGTATTAGCAATTTTGAGTGTTTACATGAAAACTATATACATCTACGTTAATTAGGTGAAATAAATTGTTGATGACCCTTTAATGATAAACCCATAAAAGGCTTTTGACGTTAAAGTGAGGAGAGTTCATAGAAAATTACCGACTATGTTAGAATTGAAGGGGACAAGAGGCAACAACCGCAATCTGTGAGGCAGATTGAAGTCGGGCACGACTGGCGTGGCCTCATCCATGAAGGAAACCATTCTTAGTCGGGATGTTGGAAATTCAGGCCTCCGATCGAACACAAAAACACGAGGTATGAACAAACTTATTCAACTCTATTCTATTACATTATTAGGGCACAAAGGGTGCTTCACTGAAACTGTTTTCACTTGACTGATTTTTACCAATCATGCACTGCCACATCACCACTGATTCTTTACCCAACTATTAATATTAATTATTTTCACACATAATAATAATAATAATAATAATAATAATAATAATAATAATAATAATAATAAAGAAATGAACATATGGCATATCGTGCACTTGTTAACAAAGAAAGAAAAAAAAAATATTTTAATCTTTTTTTATCTCTCTCTTTGTATACTTCACACACACTATACATATTTATACATACATTACTTTTATATCTATCTCCATCTTCATCACTTCACTAACCATTCAACATAGATAAAAAAAAA
Source organism: Ambrosia x helenae (assembly GCA_030844895.1). Taxonomy (NCBI): domain Eukaryota; kingdom Viridiplantae; phylum Streptophyta; class Magnoliopsida; order Asterales; family Asteraceae; genus Ambrosia; species Ambrosia x helenae. The sequence continues at coordinate 28,482,759 of CM061231.1, forward strand.
ACGTGCAACTAAAGAATGGAGAGAGAGAAAGAAGAGATTAAACTATAAAAAAGAATAAAATTGTGTGAAAGTTTGTGCCACATTCGTGAACCAGCACAGTAACTAGAACTAGAATTTGGTTCACGGAACCACTACCAGCATTGATGGCGACGGTGTTACCGTGCTGATAGTGGGATACCCGTGACCAATTCTGATAGCACCTCATCTCCCCTTATTATAATGAACAACAAAAACTAAAACAACACACCTTACAATAACGTACCCTAACGCTCTAATTTATACTCATACTAATCTTTTAGGACTCAAAACTCCCTATTAACGAATCTATACTTATCATAACCCTTATTTAAAATTCAAACAACTAAATACCAAATAATTAAACTCAAATGAACTTTATCTTCAAACCCATCATTGTTCGATTCGTGTCACTAATAACAATAAGAGTTTTTTTGATAAAATAACGTTTTTTCCCAAACTTTTTGTGACTTTGGTTGTTGTTAGACTTCAAATTGTGAAAAAGGGACTTCCGCAATCTAAGATTGCAGAAGTGGTTGACATGGCAATGTGACTCAGCAAAAAGCAACGTCGATGGCACAAAAACTTTTGTCCTTACTTGACCACACTTTCCACGTTTGAACAAGCTTTTGTCCAACTCATTGTACATGCCATCACTTCCGCAATCTTAGATTGCGGAAGTCCCGAAAACACAAATTCAAGTCTGAAAACGACCAAAGGCACAAAAACTTTGAAATAATACACTAATTCATCAAAAAAACTCCACTAATAACTCAACACGCGAGTTGGTAGATTCGTGTCACTACGGAACTGGACACGTTCGGAAAATCCATATAAAAGTGTAAACGGGTCGAGCCGAGCCCGAGCTTGACTAGACTCCAGTTCGGCTCGTCATGCTCTTTTGAGGCTCGAGCTCGGCTTGGTTCGAGCCTACTATTCTAAGCTTGAGCTCGGCTCAAATGTAAATCCTAAGAGCTCAAGCTCGGCTCGAGGTAATTAAAAAATAATTTTTAAACAACCTAAAACCTCAGCTCGAGCTCGCCTCAATAGCTTAAACGAGCAAAAGCTCGACTCGAGCTCGGTTCGCCAACATTATTAATTAAAATTGAAGATATTCAAAGGACAAAATTACATACATCAAAAAAATAATATAACTTTTGATTGGGCTCGTTTAGGCTCGCGAGCCTAAACGAGCTTTGTATATAAGGCTCGAGCTCGGGCTCGATAACTAAACGAGTCATATTTCAGGCTCGAACTCAGGATCGGGCTCGTTAAGGCTCGGCTCGCTCGGGCGTTTTACCGAGCCAATCCCGAGTAGCTATTGAGCCGCTGCGTGTAAATAACCAAACAAAACCGAACTGTGCACGCCCCTGTTAATGTCTAAGTTCCCCGTCGTATCGTATGTGTGGGGCACCCTGCTAGTTCTATAAAAAGAAAATATCATCTACTAAATTGTTTCAAACTCTCTTTGTATTTTTTTTTCATGAATTTAGAATTCATTTAACAACTTCCAGACTTCCCGTCCAAACTATTTTTCTTTTATGCGGAAGAACCAGGAATGGAGGGAGAAACTCCCGTAGTTTTGAGTCATTTAGTATTCGAAAAGATGAAACAGAGACACCCAGAGGTGGTTGCACAAATGGACAATAGCGGAGGTATGTATATCCGGACATAGTCCCAGGACATCAGTCTTTTTTCAGTTGTATATATACATGTATACATAGGTTTTTCAAGTGACATCAATGTTTTTTCGATGGTGACTACATTAGACCCACCCAATTCCAGTTAAATGAGCTCAACTCTAATTTGAAAGTAGATACAAATATAACTTTTTGCAAGCCCACTTCACTATTGAGCCCATTGCTAATTAAAAACCCAAAAAAAAGTGATAGTAACGTACCTGTGCGGCTGTGGCGTTGTGCCTCAAACTGAACCGACTAACGCTTCCATTCCTTTAAACCCTATCATCATGAACGATTCTTGCATTTGTTACATTGAATAAGAGTTCTTCCAACAAGTTTCGGTTGAAGATGTAATGCAACGTTTTCAAAAGATGAAAACTCGTGGAACAACTGTAAGTATTGTTTTTTTTAATTCATATGACCATCGAATTTATAATATGCGTTTTTTTTAATTTTTAATGACGATATTTTTTATTATTGTATCATATTTTATTATGTGGTCAACCTTACCTGACCCGAACCATTAAACCGACCCACCTGAAAATTTTTATGTCCGGTTCTACCAAATTAGAACGTCTAAAATAGTGACATCATTGGAAAAAATTCCTAGATCCGCCACTGCAAATGGAGAAGCATGGATTGACGTATAAAAAATAATGAGTGATGAGGACCGTCCGTTGTCCTTCTCCAGTGGAAGTTGGAAGTCTGCATACATGACTGATGACAAGAATGTTGCAGAGGAAAGGTTTATATATGATTTTTTTTCATTAGCTTGATACATGTTAATCCATATGGTAGGGTCTGGAGAGGGTCATACAATAAGGGGCAGACCTTTTCTCTATCCTGAAAGATAGAGAAACAGCTTCCATTAAGACCCTCAGCTAGAAAAACCTATATATGTCAGCTAAACTTAAACGAGAAAAATGTTGGATTGACAGGGCGGCGAAGCAAGGAACAAAGCTGGAATGGATGGGGGAATGCCGTGAAAATCATAACGGGTCCACTTCCAGCGTTAAGACTGGAAAAGGAAAGTCAACGTATAACTTGGTTTAATACTATTGTGTCAAGTAATGCTGGTCCAATTAATGAAGGATGTTCATGATACACATGTTGAGCTAGGAAATGGTGATTTGTTGCCTGATCATGCAGTCAAAGATACATATGCACTTCTTTTAACATGTCTAATGGTGGAGTCTATACTACTGTACATGTTGGTACATTATACATTACAAAGTGCTAATGCTATAAACCATAAAACAATTGCGTGATAGCCTCCTTCATGTTTATACTACAAGGAAACATCATGACTGAAAGTTACAAATAAACAAATAAATGTGTACGTATAAAATAACACTATAAAATAACACTACATCGAACCAGAGGCGGATCTAGACCAAGATTTCAGGGGTAACGTTACATAATTTTCACGAGTAACGTAATACAAAACACGTAAAAAAAATAAAAATACACTAAAAATACACTACGCCAAAAAAGTTGAGGGGTAACGGACGTTACCCCTGCTAACCTTCTAGATCCGCCCCTGCATCGAACCATCCATGCAACTATTTACACACAATGCAGGCAGTGCAAGGGAACAAATCCAATAGATTAGGATCATTATGGGCACTGCTGCTAAATTTAGCCGGTGGTTAAAGTTTAGCCTACCCTTATTGATCTAAAAAACGCAAGTTAAACTTTACCCGATGGATAAACGACCATGTAAACTGCTGACCAGGGGCGGACCTAGCTTGAAGCTAGGTACCGTGTCCGTTGCTACTCAACTTCGCGCGTGTAGTGGAAAATTTGTTTTTTTTTTTTTTTTTACGATATTTAGAAACCGTTACTACTAAAATGAAAAACGTTACTATTGAAATTAAATTCTAGATCCGCCACTGCTGCTGGCTAAATTTTAGCCGCGGTGCTTTTGTTTATTTTGGTAATTTTTACATGTTCAATTGGTGATTTCCCTTTTTATTTTGTTTCCAAAAAAATCATATATATGTATGTGTGCGTATGATTGGCATGATTAATCTGATTTTTTGTTATTATTACATTATTATTTTGTTAGCAATGCATATAATATTGCATTTCCTTATCAGAAGACAACAACCGACCCGGTATGATCCGAAGTGTTACACGTTGGTACACGAATCAGATAAGTTCATGTGTTGGTGGTTTATTATTTCTGAAATAATAATAGTTTTGAAGTCGAGGGACTAAATAGTAAAGTTTACACTTTGACTAGTCAAATGGTCAAGTGTATGACTTTGACTAATTAATTGGTCAAGTCCTTGACTAGTCAAATTGTCAAGTGAATGACTTTGACTAATTAAGTGGTCAAGTGTCTTTTATCTATATAAATAGGTGTGATAGATCAAACTCTAAACACACATGTTTTTGTAAAGATAAAACAACATAACCCTTGTCTCCTCTTCAAGATTTGCGGCCACCCTTAGGAGCCACCGCCCCTTTGTCCGCAGCAAACCACAATCATCGTCGCCTCCGTTTTGCAAAGTGTTGCTTTCGGTTGGCCAGTGCTCGGGTGTGAACTTCCTACTAGCGAGGATTCGTTGTAACCCGCGTGTTACAATTCCGGTGTAGTCGTCAAAGGTTGATTACTAAACCCCCTATGGTTGTTCATTATTTATTTGTTTATACGCTTTTAACCGAGATCCTGATTGGGAATATTTTGTTAATTGGATTAATAAAATTAAACATATATTTTTATATATATAAATCGGCTCATATTATATATTGTATATAATCGATTTTATTAATAAACAAAACTGCTTCCGCTGTGTATTTGATATCATGATTCCCAACAGTGGTATCAGAGCCACGGTTACGCGCGTATAGATGGTAAAGTTATAATTTTGATCTATGTTTTATTTGTCAAAAAAAAAATTTTTTTTTTGACAAAAGATCAAAAGCTTTTTGTTGTTCATGGATTGTGATGTGAATCGAGCCCTAGGTATTTTGACCCTTGTCATGGTTGTGTTTGTGATGTTTTATTTTTTTTAATTGATTTGTATTTTTTATTACGGATATTGGATCCGGTGTAATAGATAGGATTAAAATAGATTTGTTTTATTTGTATTTCAAATTTATTTGTAATCCTACAAGTACACGATCAAGACGAAGATAAAAAGGCAAACAGGTTCCATGAAGATAGAGATCTCGGGTCAAGTGGGAGCTATATCAAAAATAGTTTTGAAACCCTTTTGACTGGTTCGTTTCGTTTCTGGCTAAAACGAAACGGACAACCTATTAGGGGCTCGATTCGTTTAATTTTATTATTATGTTTTGTGGTTGTGGTTTATTTATTGTAAATAATTTAGATAACCCAAAATAAATAAAATTTTCACAATCATGGCAACGTTTTATTAAAACAAGTTTTATAAAAACCGAAAAGCATATTTAATAAAAGGAGTTTTATTAATATTAAAACAAGTCCATTCGCGATAATACGACCAACATAGTTTAAATAGGGTATTTAAAACTATACTGTGTCGAGTGTTAAAAGGAGTTTCAATTACAACAATATAAAATTGGATTTTATAAACTATTGTGTGACTCACATCATGCTAACGAGTCATTCAAAATATTTATGGTAAATATTAAAATTAAATCCCAATTTTAAATTGATGTTTTATGCCACCCTTAACGAGTTAACACTTCGTTTTAAATCGAACCCAAATGTTAGTGTTGACCCTGCATCTGGGCGTTGATCATGAGTGAAGGTAATCATCACGTTTCCTGTGTAACATAGGCCGGTGTTACAGTTAACAGTAAAGGACCAAACATCGCTTGTTTGACAAGTGGGCATAGTTGGGGTTAAACATACATCGCTCTTAGCGATAACCCCAAATGGAGAGTTGTGTAGTGGACACAATTAACAATCGTTGTTTACCTACCTAATCGTACCAGTGGACAGTGCTAAGCCAGTTCACTGTGTATTGATGAATCGGGGTCTCATCCTAATTAATTTTGCTTTTGGGTCATAAGATAAATTAGGATATTTGAAACATAAAACACTAATAAAATTAGATTTTGAACTTTGTAGATGTCAACTGAAAATAATTCCGCCTCCCAATTCTCTCTGAAGTCCATCTTAGAGAAGGACAAACTTAACTACTCCAACTTCATGGACTGGCACCGCAACTTGAAAATTGTTCTCAAGGCGGAGAACAAGTTGTATGTTCTAGAAACGCCAGTTAGCACTCGTGTGCTAAAAATGAAGACATGTGTTGATCACTTGGCTCGTCTGGAATTCCCCTTGAGCGATGAGTTAGCTGGGGATATTATCCTAAACTCATTGCCCAAGTCATATGACCAGTTCATTATGAACTACAATATGAATGGGATGGAAAAGACACTTGCAGAACTGCATCAGATGCTCAAAACTGCTGAGGTGAACATACCTAGCAAGACTGCACCAGTGCTAGTGATCAAGGAGGGTCAAGTTAAGAAACCTAACACCAAGAAAATGGGCAATCAGGGCAAAGGCAAATCTGTTGCCAATAAGAAACCTTGGAAAGATGCCAAGTGTTTTCATTGTGATGAAACTGGGCACTGGAAGAGGAACTGTGCTAAGTATTTAGCTGAGCTGAAGCAAGCTAAGGCTTCAGGAGGAGAGTCCTCAAGTATATATGTTATTGAAATCTTTGCTTTTCCTAGCAAAACATGGGTGTTTGACACAGGATGTGGTTTCCACATTTGTAATGTTTTGCAAGGACTAAGAAAGATTAGAAAGCTGAAACAAGGCGACTTGGAGGTCCATGTTGGCAATGGACAAAGAGTTTTTGTGAAGGCTATAGGAGAATGTATTCTCTTACTTCCTTCTAATTTAGAACTTGTTTTGAACAAAGTTTATTACATTCCTAGTGTGACTAGAAATATTGTTTCAGTTTCGGCTTTGCGTGGACAAGGTTTTAATTATCGTTTCAATGGCGAATTTATTTCTGCTTATTTTAACGATGTATTTTACTTTGATGCAAAACCTAACAATGGGATCTATGAGATTGAAATCCAAAACGATAACATATTATGCAATATCTCCCATAAACGTAATAAGTTGGACTTTAATGATACGTATATGTGGCATTGTAGACTTGGTCACATAAGTGAGAATCGTGTTAAACAACTCAAAACCGCAGGAATCCTGGATTCCAAAGGTTCGGAGTCGTTTGGAAAATGCGAATCATGCTTAAGTGGAAAGTTAACAAAAGCACCTTTTTCAAATGTTGGAGAAAGAGCCAATGATCTGTTAGGACTTGTACATACAGATGTATGTGGTCCATTCAGAACAATGTCAAGATATGGAGAAAGATACTTTGTTACATTTACTGATGATTTCAGTAGATATGGTTATGTTTATCTTATGAAGCATAAACATGAAACTCTTGAAAAGTTCAAGGAGTACCAAAACGAAGTAGAAAATCAGCTAAATAGAACTATTAAAATGCTTCGATCAGATCGAGGCGGTGAATATCTTAGTCAGGAATTCATCGACCATCTAAAGGATTGTGTAATAGTTTCACAACTCACTCCACCTGGAACACCGCAACATAATGGTGTGTCTGAGCGGAGAAATCGAACTCTATTAGATATGATCCGATCAATGATGTGTCGAATAAACCTTCCAAAATCCTTTTGGAGTTATGCTTTGGAAACTGCCGCAAGAATTGTGAATATAGCTCCAACGAAAAAGGTTGATAAAACGCCCTATGAGATATGGCATGGAAAAAAACCTCATGTATCCTACATTAAAGTCTGGGGATGTAATGCTTATGTCACTCTAGAATCTTCGGATAAACTAGATCCCAGAGGCGAAAAAGTGGTTTTCGTTGGATACGGTAAAAAGATCGGTTACCTGTTCTACCACCCCACTGAAAATAAGATTTTCACCAAACGCAGAGGAACTTTCTTAGAGGAAGAGCTTCTGGCGCGAGGGATTGGAGATAACCATGTGGATCTTGAAGAAATTCGAGAATCACAAGTGACTGAACCAGCTGTTCAGACAGAACCAGATGTAACTGATCCAGTTGTTGAAGTTGAGCCTGAGAGTTACACGTTGGTACACGAATCAGATAAGTGCATGTGTTGGTGAATTATTATTTCTGAAATAATAATAGTTTTGAACTCGAGGGACTAAATAGTAAAGTTTACACTTTGACTAGTCAAATGGTCAAGTGTATGACTTTGACTAATTAAGTGGTCAAGTCTTTGACTAGTCAAATGGTCAAGTGTATGACTTTGACTAATTAATTGGTCAAGTCCTTGACTAGTCAAATGGTCAAGTGAATGACTTTGACTAATTAAGTGGTCAAGTGTCTTTTATCTATATAAATAGGTGTGATAGATCAAACTCTAAACACACATGTTTTTGTAAAGATAAAACAACATAACCCTTGTCTCCTCTTCAAGATTTGCGGCCACCCTTAGGAGCCACCGCCCATTTGTCCGCCGCAAACCACAATCATCGCCGCCTCCGTTTTGCAAAGTGTTGCTTTCGGTTGGCCAGTGCTCGGGTGTGAACTTCCTACTAGCGAGGATTCGTTGTAACCCGCGTGTTACAATTCTGGTGTAGTCGTCAAAGGTTGATTACTAAACCCCCTATGGTTGTTCATTATTTATTTGTTTATACGCTTTTAACCGAGATCTTGATTGGGAATATTTTGTTAATTGGATTAATAAAATTAAACATATATTTTATATATATAAATCGGCTCATATTATATATTGTATATAATCGATTTTATTAATAAACAAAACTGCTTCCGCTGTGTATTTGATATCATGATTCCCAACAATAGTTTTTTCCCTTACAAAAGTGTTATTACAGGTTCAAATCAATAAAAAGATCGCTCACCTCCACACACAGATGCAACCAAAGTAATACCTAATACTAAACTTTATACTCAAAAGTTGGTTGATATTGGATTATGACAATATGTCAAAAAATTACAAAAAAATACAAGGATGATTGTAAGTGTTACAAAGACAGGATAATATTTTACAACTTAAAAATAACAAATTGCAGAAACATTCAAAGCCTAGAGCATGGATAATAATTTAGAAAAAAAAAAAAGTACCTTTCATAACTGGCCGGAGATTACAATAACAGTGGGACCGTTTGATATAAGAACTCACATTGCTACATTACTCTAGACACTATCTGTTTGGACCATCCATATGAAAACGTTGGTGTTATATAATATCAGTAACATATGGCCACAAATATTATTCTAGATAATTATCCTGTGAACTAGACACAATTGCCAATAATGGCCACTGGAAGATTATTTCAAGAAGTAGAACTACCTGAGCAAAGATCATACGACGACGGTCTTGTCTTCCCCACGGTGTTGTCCCCGACTACTGACACTAACATCACTGAGGCTATCCGATCAGAGAAGCTATGGCTGGAGTCTATTCTCCAAAAAAGTGGCGCTATTCTCTTTCGAGGCTTCCCTGTTACATCTCCTTCTGACTTCAATGATGTTGTGGAAGCTTTTGGCTTCCCTGAACTACTCTACGTGGGAGGCCGGGCCCCTCGGACCAAAGTGGTTGGTCGAATTTACACTGCCAATGATAGCCCTCTAGATAAGAGGATCCCTTTCCATCACGAGATGGCTTATGTACGTAATATGTTTGATTAATTCTTGAATTTTTTTATGTCGGTTATGCGGTTTGGAGTTTTTAACATGGTTTATAATCAAGTATAGATACATGTTTGGCTTCTAAGTGATCTGCTAGTTAAACTAGGAGATCACCTAGAAGCCAAACGTGTTCAGAATTAAGTAAGAATTTAATCGTTTGATTAAACATATTCCAGACTTCCCATCCAAGTTATTTTTCTTTTGTGCGGAAGAACCAGAAAGCGGGGAGAAACTCCAATACTTTTGAGTCATGTTGTATACGAAAAGATGAAAGTGAAACACCCGGAGTTCGTTGCACAGATCGAGGAGCATGGCTTGACGTATAAAAAGATAATGAGTGATGAAGGCCGCCCATCGATTCCCAATGGCAGAAGCTGGAAGTCCACATACATGACCGATGACAAGAACGTTGCAGAAGAAAGGTTTTTGATTTTTGTATCACCATTATTTTGTTAATCCATCCAATACAATAGCTAAACATAAACATGGCTCACTAGAACAATATTGTCGGATTGACTGCAGGGCCGTGAAGCTAGGAACGAAGCTGGAATGGATGGGGAATGTTGCGAAACTTATAACAGGTCCACTGCCGGCTGTTAGACTAGACAAAGGAAGTCAAGGTAAAACCTGGTTTAATAATCTTGTCGTAAGTAACACTGCTCCGATAAGGGATGATATTGACGATCATGCTACACATGTCGAGCTTGGAAATGGCGATCTAGTGCCTGATCATGCTGTCAAAGACTGCGTGAAAATCATGGAAGATGAATGTGTTGCCATACCTTGGAAGAAAGGTGATGTTATGCTTATTAATAATTTGATGGTCCATGGCTGACGGCCGCTGCTCAAGCCACCTCGTCGGATACTGGCGTCCCTTTGCAAGTGACGGAAACAGGAGTGTTTCTTCTTCCAGAACCACCATTGATCATGTTAACCCACCGCGTGTGGGGTTCATTTTGTACAATATAATAAAATACATATGCATGATATAGCCTGCTTCATCTTTATATTACAAGGAACCTCATGACTGAATGTTACAAATAAACAAATAAATGTGTACGCGTATAAAATGACACTATATCGAACCATCTATGCAACTATTTATTCACAACGCAGGCAGTGTAAAGGCGAAAACTGAGAAGAGATCCCCTTCTCATCAGTTCAAAAATGAACGAGACTGTAGAGAAGGATGACACCGCCGACCCAATGAAACTACCGGCCTTGAACTAAACCACTAAACACTTGGCTGTTTCCAGCAAGAGTAGCTTCCCACTCGACAGAGGATAAAAGAATATGAGACAGTGAAATAACAACTTGCTTCATATCTGGTCTCAAGATCGGGTCATCCTCGACACATTGTTTCGCCAGCATGGCCATCTGTCAATGCAAATACTAAATGATAAGTAGGTTTATTCGAAACTGTTTTGAACTAGAAATAGAATCATCTGTTACCTTGAAAACACAGTCGTGAGGGAACAGATCGGACAGATTAGGATCAATATGGTCTTTTAAGCCTGACATACTAAAAGAGTCAGGTGAGTGCTTAAGCGCTGCCAACATCTGCGGTTATAAACAACAAATTTTAAAGTTAAAAGAATCCATAAAATTTAACAAATACACAATCTTTGAATAGACCGGGAAATTGACTTACAATAGATGCCAATGAGCGTCTCTCAGAGTTTTTCTTCACAACAGCATCAGTTCGTGTAATAGCTTCTTTTCCTGATATTAACTCAAAAAGAACAACGCCAAATGCATATACATCACTTTTTGTTGTAGCCAAACCATCCCTGAGGTATCTGTGATAACATGGCAAATTATATGATTTCGGTTATATAAAATGGATTCATTTAAGCTGAAACATATCTGTGATAGCATGTGATTCTAACAACCAACCACCAGAATTATTGCAACTGCAACAAACATTTGTTAACTTTCTATACTTTCATAAAAGGCATGGCTTAAAAAAACGGGTGAGGTGTGCGCCTCAAGGCGAAACGCTAAGAAAACGAGTCTGAGGCGCGCCTCATGGGGTTCAGATTGTACATACACCTCTAAGGGCTAAGGCGCTAAGAAAATGTGCGCCTTAGGTGCGCCTCGGGTTCACCTCAGGTGGTTTAGACTGTTTTGATGTGTTTTTTTGGTGTTCTAGACTTTATGGGTCAATTATTTTATTTTTGATGTTTTAGACTTTTCTAGGTCAATTAATTTATTTTTTATAAGATACATAATTATTATATTTATTTTTTGATTGCGCCTCGGTTCGCCTCGAGGCTTACGCCTCATGAGGCGAAGGGAGAACGCCTCGAGGCTCGTTTCCGTTTTTTTTTAACTTTGATAAAAGGTTACTGATTATGAAAACTATTTTTTTTAAACGAACATAGAAATTAAGCTGGCAAAGACAAAGTGAAACACATCACCTGCAAAGTTGGTAATTTAGGTAAAATGTTGATATTATTAGAAAAAAATTAAATGTGCTATTTTTGGCAATTTTGGTGGCTGTTAGCTAGAATTAAATATTGGTGCATTTATATAAACTTACTCTGGAGCTAAATAACCAAAAGTTCCAACCACTCTTGTAGTTGAAGCTTCTCCATCATTAGGTATTCCAACGAGTTTTGCCAACCCGAAATCCGAAATCTGTTTGACGAAAACGTGTTCAAATGGACAAATATAACGGATAATAAAATAAATTCTTGCGACGCAACTAAACTTAAATAGATACCTTGCCTTTGAAGGCACCATCAAGTAAAATGTTGCTTGATTTAATATCTCTGTGGACATAATGAGGCTTAGTGTGCTCGTGTATGTATTCCAGGCCCCTTGCCGTGTCTAATGCAATTTGAACCCTCATTATCCAAGATAACGTAGGATGACCTACATGATATAATGCATTTTTATTCATTCCTTTCATATCTTAACGTCTTGTAGAATAACAGTATGTCGAAATTACAAGATTACCCTTGTTTTGAGGATCGTGTAAGTGACTTCCAAGAGAACCTTTTTGAGCATATTCATAAATGAGGAAAAGCTCATCATCACTAGCTGCGTAACCAATAAGTTCTACCTTGACGATAAGAAAACCAAACAGAGTCAATACTTAACTTAAAAAAATTGGTAGCGAATATGACATGTTGATGGTAAATTAGTAATATAAACATCAAGATTTAAAATTCTTACCAAATTTGTATGATGGACCTTGCACAAAAGTTTCATTTCTGCGATGAACTCTTTAGTTTTTGTAGCCGTCATCCTTTTGATAGCAACTTCCTGCAAACATATCAAGAATGTATCAGTAAGATCAAGATGAAGATAATTGCTTCAGTTATATATCAAGAATCAAGAATGTATCACTAAGATCAAGGTTGAGGTAGCATTTTTATGCGGTTCATCTACAAACCGGTCAACTTAGGTAATGTGATGTTTTAGGTCTAACGGGTCAAATTAGTCAAACAGGTGGAAAGTCGCTATTCAAATGCATGCAACCTCCTAAATCTCTTTTATTAGAAAAAGCAATATTCTTTTTGGCAAACTCTAGCTTCTAAATCATACATAACGCACAGTTACTTGTAAAACTTAACATAAGTGTCTGATAAGACCGGCGCTAATATGTTATGACCCGTTACCCAACCCGTTCATTTTGCCACCGGTGAAAGAGGGAGGGGATCAAATAGCAAACCTGCTCACGAAGTAAACCATAAAACACAGAACCATATGTCCCGTGACCTAAGAGATTGGACTCAGAGAAACCATCCGTACATGCGAAAACTTCTTCATATAAAAACACAACAGGTTTCTCTACATCAAACACATCTGTTCCAATAACTGCAATAACAGAAAGAACACCAAATGACTACAAAAATCATGGTTGCAGGCTTGCAGCTATCACATAAAAGCTTAAACAAACATAACCACAATTCGCAAGTTCAAACCTTTCGGAATGTTAGTATGCCGATCACTAGACTCCTCAATAGTCTGCTCCCAATTATTAGACTTGCAGCAGAGTCTCCCTGAACCACACCAGAAGCTTGATGTCCTTAATATATGAAACTTATGAGAAACCTGTTCATTTTCTGGATCCTTTAAATGATTGCTACGCTCGTCCCGACACGGCCTTAAACACAGACAAAGTGTCACAACTGCTATGATCAAAGCCAAACCAACAACCAAACCCCCTATAATCCACCAACGTTTTGAATCAGAATCACTCTTATGACTCTGTCCCTCTACAAAACAAAACGTCAAAACATAACAATGTCAATTAACCGACCCGTCTCTTGTAAGGCGTTCCAAACACTCATAAACAGAGGGAAAAAAAAAAACAGAATAACAGATATCTTGCTTACCTGCAACAATGGCATCAGAAGACGGTGAAGGAGCAGGTGCAGGCAAAGAATCATTCTTTATAGGATATGGGTCACCAGGAACTACAGGATTTAAACAAGATTACATCAGCAACAAACTCAAAAGGTCAAAACTTTTTTTCTTTTTTTTTAAACGTCCAACAAATCCCAGCCACCCAGGTACACCCCACCCACGCCTGCTATCGTAGACAGCGCCGGTGATCCAGCCCGTCACCAATTTCAAACAAAACCCACCGCCCGAAGGCTCACTGTGGTCAAACCCCTAGCTCACCCATACTTGTGTTAATAATGGCAGCATCGACCGCTATAGCGTTTTACGAATTAAAAGCGTGTAGCTATTCTCCGGTATTTGCATATTAGGTAGCTTGTCGCTATTGTCCGCTTTTTGCTATTCACAACTACCCCCCCCCCCCCCCCCCCCCATTTTGTCAACAAGAGACTCCAACCTGAGACCACTAAATCACTACCCCTTTGGTCCAAAAGGTCAAAACTAAACCAATGAAATCAAATTCATCATCATCAATAATAATAAAGAAACAAATTAAATAAAATAAAATAATAATAATAACCTGAATTCAAGGGTATATAATAAAGAGCACCAACAGTAATATTATCAGGATCAACAATCCCATTAACAGATTCAATACTATCCATACTAACACCAAATCTTGAAGCCAACAACTCAACACTATCCCCATCTTTCACCACATAACTCATCAAATAATTCCACAGCCCACTCGAACACCCACACAACAACTGCAACGACACCACAGCCCCACTAACAGCAGGCCGTGAGAAGTTTGCCACGTAAGCCAACCCACCGTACGCATCAACCACCAGATCATACACAGACCCACTTGACTTCCTAACAGTGTAGGTAGTGTTCGTTAAATAGCTATGAACAGGTGAGTTAGTGCAGGAACAGTTCTTTTTAATGAAGATGTAGTTGGAGTCAACGGTGACGGCGTTAGGGAGGACGTCAAACATGCTCATGATGATGTCAAGGGTTAGGGTTGGTGATGGGGTTAAGGAGAGGAAGGAAGTGCAGACACGAGATGGTTCTGTGCAGTTTAACGGCGTTAGAGATGCCGTTAACGGCGTGAGGAGAAGAAAGAGAAAGAGTAATGGATGAAGATGAAGCATTGAATCAGGGTTTTGTCAAGGGATTTGTTTGTTTGTGTTTGATGACAGACAGCAAATAATAATAATAAGATGAGGAAGAAGAAGAATAAGGGAAGTTAATGTGAGTACTTGAAGACTATAAACTGATGATATTGACGGCACATATGAGCAGTAAAAGGTGTAGACATGTGACCGTACGTGTTACAAATGTAGTTTAGTTTTTGTCTTCGGAACTTAAAATGTATTGGCTTTTTTGGTAGTTTTTTAAGCTTGAACTTGACTTTAGGTTGGCTTGTTTATTATTTATTTAATATACTAGCTGATTACCCCGGGAAGGTCTTGGGGTTGAAAAATTTAATATGACTTAATAAAAAGTGATAATAGAAGAAAACTCAAACCACGAAAAGAGTAAACAATTTAAACATAATCAATCTTAGTTAAAAACTTTCACTACGTGATAACCTATTGCAAAGGGCTCAAGTTAACTAACCACAAAATCTCTCAACCACTGCATGTTCATATATTCCCTAACCTAAAACCCAACCAGTAATCATCTAAACAATTACTTATGTAAGCTGCAACTATTTAAAAACTCATCAATCTCTAATGACTCATATACTTCTTAACCTAATCAACTAAACAATCACTTAAGTTGTAAGTTATAACCATTAAAAAACTTATCACATCTATGTACCAAGTCCCACAATACTAATATTGATACATAACCTAAAAGAATGTATAACTCTAATATTAACATCTATCATAAATGGTAAAAAATGCATAGCTCTAATATCAATATTCAATACATAACATAAAACAATGTATAACTCTAATATTAATACATGTCATAAAGGCTAAAAAAATACATAATTCTAATATCAATATTAAATACCTAACCTAAAACAATTAATAGATCTAATGCTAATACCATAATCCTAATATTGTTTTACTTAAAAAGTGTCAATGCAGAAGCCACAATTAATACAAGAACCTGAAAGCCAATGATCTCCAGCCCAGCTGGGGAGAGGTGGGAGGGTTTACCTCTTCGGAGGGTTCCCGCCTGGGCTTGGTCTTGAGTTCGAATCCTGCACACCACGAAAAAATTCCCTATAACGGTTTGAGATAACTTCAAAGTGGACACCGGTGCGTGGGTAGTGATTCGAACTCGGGTTGAGGGGTTGTCTGTCGATTGGTTTCATCGCTGAAGTACACCTTCCAAAAAAAAATACAAGAACCTGAAAAACCATATCAAAATATCCATCTATCATTAAATCATTAAAATGGTATAACGCTAATCTCAAGTAATATTTTATATCATAAAAACCAAACTTTATAGCCGCAAATTATCCGTTCTAAAAATTATAGAGGGTCGTCGGTGGTAAATAAAAAACAGTAAAAAGGACACTTCTAGATCGAAATCCGCGTTATAGTAAACCTGACATAGTTGGGACGCACTATAAGATGGATAGATATTCCTGGGAACGATATTTATTTGGTTGATTTTGTGGTGGACTGAGATTATTAGGGTTTGGGGTGGGAAGAATAGGATTATATATGATGATTGGTGGTTTTATGTGATTTAATAAAAAAAACAAAAATTAAAAAAAAGAAGAATTGCACCTCATTATGACACGTGGCACATTCAAGGGGAGGGTAGAGGCCACCATTGAATGTCACGTCATCATATATCAATTCTTTTATATATATTAATAGATTAATAGATTAGATAAAAATAATATAAATAATAGACACACGAGATCGATAATTGAAGTCTGGCTCGTTTACTAATAGCTTTATGAGGGATAAGTAGTATTAAATCTTAACAAAACTAATATTACATTGAGGCTTGATAAGGCTCGACGAGCCTAACAAGCTTCACAAGCCAAGCTCGGGTTCGATAAATGAACGAGTTTTCTTTTAGACTCAAGCTCAGTTCGGGCTCGAAAAGGCTCGGCTCGTTTTGGGCATTTTCTCAAACCGATCTTGAATAGCTCACAAGCCGCTCGACTCATTTGCACCTCTAGATTTAATGTTTCTTAAACCAGGGAGAGCTCATCAAGTGTGTGGGGGGGGGGAGTACATTTAGTGGCACTAATTTATACTCATGACTTAGATATAATAGGATCTATAACCCGATGTCTACGTATTTTTCTTGAAACGTGATATGTTTTTGTGTGGACCGAAGTACATCTTTAATGGTTTAAAAACACACCATGTTTATACATGTGGTGAGACTTGTTTTTGTTTTTAGTTGCAACTACGTTAGGTCATGTGTAATGTACATAACTTTAAATTTTTGTTTTTATGAATTTTTGTTATACTTAAATACTACTCCGTACATAACTTTGCATATTTAAGGATTTAAACTTACACCTCTAACCCTATAGCTCATGGAGTCTTTAAATCTATTTACATAAAGTCAATTTACTCTAGAAATGATGGTTTTTTACGCACGGAGGGTGAACTCTATAGAATTGTAATCATACAACACAATTCGGCTATTTTTTAAATGTTGTGAATATAAATAGAAAATGTGAAAAAATTTGGAATAATGGATAATGATTATACACATGGAGGGTAATGGCCCACCAAGAGGGAACATGAATGCAAAATTGCATGTGTATCCATCAATTAAAATAATACAAATTAATGAAGGTGGCAAGAATGTTTACTCGTATTCGAATAATGATATTTTTGGATACTCTATAAAATGCCCAACTTTCAACCTAATTCCAAGTTTATAGTGTAATTTAATTTATTCTACGACTTTCTAAATCTTTTTTATATCTAATGGTACTTTATATAGTTACAAATTACAATAGAAGAATATGATGCCATCACTTTGGCCGTATGTTCACAGAATTACAAAAGCTATCAATATGATATTAGCGATTATGACTGCTTATTCGCTCTAGTCTAAACCGCACAACATCACAAAAATCCCATCTAACGAAACAAGAACTTGAGGTTGATTGGTTGAACATGGTGGGTTCGCTAATAGGTTAAAACAAAATCTATAAACAATTTTTTAGTATTTAGATCTTCATAATCGGTCATTTTCAGTAATAATGGGTTCCTTTAATATTAGAAAAACCAAGATGGTTTGATCAGTTTTGGATATGTCACAATTTCAATTAATAAATTTGATTATGTCTTGCATCATATATATTAGCACTGTTTCATATTTATAAAGGTGATTAAACGATAAATGATATATTATGGGAATTTTTGTCAAATAAACTATAACAAAACTGCCAATGAACCCACAACGGAGTGGTGGAGGTGTGAGGGTTTTCCCCCCAAGGTCTCGGGTTCGAGTCTTGGGCAGGGCCAACCCTTTAGGGGGCCTAAAGCGAATTATCAATTTGGGGCCCTTTTTCCGAAAGCATAAAATATTTTTTTAATTCTTGTATAGTCCGTGTTGCGATACGTTGTGTCTAACGAGCCAAATCAAATCATAATTAAATAGAGGGTATTTGTAATTGTCACTTTCTTATGATCTGTTCCTCTACTTCCTGAAATTACACAGCCCAATTTAGCGTTTCAAAATAAAAAATAGTGGCCCTATATATTTGGGGGCCCAAAGCCCTAGTCTCATTTCACTTGGGCTTCAGTCGGCCCTGGTCTTAGGGTTTCCCGCACTGGGATTTTCCAAATGCCCTCTGGATCTGCAGTGGGCCAGTTGAGCCCTTGTCTATAGCCACTGGTGGGCGCTCAGTGAGTGTTTGGCCGGTCCAAAAAAAAAAAAAAAAAAAAAAACTATAACAAAACTTTTCCAACATCTATCGTATTATTTATGTTGTTTACACAAAGATAGCCATTACGGAACCACAAAAATGGTTATAAAATATATTTTTACTTTATAAAACTTGATCTTTTATGAATTTTAATTGCTTTAAAATACCTTAAGCAACTTTTTGTATACTTATTTTAGATTTTATATTTCTATAATTGTGATAAAAAAAAAAAAACTATATTTAATAAGCTACCTTTAAATACAAAACAAAATGTGAGCATGACCTTTTTATAGGTGCATTTAATGAGTAGTGTGCAGCTACCTGCTTTTGATGAGTGTTGTTATTCCGTACTGGAATCAGACGGAAAAAGAAACGGCGTCAAAACGGAAGTGTGGGGAAGGTACGAAACACAAGTAACGGACGAAACGACAGTTTGTGTGGGATCATGTCTGTCTCGTACGATTTGCGGCAACTTAGACTGATCTTGACCAATAAAGTAACGGCGTCAAAGTTGCCTTTTTTCTTTTTAAACTTCATCATTACAAGGCCACCCAAAAAAATACAGGGCCAGACCAAAAAAAAACAAGGTAAAGACACTTAGACCATTAGGTGTGGTAGAGGCCCATCATCCATGCCTTGCCTCCACCTCACCTGCCACGTCAGCGTGAGGTAGGAGCATCCTTAGGATGATGCTCCTAGGGGTGTGGAGGAGGCCCAACATCCATTAATGCTATTTCATTTTTTTTTCTTTTTTTTTTAATTAAATAATATTAATGTTACAATAAAAAGTAAATATTCTAATATTAATATTAAAAAGTAAATATTACAATTGTTGTTGGTGGTGAAACTGATACAATTGTTGGACCTCACTGGAGTTTGGTTTTCGCAAATATTTTTTGCTGTAAAGCTTCACCACACACTTGCTAAACTTGTACAGACACTCTCGTGCAGTTCTTTCCGACATTTTTAAATACTCGTCCCACGCATCCGCCGTGGTCCCGTACGCTAGTTGCCGAAGTGCCGCCGTGCATTTTTGTAGGGTGGTGAACCCCCTTTTCCCTCTTGCATCGTATCGTAAGGTAAAAAATGGCTCGAAGTTAGCCATATCATCGGCTATACGGGTGAACAATCTTTTACTCATTCGGAACCGACGCCTAAATAATTCCGCCGAGTATAACGGTTCGTCGGCAAAATAATCGGCCACCAATCTATCATGGGCACCTACACATATTTACAAAAATATAAACACACAAAAAATCTACAATATATTTACAAAAATATAAACACAAATAAATTATACTATATATATACAAAAATATAAACAAATTAAAATTACAAAATAAATATAATACTTACCCTCTCGGTCTCTATTTATAGCCGCTTTCCTAGTTCGAGGTGCTGAATCGCCTTCATCTCCTAGATCCTCGGCAATAATCTGCGCCGCTTGCCCCACGATGTTTATAACAAAATTTACGGCTTCGTTTGTAGACGACGAACCCGAAGAAGACGAAGACGTCGTAGAAGATGATAACGACATGGTTGTGGTGAAGAAGGTTGAGAGATTTTATAAAAGTGGGAGAGAGTTTATAAAAGTGTGAGAGAGTTTATAAAAGTTGTGGTGAAAAAGGTTGGATTTGTTTGGTTTAAATAGGTTTTTTAAAAATTTATTTGGTTGATTTTTTTTTTTTTTTTTATTCAAACGGTCTTCTCCACAAGCCCCAACGGTCAAATCACGCTTCCCAAGGCAATCACAAGCCCCGGCATCAACGGCAAGGGGTTGCCGGCTAAGCCGTTGCCGCGCCAGGGGGGCGGTGTAGCCCGGCCCGGCTTGGCGTCGCCGGCCCCTTGCCGCTCCCCATACCGTGTGGTCTTACCAAATGACTTTATCATTGATGGAGCTTGAATAACCGTATAAAGGGGCGAAAAGTCACCCGACCCTTAAATTATGGGTAGGACTCAATAAATATAAAATTCGGTCAAAATACGTGTAAATTTACACTACCGAGAGGGGGTGCCCTCTGGCCCTTAAAGAGCTTCGCCCTTGCGCTATCTTCAATCTTTACCGGTTTGCGAGAAAACCGTCTCTCGTTTCTAGCTTTCCAAAGACACCAACGAGCCGCAATAACAATACCGTTAAAAATATCTTTAACCTAATCTCCAGCCGCAATATGCAAGTGAAGCTACAAAATATCTCTAAGCGAAAAAAACATAAATGGGAGAAATACCACACCACAAGCTAATATGATTTCAAATCACATAGGCCACCAAACACGAAGTAAAAAGGCGGTCTGCTGATTCCAAATAAACTTCAGATAACACAGAAAGGTTGTCTCCAAAATTAATATTCTTATGGCTTATTAGAGCATCAAGAGTGAGATGCAGTTCAACTCAACTCTCCACATCACAATATATATTACATTTCAATGACATTCATTTACACCACTTCATTAAAGGTTTTTGAGCATTCTAACCATTATAGTTGATTTCCAATCATCCAACATGCAATTCTAATCAAGTTTAGAAGATCAAATTAAGAACATGAGCAGTTAATATTTTTTGGTTTCCTCTAGGAGGAGGATTCTTGTAAGCGGATGATTTCTTTTAGTTTTGCTCTGTATTTGATCACGTAATCTAAGCATTCGATGTTTTTTGTTATTTGATTGTAAACGATTGATTTTACAAAAATAACACATCATCTTTGGACAAAAGTGAAACATTTATGCAATTAAGAGTTAAGACGGACTAAGTGACAAAGCTTAATTAGATTCAAACAACTTTACTAAAGTAACACATCACCTTTTTGCAGAAGTGAAACCTTTTAAGTGTTATTCAAGTTAAGCAAAAACTTCAGGTTTGAAATTACGATGTTTAAGATTTTTTAAAAATAAAAAAATTCTTAGGTACCTAATAAGGTTTATGTAAAAGGACTTATATCATACATTTTTGTTGTCACTAGTCTTAGTCTCGCCTAACTTTAGTGTCGGCTGACATCATGAGGATACATGACATTGCCTAACTCGCGTTAGGAATTTTAATGTCGGCTAACAATATTAGAGTCGCCTGACTTAGTTTCTACTGACATCATCAGTGTCACCTCACATTGCCTAACTTGCGTTAGGACTTTTAGCGTCACCAGTTTTAGGCGGATTTCATAAAAAAATGATTTATGTTTAGAGATTGCATTATATCTGATTTCAAAATTAAGGGGGGTATTTGGTATATCCAAGATTTAAACAAAAACCTTTGTAAATTAAATAATTAATTTATTAAAATAAAATCTTAGAGGTAAAGTTACTCAAAATTTAGGAAATAAATATTGATCTTAATTTGTTACCAAATTATGTGATTTTTATAGTTTTTAGGATGAACTATATGAAGATCATCAATAACAATTTTATGAGCATTCAAAGTGTTCTTGACTAATTTATCATATTTATACTAGAATCAAAATCTGAAAACAGAATAATTAATGATTTCGAAAAATTACCACATTTTGATGAAAAACACCATACAACAAAACCATATCTAAAAAACATGGATCATACCAGATTTTGACAATTTGGGTTTTGGATTATCAAAATTTCTTGTTTCTGATTTTAATTTTAGTCTTGGAAAAAAAAAACAGAACTTATTAATCAACATCTGCTTTGATACAACATTTGATCAATTTTCTTAACAACTAATACAGAAACAGGAATAATAAATCATGTGTATCTGATTAGTTAGTAACCATAGAGAAGAAA
Source organism: Ambrosia x helenae (assembly GCA_030844895.1). Classification (NCBI taxonomy): domain Eukaryota; kingdom Viridiplantae; phylum Streptophyta; class Magnoliopsida; order Asterales; family Asteraceae; genus Ambrosia; species Ambrosia x helenae. The sequence continues at coordinate 28,505,083 of CM061231.1, forward strand.
AACGTCATTATCTTAAGGATGAACGGGGTTCCATTTAGACTGTATAGTTAAGATGACTAAAGTAGGTTGGAGACCCACGAATTACATAGATGAGAGGGGACGAATTGTAGGTGTTGGTTAGTTGTGATTCGTTAGCTTTTAAACCTCTCCAATGATCTTTATTTGTACAACCAACGAAAAACCTTATTTATATAGTCTTTTAGGATAATTATGTCTATTAGATATATACCAAATAACTAATAGGGGTAATTATGTTAACTAAATATATAATCTTACAAACCATGATATTTGGTTTTGAATAAAAAAAATAGTGGCGTCTTCTGTCCTCATATTAAGTATTTAATATTAATGGTCAGGACATATAATGCAACTTTAAGATTTCATGATTGATACCGATCACATGTTCCTAGAATATTATTTATATAACAAGTTGTTTCAAGATTTTTTTAAGCCCGCTATCGTAACAAATGCGTTAAAGTAGAAAATGACATAAATGAACAAAGTAGTGGTTAGAAATTTGAAAGGCTCAAGCCAGCAAACATTTCTGATTGATGAATCATATGTTGATGGGAGTAGGTTAATCTGGTGGTCGATACCACACTAATTAGCCACACACAACAACAACAACAACAACAACAACAACAACAACAACAACAACAACAACAATAATAATAATAATAATAATATTATTATTATTATTATTATTATTATTATTATTATTATTATTATTATTATGTACATACGCATTTATTTATCTGTATATTTATTTCATGACCTATATATTTTACCTCCATAGTAAAAAATAAAAATAAAATAAAAGGTCTTTAATTTTTACATGTTCATTTTATATTCGCATAGGGAATAAAAGGTCTACAAGAAAATAAAACAAATCCATATGCGACAAAAACCTCACGTATAAGTGAAAGATTATTCATAAATATGTTAGAATATTTTTAGACCATTCATAATGGTTGATTTTAAGGGGCATTTTGCGCCTAGAAATGTTATCCCCTTTCTTGTCTCTATAAAACCTAAAGGAAGGTGTTAGAATGTTATCAAACTCATTCACATTTCTATAATGCCCAATATATAAGGAATGCCAATCAATATTAATATGGTCAAGAAAGTTACACAATCATAAAGACTAAAGTCATGCTATTCAACAACTTTCATATTTTTGTGCATAAATCTCTCCATTAGAATCAATGTGTAGATATTAATTTGTATTGTACTAGTGGCAATGCCCGCGCGTTGCCGCGGGAACATAGATTTACCGATAGATAACGATTTATTACAAAAAATTCGAAGAAGCATGGGATGAGAAGCCACAAAAATAATGTAGTAAATTTAACAACTAAAAGTCTATATGTTGATATTAACAAAATGCATATGAAATAACGTAGTGCTTTCAAGGATACAGTAGCAGTTGGATCTACACGAGGATTGTGGGCTTAAGCAAAAGTTTTGTACTAAAATGTAAAAAGCATCTTAAAGCGAGCTTCCCAAATGACAGGTTGTATGGCAACTCTAGCATCCTACATGACATCCAAATGTGATAATTAGAACCAAAACCTAAGTCAATTTAAATTCAAAATACTAAAAAAAATCATATAAACATATAAATATATAATGGCACATCTTCAATACAAACAAATTATTGTTACTCTTAGAATCAAACAGATACATTATAAAATGAGGGAGTTAAGCAACACTGAAGAAATTGAAATTGAATTGAATGAGTATTGAAGAAACATGAATTGACATCGAATTAAGCAAATTTCTCACTACATTCATAGTAAACTTGTGGTTTGGAATATGAATGGCCTCACGATCTTCACCTCGTATAACTGTAGGTGACCACCACCTAACATGTTGAACATAAAAATAAGGGTAAACCACATCAAAACGCATCATGTTGATAAATATTAGTTATACAATATATGCAAATTTTATCTTGTATAATATTGTTGAATTGTGTAATGCTCACTTCAAATACAGCTGTGAAAGAACAAGTCACAGACCTCTACAGTTCCAGAAACTTCATAGCCTCCTATCTCCGTGAAAAAGCTTTGTGTTTGTCGAATTGCACTTTATGAACAATTACAACAAAGGATTAGTTATAACTTACAAGAAAGCCAAAGGGTTTATAGTGGGTGGTGGTGTTAATGTTCTAGAGAGAAGTAAAGGTTAATTAAATGGGAGAATATGAAGTGATAAATAGAGAACTCTTGAAGTTGCCCCATTGTTAATAACCATTAACAAATATTAAAAAAACAAGAAAATAAAAACTAATAAACCTTAGAAAAAACATTGTTATGGAACATACATTTCTTGTATCGGTAGCATCATTGGTCTCCGTGAAAAAGCTTTGTGTTTGTCGAATTGCACTTTATTAACAATTACAACAAAGGATTAGTTATAACTTACAAGAAAGCCAAAGGGTTTATAGTGGGTGGTGGTGTTAATGTTCTAGAGAGAAGTAAAGATTAATTAAATGGGAGAATATGAAGTGATAAATAGAGAACTCTTGAAGTTGCCCCATTGTTAATAACCATTAACAAATATTAAAAAAACAAGAAAATAAAAACTAATAAACCTTAGAAAAAACATTGTTATGGAACATACATTTCTTGTATCGGTAGCATCATTGGTCTCCGTGAAAAAGCTTTGTGTTTGTCGAATTGCACTTTATTAACAATTACAACAAAAGATTAGTTATAACTTACAAGAAAGCCAAAGGGTTTATAGTGGGTGGTGGTGTTAATGTTCTAGAGAGAAGTAAAAGTTAATTAAATGGGAGAATATGAAGTGAAAAATAGAGAACTCTTGAAATTGCCCAATTGTTAATAACCATTAACCTCAATATTATATTGATGAGTAAAAGACTAATTTACCCTTTTATAAATGCATCAAGTGTTTGTACTTTAGGCAATGAAATTTATAATTACTTAAATTTTACCGGTATCCTTCCCTCATGCTTTATAATATAGTATAGATAAATAGGTTATGTATTGGTTGTAAACATTGTACAAAACATCAATAATCAAACCCCTCTACCAAGTCCTACAACTTTCCTTCCTTCTGTTTCCAAAACTACACAAAATTCTTCCCACTCTACTTCTAGCACTACTCCCCCTACACATACTTCATTTACAAATGCTAACTCAAGCAATGAACCCATCATCTTTCCTCACCAAACCTCTCGGCCTCTCCACTCAAACCACTCCCAAGCACCAACCTCTTCACTATCTACACCCACTCCTAGCCCGTCTCCTCCTCCTCAATCTCACCCGTCACCATCTAACTCACCAGTCCACTCCAACCCCCCAACCTGATCCTACTCCTACAGCTGAAACACAACCCTCACCCACACCCATTCATAATGTGACTACATCCCAAAACCAACCTTCATCCACCTCCGTTCCCAATATTACTTCAGATACCTCCCAAGCACCGCTCTCTTCAACCACTAATCATGCACCACATACCACGTCTTCCTCCTCTACCTCTAGGCCTCACAGAAATCGCAAACCCAACCCGAAATATTACAACCCTCATACCGTCAACCACACTACTATCCACCCTCACTCGAACCTACAACTCACAACCAAGCATCTAAGGATCCCGAATGGCGCGCAGCCATGGACTCCGAGTTCAACGCACTACTACAAAACCAAACATGGGAACTTGTTCCCCCTACACCCGACAACCCGATAGGCTGCAAATGGGTCTTTAGAATAAAACGCAATCCGGACGGCTCCGTTGCAAAATACAAAGCCCGTCTCGTAGCAAAAGGGTTCCTTCAGCAACATGGAAATGACTACTTTGATACATTTAGTCCTGTCACCAAACCGATTACCATTCAGACCATTCTCTCCATTGCTCTTACCAAAAATTGGCCCTTGCGTCAATTGGATGTTAATAATGCTTTCCTTCATGGAACCCTTCATGAAGATGTCTTCATGACTCAGCCACCAGGCTATGTTAACCCACAATACCCTAATCACATTTGCAAGCTAAAAAAATCTTTGTATGGCTTAAAACAAGCACCACACGCTTGGTACATTGAACTTGCAAACTTTCTCCTTCGCTTTGGTTTTAAAAAACCATTAGCCAATGCATCTCTTTTTATTTACAAACATAACAATATCATTTGTTACTTCATGGTGTATGTCGATGATATCGTTCTCACAGGAAACAACCCACAATTCCTTGGTATGCTTCATCATTTTCTTGGTGTTGAAGTGATTCCAACACCCAAAGGTCTATTCTTATCACAACACCACTACATCCAAGACATCTTGCATCAATTTAAAATGGATGGGGCAAAAGATGTCACTACCCCACTCAGTTCTACTGAACTTTTAACATCGTTCGACTCCTCCCCTTCAGTTGATGTCACTCCATATAGAAAACTTGTAGGTTCTCTTCAATATCTAGCGTTCACTCGCCCGGATATTTCTTTTGCCATTAATAAACTCTCCCAATTTATGCACCACCCACGTCAAACTCATTGGCAAGCACTCAAACGGGTACTTCGCTATCTTAAAGGCACCATTCATCATGGCCTTTTTCTGAACCGCAATTCCTCGCTCGATCTCTCGGCCTTCTCAGATTCAGATTGGGGTGGTGTACATGATGCTGGTTGGTCCACCACTGCCTACATGCTTTACCTTGGCACTAACATTATCTCATGGAAGTCTATTCGTCAAAAGTCGGTTTCTCGCTCGTCAACCGAAGCCGAATATAAAGCTCTAGCCAATGCTGCAGCAGAAATCACATGGACTAAGCATTTACTGAATGAACTTGGCCTCACTTCATCTACAACCCCAACATTGTTTTGTGACAACACCGACGCTACCTATCTTTGTGCCAATCCCGTATATCATTCACGGATAAAACATATAGCACTTGATTATCACTTTGTTAGAGAACAAATTGCAGCTGGACAGTTACGGGTTCTTCATATTAGCTCTCAAGATCAACTAGCGGACATGCTTACCAAACCATTAACGCGAGCATCATTCATTCGTGATCGGTCCAAGATTAGAGTATCCGATGGATCCTCCATCTTGCGGGGGCGTATAAGGAATGCCAATCAACATTAATATGGTCAAGAAGGTTATACAATCACAAAGACTAAAGTCATGCTATTCAACAACTTCCATATTCTTGTGCATAAATCTCTCCATTAGAATCAATGTATAGATATTAATTTATATTGTATAAATAGGTTATGTATTGATTGTAAACATTGTACAAAACATCAATAAACTCTTTAATCTTGTCCATCCTTATACATTACACATATTCAAAGCTTAAACAAATATCATGTAATTGCCATAAATTGATTTGCTACGATTATAAGCGTATTGTTAAATTTCAGAAAGTGTTTATTTTTATTATCTTCTAATGGGACCCGCTGGTGGGCTGGATGCCTGGATACATCTGTAAAAGCATATTGAACATAACCGCCCAAGGAAAGCCCCTACCATCCCTCTCTTCTTTAACGTTTATTCTATATTATATGAATATCCAAAAACATATGACCAACATAGGGAAAAAGATACTTCCATACCATGTTCTCTTTTTGTAGGTAACCTACTTGTTGACTATAAACTAAATAATAGATTATGAATCCTGTTAATGTATGTAAAATATATGTTCAACAAAAAGTTTGATTCTAAACACCTATTTAAGTTATGATTTAAGATGGGTACATGTACTGTGATGTACATGGTAGAATTGAGTATGGGTTATGAGTATCGAGGTTAAGTGGTTAGGATTTTATATGTAAATAAATGCACAATATTGAAAGTCTATTGACTTCGTAAACTTTTGGGCAACAACACTTGTAATACTGAAACTTGAGTGACACGAATTCACACATTTGGCTCATATACGAAAGATGAAGAGGGAACTATGATAACTAAAAGAGATTACTATACAAGTTTAATAACAAAACTTCATTTGTCAAGGAGAAATACATAAACTAAGCTTTTAATTCATCCACAGTATTCATCTATACTATCTTATTATAAAGCATTTCAGACCTCTTAATTTTTAAGTAATACAATTATAAATGCTTAAAGTACAACACATAATGCATGTAGTAACTACTTTTTAAGGACATTTATGTCTTTTCAATCATAACTTGCACATATACCTTTATTAGTTACCGTTTTCCCCCTTACCTATCTGTACTATATTATATTTTTATACAATACTTACATATTTGCCCTATCAACTTTACTCAATTTCTGTTTATTTAAATACTAATTACATTTTTGCATCTTTATTTTAACCAACTACCCTCACGATTGTTAAAAGTTCATAACTTATTCAAACGATAATATTTTCTTAATATTATTACACCGTATAAAATAACATTTTATTCTCTTTAATTTGAGTATAGTATTGCTATAGTTTTTTAGTTTTTAAAAAATTATTTGTTAAGGTTAAACAATAACCGAAATAAAAACAAAAGAAGAAAACGAAAATGAACTCAAATCATCTAAACTTTATTATAATACATTTCCCATTTATGTCTTAAAATTCAAGTTGTACATGTATAATTGTTTAGAGTACAACCCGCAATGCACATGTTAACTACTTACACAATACTTACACATTTGTCCCCTAAACTATACTCAATTCCTTTTATTTAAATAATAATTACACTTTTCGCCCTTAGTTTAACCAACTATCTCACGATTTTTAAATGTCCATAACTTTTTCACACGTTAATACTTTCTTAATATTATTACACTGTATAAACGAGCATTATTTTTTTTTAATTTGAGTATAGTATTGTTATATAATTTTTTTTTTAAATTAAAAATGATAGATTGGAGTTAAGTAATAACCAATCTATACTATATTATAATACATTTTCCAATGACATCTTAATATTTTAAATTTTACAATTATAATTGCTTAGAGTACAACACACCATATGTCTTTTATACAATACTTACACATTTGTACCTCAACTTTACTCAAATTTTATTTATTTAAGTAATTACATTTCCGCACCCTTATTTTAACCAACTACCCCCACGATTTTTAAACGTCTATATTTTTTTCATTCGTTAATATTTTCTTCGTATTATTACACGGTATAAACGAGCATTGCAGTCTCTTTAATTTGAATATAGTATTATTATAGTGTTTTCAATTAAAAAAATATGTTAGGGTTAATTAATAACTGAAACGAAAACGACCTGAAATCAACCAACGTAACTGTCTTTTATAAACGTTGAATTAGCGTTGTTTCACAATTTCCGGTTAGATTATGCATTTCCGGACAATCACCAATGTGTTTACAATTAGGGTTTGTCGTTATGTGCGTAACTTCTCGGTTCCTCATGATCACCCTAATTTTTTGCTTAGCGTTTCTCACAATTATTGCTATGTATATATTCATGTGCTTACACTTCATCTAGTACATAGGATTCAAATGTTTCGATTGTGGTTAATGCACTTCAAGCTCCGCTAATGATTATGCAACACACCAAAACAAATATTTTGGTTAATTAATTATGGCTTAACGGAACCGTTATAAATGTTGTTTCCCACCGCAACACGCGGACACCCCACTAGTATATGAAATAAGGGAGGATAAGTTCTTATAAGAATGACCTCACTAACCCAAATTTGGAAAGAAGACTTCACTTATTGCTCAGAAAATATATGCATTGTTTTAACAATATTATTTGACTTAGTAAGTACTTGATTATTATTTGTTGGAAAATTGGATTTTAATCATTTGACCCATGTTGCCAAGGGCAATCTTCGTAGCTTAATCATCATACTCAATCTAGCTTGTACATTTCTCCATTCCGTTCATAATCATCATGGTGATCAGAGAAATCGAGTGGAGATCAAATATAGATTCATGATTATTATGCTTATTGAGACTACTCTTGGCAAGGAAGTGAAGGTTAGAAGCACCATTGCTCAAATGCTAAGTTGAATTATTATTGAATAATGGGAAAACCACTCGGATGAACATTGACTGCTTTGTTTTACTAAAATAAACATTCTTGTAGGCTAAACTTTAGGGACTTCACAAAAAACGAGAGAATGCAGATTCTTACATCTGTCCTCTTGGCTAATAAGTAGCCGTGATTTGCAACTAATTAATAACCTACATGTTTGTATCCAACCTCCTAACCGGCTAATATGCAAGGATTCTAGACGATTACAAAATTTAGCTTGACTTCATTTTTCTAGCTGATTCCTTTTGCCTCTCCATTCCCCCTATAGTCTAGCCATTTCCTAATTTCATCTCTAACCTCAAGCCCATATCTTCCTGCCTAAAGTCTAGACCGTTACCACTATTTCTAAGCCGTTTCATTCTTTCACCTAACCTCTGTTTGTTTCCTAACATTTAGCCGCTTCCATCATGTCACCCCTATTTTTTTAGCTATTTCTATCATTCACATTTTTCACCATTTCACACCTAAAGTTTAAATTAAATTTTATTTGGAAAGGATTTGGAATTTAGAGTAAGAGGTTAAGATTTAGTGGCTGATATATGAGACGACTAAAATAATATTTGGGTTAAACATGGCTAAGCTCCAGGGAACATTGGAGTTGGAGTTTGAACGACTTCCAAAGCCGAGCCATTTAGGACTTGCGGTTTTAAGTTAGGAAACGTCTAAAGTAATTTCAAGTGTAAACGACTTGGAATTTTCCGTATATGGCTGTTTTAAGCGATTTCAGGTATTGTCAAATGTGTCAGCATGTGGCAGAACAAATTTATAGATAACGGCTAAATTTAAGCCGTCTTATTATAATCTTAGCCGTTTGGGTTTTTCTGACCACTTGGACAATTTTAATTGGTTAAAAGAGAGGTTCCTCACTTTCAACCATCTACATTTTAGCCATTTTAGACACGCAGTCCATTTCTCGTTTTCCGTGAATTACCTACACTTTAGCCATTAAAAATGTCTAGTTTTGTAAATATACCTCGGTCAATGTTTATTGCAGTGATTTTCCCTTGAATAATGGGTCATGGATTGGATTATTAAAATCTAATTTCCTTCTTTGTTATGTATAAAGAAGTTTGATAATTTTAAGTTTTAACTAATATTATTTTATATATTAAAAAAGAAATTGGGTGCTACAGATCGATGATGAAGTATTGTACATGTAACAAACCGCTCCGACACCGATCGAACATCAGTACCATTGCCACCGGTTTTGGCCATCTCGGGATATAGGTTCGGGTTTGCCTTCGCCTACATTTTACGTCACGTGGCGGTACAATTTTGTGTTCTACAATTTTTTTTTTTTGTTTTAGCACCAACCGGTATAGTACAAGTGATGAACTGGCCCGACACCGACCGAACATCGGTACCACTGCCACCGGTTTTGGTCTTCACTGGGTATAACTTCGTGTTTTGCCTTCACCTACATTTTACGCCACAGGGTGGTTCAAATTTGTGTTTTTGTTTTATAATTTTTCTAGGTTTAGGTCGTCTGCTTACTTTTTAGCATGGTTTTACGACCACGTGCCCACAAAGCGGAGTTTAAAAACTAGTATATATAAAGTTTCACTTTTGTAAAATATTTGCTATGGTTATTTGTTGGTGGATTTTCAATCGAGGGGCCATTGAGAATTTATCCCAAAATCTTTCAAAACACTACTACGATGGCATGGTATTTAATTTTATCAATTTAGTTTATTACTCATACAATTTTCTTACATAAACAAAGTAGAACCCAAGATCATATATGCCCACACTTCTTGTTACAAAATCTACACCGCAGGCTCGTTAGGCATCACTTGCATATAGAGGCCAATACACGACGAGTGTGAGCTGATGAGTTGACAACTGGTCTACGAGAATGAAGCACTGCCAAATTATCTATGAGCAAAACATCGCCCTTCTTCCAAGGTATGGCAACAGATTCCTCCTCCAAGATCTTGATGCAATCATACACAACGTGAGTAGGAAGTGGGTTTAGGTCACCAAATGTGACTGGTTCAGGTTGAACCACCCGTTGCTCTGGACCTCCATGAGCAACCACAATGCTATTGAACCACGTTTTTCCAACTCCTGAATTGTCATCTCGAAAAGCCGGCTTTGGACCTATTAGAATCTTTACGGAATCCAAACCATCATTAATCCATTCTAACTTCATTCCAACCGTTGCTGCCCTATAAGCCAAAGTTAAATTTTCTTGCTCTAGATTGTTGATTCGATAAAAAAACTTTTAGTTTTATATTTTAACCATGTGAAATTGTAAATAACTATAAAAATAACGTGTAATGTTTTTTTTATAAACAAATTGACAAGTTCAATTAAAATATATCTAAAAGGTGAAAGGTCACAAAACAAAATAAAAGAATAATAAAATTTTGAAGATTTTTTTTAAAATCCATGTTTTCTTTGTTTGTTTTTTTTTTAATTTTTTTATTTGTGATATTTATAAGTAAACCAATTTAATGATTTGCTTGTCCTCACCCAAATATGAAATAGCAGTATACAAACAAAATTTGTTTTGATTTTATCTCTTTTAAAGTCTAAATACCAAATTTAACCATTATTGGTGTGATCGGAAGGTGTATAAATATTTAAAAGGTATTAGTTTATTACTTTATTATCAAATAAAAAATAAAAAAATAATATTTATGGGGTGAGTTAGAAGCGTAGGAAGTTATAATACTGTGATATGTATCCAAGGAATGAATAAGTGACAAAGGTAGTTTTGTCTAAAAGGAAAAAAAGAATACATTACTTCTCACATGCCAAGAAAAATGCACATTTAAGTCACATGTTATTTTCCTCAATTTTTAAAAATGTTCGTAACTTTTTTATACGTTATCTTTAAAAAAATATACCATAAAATCAAGCTTGTTTTATCTTGAATATGAGTACCATATTATCATACTTTTGAAAATTAAAAATTCGAAAACCCAGTTGTGTAAAACATGATGGACATAATGTAAAATACGATGAGTATCAAACTAAAAACACATTGTTAATATGATATAAAACACAATGGACAACAAACTAAAAATGCAATGGATAACAGACTAAAACACAATGTATAGCAGAAACAGAAAAATTCATTCGCCTAAAACACAATGGAAGACATACACAAAAACACAACGGACAAAGTTAAATTATGTGCAGATTAAAAATCACAATAAAAATATTTATTACACACATGTGCATACTAATAACACAATCGACAATGGACGAAGTTAAATTATGTGCAGATTAAAAAACACAATAAAAATATTTATTATACACATGTGCATATTAATAATCTAATGGACGAGCAGAAGAAACAATGAAGTAAAAAAACCAAGTTAACACGTATTTATTTTTTTAATTTTTATATGACAATATCAAACTCATATTAAAGATAAAAAAAAATATGAAATACTTGTTAATATGAAGAATTTAAAAAACAAAAAACATCATGTAAAAAATGTTATGAACATTTTAAAATGACATTAATATTTAAAATTGTAGAACTACGACTATTAACCATGCATAAAACCTTTAAACTATTTTACTTAAATTGATTATTATCATATATTTATAACGTTGAACAATATTAACATTTGCTTAACCTTTGTTCAGCAACGGTTTTATCATGTGTGGAGAAGGTTGAGTGCCAGCCCCGGCCAGCCGGCGACATGGGGTCATCATCTCTCGCCATGATTCGAGTATACATCAAACCATACTCTTCTAATCGCGCAACGAACGCTGGATGGTTCTGTTTCATCTTCTCGTACACCATGTGACTCAATACAATAGGAGTTTCTCCCCCTTCTACGGGTTCCACTTCGCAAAACAACAACAATTTGGACGGAAATTCTGCAGCCTGTTCTGATCAGATGAAATTCGTTAAAAAATTCAAACCATAAAGTAAAACTAGGAGGATATAAACGTGAATAGTGTTTTCATAACAAGACTGAACAACGAACCGTTTCGGATTGAATTTAAGACTAGTGGAATTCCACCACGCACTGTAACAAGGATTTTGTAAATGTATAAACTCAAAATATTGTTTACAATTGTGTCAGGCTTAATCATAAAAGTGCAGGCATACGCATAAAGTTGTGAGCATAAAGTTGTGAGTTACAAAATTACGTTATTTTGAAAACAAGCATTTAAATTTGGTAATAATATTTTGGTTTCTTTGTTGGATCTTCATTGGCACGTGAACAAAGGGAATAAAATGTGTTATTGGTACAATGTTTTTGCGTATTTAATTTGTTAGAATTCTTTTTGGTCAGATAGTAGCTGGTGAACTTTATTAACGTTGCTCCGTTTTTAACAAAATTTATTTTGAAACGTTGATAAAAATAAGCACGTTATAACGTGAAGAGATAGGGAGCCCAATCAACGCGGAGGCGGCACCCCTATCCCTCTTTATAACAATCCTGTAGTCAATTGCCGCCATCGTCAAGAAACATCTCCAGTCCGCGGAACCCTCTGGCGGAGATTAGTCCGCGTGAGGGGTCAATCTGCATGTGATGCAACCTTTTCCACATCACCACTGTAAGAGAAGACACGCGCGTCCGCCCACGCGTGGAATATTCGTCCATCACCAGCTTTTGGTACGAGGTACGGAAGATCAAGGATTAAGAAGATTCACCTAGAGAGGAGCAGAGATGTTGCCAGCCAGATGGTGACACGTGTCTGTAGTGGTCCAACAACCACTGACGTGAACAACGACTTGACTGCTTTCATGCTTCCACCATGCTGCCTCTACAGTACTGCACATGCATGCTTACCTGCTGCAGACGTCACGTCAGACGCCAGCAAGTAAGTCAACCATGCTGTGTCAGGTTGACATGCCGCCAGCGGCCAATCACAGCCCGCCACGTGTCTGCCAAGCAGGTCAGCCCCAACTGCCGGTGACGTCAGCAGCATGAATCTCCTTTTTCCCGCCTATTTCATGGGCCAAAGGCATATGGGCCTGGGCAAGGCCCGGGCTAGCTGGGACCTCTCGTGGGCCTTTCCTTAAGCCCACGACCTCTACTATAAATAGATGACTTAATTTCCTTTGCAATGGATCCGAAAATCATTATTGTACCCAAGAGTTAGAGTAGTCATTGTAACACTTTGTAAATTCTCAAGTAATAATATACCCGACTCTTTACAGTGGACGTAGGTCGTGCAAGACCGAACCACTTAAACTCTCGTGTTTACTTTCACCACACACACACACTTTACTTTACATTTTTTGGTTACGATTTATCCATAGGTTTGGGTGAAGGATCGTTCCTGAGCAAACAAGAGTATTAACCCCACGATAATTACTCGTAATCCTCGTTATACTCGTTGTTTCTTCATAACGCTATATCTAGAATTCCATAGAATATATAGCCATTAAGAAAACCAAAATTGTGTTTAAAATTAAAAAAATATTAAATTTAACCCAAGTTGGTTTCAAGTAAATTTATATATGGTCCAGTCCGGTTTTGATACCACTAAATTTACTTAAGCTATGATAATATAATGAAGAGCAAACAATATGCTTCCATTAGGTCAAATTTGTTTCAGAAACTAAAATTAGAAACCATAATTAAGAGATGAGATCAATACGTAAGCCATTTCATGATGGAAAGCAATATGTTGATCAGGTGGTGCCTCATTTGCGGTGTAAACTCGTGAGAAAACCTGCGTCCTGAGCGCGCCACCACCTATATACTCCATAGGAGGGAAGCCCGTAGCTTCAACAACGTCGTTGAAATCATAAGGAGACTCAACAGGAAAGCTCGAAAAAGAATAGCCCCGCTTTTCTGGAGAAGATCCTCTAGCCATGATTTTTGACATCCTATTGCTTCTACAAAACTATGTAGAAGATCGGTTTTAGTATTGTTCGGGTTTGGAGAAAGAACAACGGGGAAGAGGACTCCATCGTTGAGTTTCTTCTGTTGAGGTAGTTGGACTTGTTGGAAGAAGGTTTGTTTCATGGTGATTGCATGTTGATTAACTGATTTTTCAGGTTATATTTATTTGTTTTCTAAGATGAACTTTTGAAATATAAAAATTGGGCAATGGGTTATGTCGTGGAATCACATAGGCAAAATCCAAGATTTACAATTGCAAAATCTTTTTTGATTGCAACATTTTCCTAATAGTTTTTAGTTGGATGTGGGATGGATTCCACATTTGATTTTTGCTATATTTTAGAAACCACATTAACGGGTCGGGTTTGAGTTAATCACCGTGCTTTCAGCTTTCTCCTTTTGTTTTTAGACAACTCTTTACGAGTGGACTGATTGGTTGAACCTCGTTAATTGTTAGAGCGGATGGTTTTAGCGGCCTGTCCGGTTTTTAAAACATTGGTAATTTGTATTAAAAAAACAAATAACGTATTTTTTAAGGCATTATATTGATTTGTAGGAGAAGATAGAGAATTAGAGATTGATATTACACAGAAACAGAAATCTAGTTATTAAGACCTATGAGTAAAAGCCCATAGGAAACTAATGAAAGTTGAAATATTGCCAAGTGCTAAATTCGGGCCTTGAAATTTAATGGATTAAATCAAGGCTGATTCTAAAATAGAATGACGGGCTTAATGGGCTGAAACTTTTCATGTGGGCTAAGTTCAAGTACTCTTTTTAGTTTTATCTGTTGATATTGGTTCAAATAATGGACGAATGTTTGTGAATTGTGATACCGACTTACCGAGGCGAGAACCAACTTATTTCGATGTTTTTGGCCGACGCTATTTGTGAATTTAACTCTCTTTTTTTAAATATCTTTGCTCGTAAAATGAACTTTTATTATAAAGTAATATTAAGTTCATATTTATAGCAAGACGATTAAATAAAGTGGTAGGTTATTGGCCAACAAGATGCATGGCAACCTCCCAACTCTTTTTGATAGCACAACTGATCCTACTAGAAACAAAGCTTAGGTCTTAGTGTTGAAAAATTACTATGCACTATCCGCTTAAACTTGTTCAGAAATTCCATAGCCTCTGAGGCTAAGAAACCTGTGAAGTGGTTCTCTCTATTTGCGTTAAATATTTTTCATACTGCCCCACTTCATTTTTCAAGTCAAAAAACAGAACCACAAGTTTCATGTTATAGCCACATACAAACCGACATGCGTGATTAATCTTTTAATAAATAAAATTGATTACACTAAAATAATTTATTGTGGTAAGATAAATCAACGATCAACTCTAATTGCTCGTTCAGTTGACAACTCAACTCCGGCCGTTACCATGCTCGTACGTCGTAAAGTAGTACAAAAAATAAGTGAAGTCGCTGGCCGAGTGTTGATGTGTTCTCATGCTTGGGAGTTAAACTCATACAATGAACTTATCTATGTGAGACAACATTTACTCGTTTTTTCATTTCAAGTTTCTTCAAATATGATTTTTTAAGCATCGATATCTCAGTTCTCTTGACTATATTTTGGACACGTTTTAGCTCATTATTAGCTCTTACAATGAAAAACTCAAATCTATAAACTATTAAATACATCACATGTATAAATAATTATTCACGAACTACATTTAATTTCAACTATTATTCCAAATGATAAAATACTGTTTTTCAAATAAAATAAAAGAATGATATATCATGTTTTTTATGATAATATTTCCTTTTATTAAAACAAAATACGAAATTTACATCACAGAAGGTAGACGGGCAACAATCATGTTTTGAGATATAATTATATAAATAGAGTTGATTTTATTAATTATGTTATAATAGAAGAATTAAAAATCTTAGTTAAGCATAATTTCATCAACCCTAATCATAAGCATTTCAGAAAGGGTATTTCATTATTGACTCCTAAAAGTTCTTTTTTTTTTTTTTTTGTCCTTGGAAGCCAACCCTACTTTTGAGGGTGCATTGCATCTATCCTTTATTCTTCATTCATGATCACCTAAAAATAACTGTAAACTTATTTATATAACATTATGTAGTTTAAATAATAAGTTGCTAACATCATGCTTGTCATCATATGATTATATCTTAATGATTTTACTTGACAAAGTAAGATATTTTCTTAATAAGTAATAACCAAAGGATGTCTTGATGATTACCCAAAGACTCACAAGGCCATGTGGCAGATGGATATAGGTAGGTGTCTTGGGGAAAATATAGATATTTAAACCTCCACCTTCTATTTTAATCCCCTCAAAGCGCCTCGCTTAGGCCTAAGCGAGGCGCTTTGGAGCCGAATTCGAGGAGGTGAGTACGAGGGGCAGAAAAAGCTGTTTTTTTAAAATTCGAAGCGCCTCGCTTAGGCCTAAGCGAGGCGCTTCGAGGAGGTAATTTATTTTGGTAGTTGTTTTGATGTTTTGAGTTGTTTTTTTTTTTAATTTAATAATTATAAAAAGTTCAAAAAATTTAAAAAACAAAGTAATAACCCTCAACATTGTCAATGACTTAAACTTGACATCATCAACCACGTAAAGTCAATGAATGCGGTATGCGCGTTAAATTTCATTAAATGCGGCAACACAGGCAAGTCCTCGTCTGATAACAACTGAAAAGTAGCCGGTGCAAGTTATGTTGTAGCTTCCAAAACACGACGTCGTTGTAGCTCATATGTTATTATCTCTTCTCTTATTCTCTGTTTCTCTAGTTCTCGATGGATTATTGCTCTCATATCATGGATCAGGGAGATTTAAGCTAATTAAACTCATATCTCAAGCCGGTGCAAGTTATGTTGTAGCATCCTTGATCATCTTCTTGTAATTACTTTTCAGTTGTTATCCGAGAGATAGCGGTCAACGATGAAGACAACCTGAAAGTGGATACCATGGATCAGAGAGATTCAAGCTAATTAAACTCATATCTCAAGCCGGTGCAAGTTATGTTGTAGCATCCTTGATCATCTTCTTGTTCAACACACACCAGCTTTTTCATCACAGTTTCCAACCACTAATACCAGATTGATGATACTCAATTTCGGTTGATATAGAGTATATCAGAGAAAGATTTAGTTGAAAGTGGATACAATGGATCAGAGAGATTTAAGCTAATTAAACTCATATCTCAAGCCGGTGCAAGTTATGTTGTAGCTCATATGTTATTATCTCTTCTCTTATTCTCTCTTTCTCAAGTTCTCGATGGATTATTGCTCTCATATCATGGATCAGAGAGATTTAAGCTAATTAAACTCATATCTCAAGCCGGTGCAAGTTATGTTGTAGCAGTCAAGGTAGATCGTGGAAATCAATTACAGTTATTTGGAATGTTTCTGATCATTACAGTAACGAAATCATTCTCACATGAATATCCTTTGAAATCAATGGGAAGATAGATAAACAATCCTTATCCACAATGTTCTTACCTATAACTACCAACGATGATTGCCAGTGAGATTGATAACTGGACAGGTTAGCCAAGTGTTTGTCAAAAAGGTAGAGCACACCACTAGAGCAAAAAGTTGTGTGTATGAGCAAAAAGTTGTCAAAAAAGCTGAAATTGAACAGTTATTTGGAATGTTCCTGATCATTACAGTAATACTTGGATCCGGTTCGAGTCTAAAGCTTCGTGTGTCATCTTGGTCGAACTGATGTTGCAACATTCGTCTTGAATCTCTCTGATCCATGGTATCCACTTTCAGAATCTGAAGAGAAGCTATCATCTCAGAGAGATATCTGTCACTATTCATACATAAAGAGTATAATCGTGATGTGATGGATTTTTATATCTGCAACTTAGTTCCTTTTTACCTGGTTGCAAAGGAACTTCAGGTCAGCCAGACCTTTTGTCAAAAGCAAGTGTGAAGATTAAGATCAAGAAGACTGGATACCATGGATCAAAGAGATTCAAGCTAATCAAACTCATATCTCAAGTTGGTCTAACAACTAAATTTGACTTGCTTGCATAGGAATCTTGTACGAAATTATACAGTTATTTGGAATGTTCCTGATCATTACAGTGAGATTGATAACTTCTCTATGGAAGCAACAAATTCAAAACAGAGGTAGGTTTGCCAGAGGGTCACTATTCATACATAAAAGATCAAGAAGAACAGTACGGTCAACGATGAAGGTGTGTTGTATGTATAAAATTGTGAATAATTGTGAGAGTCGATATGAGAGCAATAATCCATCGAGAACTTGAGAAAGAGAGAATAAGAGAAGAGATAATAACATATGAGCTACAACATAACTTGCACCGACTTGAGATATGAGTTTACAGGTAAAGAGATGAAAACCACTACTAGGGTTCTTTTCAGTGAAGGCTGCGAAAAGCATGCAGCGGATGATTGCCAGTGAGATTGATAACTGGACAGGTTAGCCAGGTGTTTGTCAAAAAGGTAGAGCACACCACTAGAGCAAAAAGTTGTGTGTATGAATAGTGACCCTCTGGCAACCTGCCATTAATCGGTTTTATTTAGCGTAAAAAGTTCATTGTACATATACCTCCTTATCTAAAAACAAATCACATCATTGTAGAGGTTACTAGGTTACTCATTACCGTTGGACGTTGAAGGTAAACATGTGTAACATCCGTCACTTTTCTCTTTATTTTTAATAATAATAATAATAATAATAATAATAATAATAATAATAATAATTTTCAGGTTTTATATATATATATATATATAAAAAAAACTTTTAATTAAATCAATACAACATATGCATAAGTATAACCCACCCCTTTTACTTTTTCTTTTGAAGCCCAACATCCAAACCCAACCTCTCCTTAAAAATTCTCGGCCCAAAACTCTTAATCCAGCTCAAACCACAGCTCAATAAAAAGAGGACCCGGCCATGATGATCTTTCTTCTCCACTACTGCTCCATTCACGCAGGTCTGAGGTTTGACTCGGTCAACCTCTTTGACCACAATAATTGAAGGATAAATGGAAACCATGCTTAGTTTAGTCGACTCGGTTGTGACCAACACATCACCACGCGTTTATTAATCGCAATAACAGCTCACAATGAGCCAGAAATAACTCGACATTGACTTTGATTGACAAATCAATTCAACCTTCCATTTCTACGTTTTTCCTATAAATTGAACATAGATTAACAGTCCATAGATGCCGAAAAACATATCCCCACTCTCACATTCTTCTGATATTATCTCGTTCGTGTTCAATCAAAGAGTTTGACTTTTTCAGTTGACCGAGCTATATACACGATTCCTTATTGTAAGTTTCGTTTTTCTTGGTGGGTTTTATTAATCGGATGTACACGAGCAATAGCCCCAACATTACAGGGGCTATTGCTTGTTAAATCTGCCAATTGATAAAGCTAGGGCTCGAAATTGTTTGAATTGGGAATAATAATCTGCAGACGTTGATATATAAGTAATACAGATCCACTTTCATCACCAACTGATCAACAGATCAGTTGGTGTGACTACCTCTCACAAAGACGCGAACCGGCCACAAGGCCAAGGTTCGAGTCCCGTAAACTGCTTCTTTTTTTTCTTATTTATGAAAAAAAAAAAACAAACCAGTTAGCATATATAATTAATTTAAAACAAAGATTAAACGTTCTCAGGGTCTAGCCCAGCTGGTGGCTAGGCTTGTGACTAAGCTCGAACCGGTCCCAGACCGGGTTCGATTCCCAGCATCAACAATCTTTTTTTTCAAACATTTAAGCTTATATATAAATACTTACATTTTTAAAATTAGTTTTAAAATACTAAAACAACTTTATAAATTCTACACAATTTATTCTAAGTCAGTTTTATGATGAAGTTTAATATCCAACTTTTAGTTTTTCAAAAATAATTTATTTAATATATATTATAAATATTAGGGGTGTTCAGAATTCGATTCGAATTCGAAAAATTCGAAATTCGATTTAGTTCGATTCGATTACCAAGAATTCGATTCGATTATTAAGAATTCGAATTCGATTCGATTCGAATTCGAGTCCAGTAAATCGAATACGAATCGAATACGAATTTATGATTTTAAATTCGATTCGATTCGAAATTCGAATAAAAAATTGTACATGTATATTTTTTTAAATATATATAAACATATACACATTATTATATACACAAGTATACACATTGGAAAAAAAAACTTCTAAATTTTGGTCAAACTCTAAGAACCCATAGTGTCTATAACTTTTAGCATAACCATGTTTTATATATTTACCTTATATATCACAAAACTCTATAAAACTATACTCTCTACTATTTTTACTATTCTCGTATTTGACATATTGTTGTTTATCAATTTTGTAGATTTGTATTTTATATGTTAAAAATATTGAGTTTGTATTAGTTTTAAAACTAAAAGTAAAACAATTTGTTATTTAAGGTGAATTTGAACTAAATCGAATTTATTCGAATTCGATTCGAATTCGAGTTTCTTATTCGAATCGAATACGAATCGAATAAATTGAATTTTAAACGAATACGAATCGAATACGAATTCAGGTAAAAATATTAAAAATTCGAATAATTCGATTCGAATAATTCGAAAATTCATTATTCGATTCGTTGAACACCCCTACTTCGAAGACTCTCACCCTTGTGCCCACCGCACCGTTCTAGCGCGCAAAGAGGGGTGTGTCCGCCTCCCCACTACTCGAGTGGTCGGGCTTAGTGCTGTATACATCCTTCACATAGAGGCGAAGGATAATGGATGCCAGCGGGTGTCCTGGACCCCTTCGTTTTTTGACTCATCGGTGGAAATTTGCGATTTTTGTAAGTAAATTAGGAGTGCAAACGAGCCGAGCCGAGCTCGGGCCTTGCATTATCGAGCTAGGCTCGTGACAATTTTCAGAAGCTCGAGCTCGATTCGAGCCTTGTATTTTCGGCTCGAGCTTGGCTGGATAGTATATTTAAGAACTCGAGCTCGGCTCGAAAGCTCGATCAAAATGTATGTGGCAAGAGTTTAAACGAGCCCAAGCTTGGCTCAAGCTCGTTTTGGACCATTAAAGAGCTCGTTTTGACTATTAAGTAGGGGTGTTCAGAATTCGATTCGAATTCGAAAAATTCGAAATTCGATTTAGTTCAATTCGATTACCAAGAATTCGATTCGATTATTAAGAATTCGAATTCGATTCGATTCGAATTCGAGTCCAGTAAATCGAATACGAATCGAATATGAATTTATGATTTTAAATTCGATTCGATTCGAAATTCGAATAAAAATTGTACATGTATATTTTTTTAAATATATACACACATATACACATTATTATATACACAAGTATACACATTGAAAAAAAAAACTTCTAAATTTTGGTCAAACTCTAAGAACCCATAGTGTTTATAACTTTTAGCATAACCATGTTTTATATATTTACCTTATATATCACAAAACTCTATAAAACTATACTCTCTACTATTTTTACTATTCTCGTATTTGACATATTTTTGTTTATCAATTTGTAGATTTGTATTTTATATGTTAAAAATAATGAATTTGTATTAGTTTTAAAACTAAAAGTAAAACAATTTGTTATTTAAGGTGAATTTGAACTAAATCGAATTTATTCGAATTCGATTCGAATTCGAGTTTCTTATTCGAATCGAATACGAATCGAATAAATTGAATTTTAAACGAATACGAATCGAATACGAATTCAGATAAAAATATTAAAAATTCAAATAATTCGATTCGAATAATTCGAAAATTCGTTATTCGATTCGTTGAACACCCCTAATAAATATTACAAGTTTATTCATTTATAATTGTAAAATTTAATAAAAATATTTAAACGATTTCATAAAATTCCACAAAAATTATCCTAAACTTGTATAACAATAAACATTTCAGAAATAATTTTTATTTCTGAAAAAAGCGTTCGTTTTATATTTTTAATTAATTTTGTTAGTTTTAATCATAAATAAATCATAATAAATTCACAATATTTTTACACCAAAATTTTATATAAATTATTTCTATTTATTTAGAACAGAAATACAATTTTTAATTCAAAAATTCTTTAATATTCATATTTTTAAATATTAAAGTCATATTTTGACAAATTGAAATAATTAGATTAAATATCCTATTTTCAAGAAAATAATTTTATAAAAATTATTTTAACACTTAAAACCTTATATTGTGACCATCTTTGATTTAAAATTTACAAAAAGACTTTTGTTTATATATTTAACAAATTTCTCTTATTTATTAAACATTTTATTTATTAATCAAACGAATACCTATCCCCAAATTCGAAGCCCTAGAAAATACTTATAGACCAAGTAGACTTAGACTTATTTGTTACATTATACATAGGGTGATACTTGGCAACGTTGGATTATACTTATTCAATTCCACAAGACTTACCACCTTGCTAAGTGAGTATTACTTATCCCCTTTTTCCGCTTTTACAACTTTTGGGGTGATTCATGCACAAGTATACAAAACTTTCGTATTCATTTACACATACATTTTATTCATTTACAATTCATATACGTGTCTTGTTTATCTTTGTGCTTATGCTTGAACATGAACGTAGCTTACATACAAAATCATACATTTAGACATAACTTATGTTATGGTGCTCTTTACACTCAGACGTAACTTATGTTACGGTGTTCATTTAGACGTAACTTATGTTACGGTGCTCATTTAGACATAACTTTGTGTTATGGTGCTCTTTTAGACTCACACGTGTTGAGGTGCTCATTATCAATTTCA
Source organism: Ambrosia x helenae (assembly GCA_030844895.1). Classification (NCBI taxonomy): domain Eukaryota; kingdom Viridiplantae; phylum Streptophyta; class Magnoliopsida; order Asterales; family Asteraceae; genus Ambrosia; species Ambrosia x helenae. The sequence continues at coordinate 28,527,668 of CM061231.1, forward strand.
TTGTACAAACTTTACATTTGATCTTTGTCTTGTTTGGTTATCTGCGTGTTTACATAATGCATTGGTGATGCTAGACACATGAATTGTAATACCTTTTCAAACTTATACTATATGTACAAAGCTAAGTAGTACTCACCAACATCATATGTTGACAAAATTATTTTCGTGCATGTTTCAGGATAAGCTGCTTGACGTTTCACATAGGACTTTGGACTTAGATTAAATCAATCAATTATCTTTACTTTGTTGTCTTGTATTTAATTTCACATGTTGTAAAACAATATTCAATAATCAAATATTTACATTTTAGTACCATGAGCTTTTGAACAATCGTCACTACGTGGCACCTCGATGATTCCGCCATCGGTTGGGGTGTTACAACATGGACAGTGAGAAGTGAGATTGATAACTTCTCTATGGAAGTTGCTAAAATAGTTAAACAAAAGCTGAAATTGAACAGTTATTTGGAATGTTCCTGATCATTACAGTAATACTTGGATCTGGTTCGAGTCTAAAGCTTCGTGTGTCATCTTGGTCGAACTCATGTTGCAACATTCGTCTTTGTGTGGCAACATACTTGAAATCAATGGGAAGATAAACAATCCTCATCCACAATGTTCTTACCTATGAGTTTAATTAGCTTGAATCTCTCTGATCCATGGTATCCACTTTCAGAATCTGAAGAGAAGCTATCATCTCAGAGAGATATCTGTCAAGTCCAAATATTGCAAGTCCAAATCATTGTACGATGTCTTTTTCAGAGGACCTCGACTCTTGAGATGTTGCAGGTGTTTGAAAAGTTTGAACTGAAATTGAACTTTTCATGCAAGCAAGTAAAATTCAGTTGTTTTACTAATTTCATAGTCTTGATACTTTTAACAATCGGATCGGCGCTAAACAATAGAAAGTAATTACAAATATTTCTAGAGGGTCACTATTCATATATAAAGAACATTAATCGGTTTCATCTTTGTTTTCTTGAGTTCAACTTTCCATGATCTACCTTTATCATCTCAGAGAGATATCTGTCAACGATGGAAGGGAACCCGAAACAATAAAAAGTAATTACAAAGAAGATAATCAAAGATGCTACAACATAACTTGCACCGGCTTGAGATATGAGTTTAATTAGCTTGAATCTCTCTGATCCATGGTATCCACTTTCAGGTTGTCTTCATCGTTGACCGCTATCTCTCGGATAACAACTGAAAAGTTGTCTCATTAATTCCAATTCCAATTCCACCGGTGCAATCAGAATCTGAAGAGAAGCTATCATCTCAGAGAGATATCTGTCAACGATGATGGCGCAGAGGTTAGCGGTAACTTTAAATTTTGAATGATCGTCAGTTTGCTCTCTATATACCAATCAACAGTAGCGATCATTACAGTTATTTGGAATATTTCTGATCATTGTCAGAGGGTCACTATTTATACATAAAGAGCATAATCAAACAAGGGTTGTTATCGGAGAGATATCGGTCAACGATGAAGGCAACCTGAAACGACATGAACATTTATAACCTTTCTGTACCTGTGGCCAAAAGAACCTGATAAAGGCTGTATGTAACATCGCAAAATTTTCAGATTCTAATACGTATATTACTTTCGTTCATACGGTGTCTAAGTTTTTCCGACCAACTTATATATATATATATATATGTATGTATATAATAATAATAATAATAATAAATCTGAATTTAAAAATAAATAAATAAATTTATAAACCTATCATTTTATTTCCTAAATCATAACTAGAATAACAACTAACCTATAACCCAACCCAACACCCCTAGCCCAACACTAACCCCAATCCTAGCCCACCTGAAAACCTGAGCCCAGTCCAATAGCCCATCCCTGATCTGGCCCAACTGCTCCTCCCCTTTGTACGATTTAAAAACAAAAAGGTTTTTGTTCCAGCCGGGTCTCAAACCGGACCACCTTCCACACACACACACGTAAACAACCACCTGCTCCAGACTTCCTTGTTGGTTTAAACCCAACTTAAATAATATATAAGCCCATCCTAACTCCTCCCTTTCCCTTCCCCTTCGTCGTGCAGCAGCAGCTATGAACATAGTTATTTTTTTTTTTTTATTCTTTTTCAATTTTGACCATACAATTCACGCGTCTAAATTTATTTATGGATTGATAACGTGATTACCGGCCTCGTTCATCCATGATTACACGTTTATTACTAATTATCGTTGACCAATTAGTATAATTACGCGTTTAGACTTTAATAATTTGTCAAACTTTCCAATTAACCTAACCATCGAACCACACTATAAATTGATCTACTGCGAACGTTCACAACTCGCTCACATATCTCTCTTAACCTCCAATTATTCTGAAACACTCTGATAATTATCATCCTCATCGTTGTTTGACTTTTGCTTTGACTAGGCATTCACCAACGAATCAACACTGTGAGTTAAATTGTTTTTGTGGGTTTTGTTAGTCGGCAACCATACAACATAAACCCTAACAATAATCGGGTTCAAAATGTTTGGTTTGTCTGATTGAGAAATCTAGGGTTCATACCTTGTAATTTGGGGATAAACTCGATTTAATATTGCGTATATAATTATTATTATACGGGATTCATCACAACCACTGGCCTAGGCCAAGTGGTTGTGACCGTGCACTATAACCCAAGGCTCCCGGGTTCGATTCCTGCTGGGCGTCCCCTTTTTCCACTCCTTTTAACTCTTTTTTTGAAACCAAATTATAGATATATATTACATTTAAATTTGTAAATTCATTTTTAATTATTAAAACTTTCTTATAAATTCTAAAAAAATTATCCTTAACAAAACAGATGTCAAAGTTTTATTTACAACTTTTATTTTTCTGAAATTCATTTATTTAATATTTATAATAATTAAATCAATATTATACTATTATATTTATAAAAATCCATTAAAATATCAAAACAACTTTATTAAATTCTACAAAAATTATTCCATGTTTATACAATGTTAAGCTTTACTGAAATAATTTTTAATTCAGTAAAATCATTTATTTTATATTTTTAATCAATTTTTGTTAGATTTAATCATAATTAAATCATAATAAATTCAATTTTCATTGTTTTTGCACCAAAATTTTATACAATTTATTTTTAAATATTTAGAACAGAAATATGATTTTTTAAAATAGAAATTCTTTAATTTTAGTATTTTTGAATATTAAAGTTAAATACTGGCAATTTGTAATAAATAGATTTAAAAATCTATTTTAAAGGAAATAATTTTATAAAAATTATTTTTATACTTCAAATGCATTATTGTAAACATTCTATATTCAAATGTTATAAAAAGACTTTCTTTTATTTAATTTTCATATTTCTCTTTATTTAATTGACATTTTATTTTAAATTCAACAATTGGTTATCCCCAAATCGAAACCCTAGGATATACTTATAAACTAGTTAGACTTAGACTTATTTGTTGCCTTATACATAGGGTAACACTTGGCAAACTATTGGGCTACACTTATACTATTTCTCAATACCAAAAACTATACCAAGGTGAGTTTACGTAATCCTGTTTATGCGATTCTTTATACTTGCAACAATTTTAAGCAATTCAACATATATGTCTAGTAGTAAACTTTATTGCCTCATGTATTAGTCAACAGTTTCAACGAGTTTCAACGAGTTTCAACATTTACATAATCATTAGCTATGGCCAAGCCGGCGATACTCAATAATAGATCTATTGGATTGACAACCCCACCCGGATACGTGTACCTCCTACATAGGTCACGTGGGTGATTGTTATCGTTCAACATATTACTAAGGTGAACCGTAGATGACGGGATGGACCTAAACTAGTCGGAGGTTTGATTATGTCAACATATTATACTATTCATGTAGACTTAAATTTACGATAGACATACGAATTGCTAGACTTTTATACTTAAACTATTTGCTTAACATGGGTTATGTATTCTCACCAACTTCTAGTTGACCCCCCCCCCCCATTTTTTACAACTCAACAGGTGATAATGATGCTTGAAGATTAGAGTATTTATGAAGAAAATAAGGAGTCTATGCATGCTTGATTCTTGTGTGATGTATTAGATTTCCACATTCAAACTCTTATGTATTTCAATTTTTGGATATTTACAATTTAATATTTATTTCAATTAAAATTTGGATTACCATGTGCTACTGTATACTCATCAATACGTGACACCTCGATGTTTCCGCCATCGGTTGGGGTGTTACACTGTACACGAGTATAATCAAACAAGGGTTGCCCTGAGGTTGATTAGCTTGAATCTCTCTGATCCATGGTATCCACTAACCGTAGCGATCATTATAGTTATTTGGACTGTTGCTAAATTAGTTAAACAAAAGCTTAAATTATACAGTTATTTGGAATATTCTTGATCATTACAGTGAGATTGATAACTTCTCTATGGAAGTAACAAATTCAAAACAGAGGTAGGTTTGCCAGAGGGTCACTATTCATACATAAGAGAAGAGATAATAACATATGAGCTACAACGACGTCGTATTTTGGAAGCTGAAGTTCGGAGAGAACTAAATATTCGGTTGTTGATTTTCTTCTCTATACAGAGTGACGATAGGCGTTTTCGATTTCCAAATGAATCAACGACTTAAACTTGACATCATCAACCACGTATAGTCAAATATTTATTCTCCATATCCATACCTTGTTTCAAGTATCTTGTAAAATTCATTTCGTCTTCAAGACTCCTATGAGTCAACAAAGGTTGACTTTTTTGAGCATTAACAATGACTATATTACATTATTATTATTATTATTATTTTATTATATTTGTAATTTAGTTCCTTTGTTTTATTATTATAATAATTTGTTATTATCAAGAATCGGAAATTAGTAAAACGATTTAATAAATCATTGCTCAGACGTTAGGGTTTGATAAACACAAAACTTATTATTTATAAAGCAACAAAAACACAAATCGTACCGTGAAATAAAGAGAGGCCCATTAGGAGTGCCGTGGAGGAAGATCGTCGGTTTGCTGTAGTCGATGATTAGCTTGAAATCAATCTCTCTGATCCATGGTATCCACTATCAGGTTGTCTTCATCGTTGACCGCTATCTCTCGGATAACAACTGAAAAGTTGTCTTCAATGATTCTAAAAAACTTGAAAGTAATTACACCGGCTTGAGATATGAGTTTGATTATTATCGTATTTGCAACTTAGTTCCTTTCTCTCGAAAAACAATCCGATTGTTAAAAGTATCAAGACTATGAAATTAGTAAAACAACTGAATTTTACTTGCTTGCATGAAAAGTTATTTTTAAATGTTTGGACTACACTCATACAAACCACTTTGCGATTAATGCTCTAGTTTTTGTTGTTTTTGATGTGGAAACGGTTTTTCTTTATCCATGGTATGTGCATCATCAAGGTACTTTAAAGGATCCATGTTTGAGGGAAAATGAAGAGTGGGATGTTAATGTGATTGGTTTATAGTGTATATATATGATTATTTAAAGGGTGGGAAATGTGCCTAGGGAGTTACGTGCATTATCTAGTATTGAAACTTGTGATTAAATAATATATTAATACATCAATGGACTACACTCACGGTATGTGCATCACGTATTTTCATTCTTTCCTTGATCTGCAATATTTGAAAATTATCATTTCTTGACATGCTTGGTAACACCTTGATCTGCAATATTTGAAAATTATCATTTCTTGACATGCTTGGTAACACCTTGATCTGTAATATCTGAAAATTATCATTTCTCGAAAAGTAATTAAAAACACTTAAAAATGAATTAAAAACAATTGTTGCGAGTTAGGTTTAGTCGGAGGACCACGTACAATGATTCATCAAAGTTGTACAAAACTGGATGTTTGTACTGGAAAACCAAAACGAGCAATAAACGAAGCGAAACGGGAGATATAATTTTCTTGGCTTGGAAACAACTTAAAAGAACCGAAAATGAATTAAAATTATTTTTTGGTGATTAACAGATAATTTTAAAGAATTAAAAGAAATTCAATTTTTTTTAGAAAAATGCCAAAACGCCTCGCTTTGGTCAAAGCGAGGCGCCTGGTTGCCTCGCTTTGGCCAAAGCTAGGCTGTTTGTGCCTAGATTTGGCCAAAGCGAGGCAAGCAAACGCCTCGCTTTGACCAAAGCGAGGCGTTTTGGCATTTTTCTAAAAAAAATTGAATTTCTTTTAATTCTTTAAAATTATCTGTTAATCACCAAAAAATAATTTTAATTCATTTTTGGTTCTTTTAAGTTGTTTCCAAGCCAAGAAAATCATATCTTTCCGTTTCGCTTCGTTTATTGCTCGTTTTGGTTTTCTAGTAAAAACATCCAGCTTTGTACAACTTTGAGGAATCATTGTACGTGGTCCTCAAATACTTTCACATTATATATTAAATACTTTCACATTATATTATCAATTTAACATTCGAAATACTTTAACCGAACATTAACTAACCATTATTACTCTTTCTATCTTATATAGTCTTCTCCAATTCCTATATAATATTCCTTAACTTTCTCTCTTCCCCTTCTCTAACCCTCCATGCAAATCATCCAAACAACATGGAACCAGATACAAAACAAGCATATATGGGAAGTCAAAACTCTATGACAAGTTGGTCAATCTATGATCCCAATTCTGTCAAAGAAGATGTATTCACCATTTCAAACGATTTGCCTCCTTTTGAATTCAGGTAGTACTAGTTAAGGGATTGTCAAAGACCGATCGAACATCTTTTTGTTTGTTTGTTTGCTTGAATGTCTATGGAAACAACAATGGATTTGTCAAAAGCAACTGTGAAGATCAAGATCAAGAAGAACAGTACGGTCAACGATGAAGTTGTGTTGTATGTATAAAATAGTGAATAATTGTAGTGTGTTCGGTGCAGTCGACGAACATCATTCAAAATTTCAACTTCCCGTTCAGGTGCTTAAGTCCACCTTGCACCGGCTTGAGATATGAGTTTAATTAGCTTAAATCTCTCTGATCCATGATATGAGAGCAATAATCCATCGAGAACTTGAGAAAGAGAGAATAAGAGAAGAGATAATAACATATGAGCTACAACATAACTTGCACCGACTTGAGATATGGGTTTAATTAGCTTGAATCTCTCTGATCCATGGTATCCGGTTGTTTTCAGGTTGTCTTCATCGTTGACCGCTATCTCTCGGATAACAACTGAAAAGTTGTCTCATTAATTCCAAAACCTAAAGAGAAAATATCATCTCAGTGAGATTGATAACTTCTCTATGGAAGTTGCTACAATAGTTAAACAAAAGCTGAAATTGAACAGTTATTTGGAATGTTTCTGATCATTACAGTTATGCCTTTTTTGGTGAAATGAACTTGAAGAAATGATTTGGTGGATCTATCATGAGTTAAACAAAAGCTGAAATTGGACGGTTATTTGGAATGTTCCTGATCATTACTTTTCATGCAAGCAAGTAAAATTCAGTTGTTGGACAGTGAGATTGATAACTGGACAGGTTAGCCAAACCATACGAGGGTGATCCAAAGGAAATTCAGGTTAGCTAGACGTTTGTCAAAAGAACATTTTTTATAATAATTATATTAAAAAAAACAAAAAACTAACTCAAAAGACCAAAAAAAAAAAAAAAAATTTGATCCGAAGCGCCTCGCTTAGGCCTAAGCGAGGCGCTTCGAATTAAAAATCAGCTTTTTCTACCCCCTCGTACTGACCTCCTCGAAATGAGTTCAAAGCGCCTCGCTTAGGCCTAAGCGAGGCGCTTTGAGGGGGTGAAAATAGAAGGTGGGGGGTGCCAATAGACCGGGCCTTTTTTTACCTATTGGATTGACAAAGGAATAAAGGATAAAAGTCATAAAACTGTTTACATATGTTTAGGTGAAGTAATGTGGACTGTGGAGAAGACTAGAAATTCATCATCATCGTCGTCATCATCATCATCATCATACTCAGTTAATCCCACCTATAGCAAAGTTAAGGTAGGGTCTGAGGAGGGTACGATGTAGACAGCCTTGCCTCTAGCCCTAAGGATAGAGAGGCTGCTTCGAGTGAGACCCCCGACTCGATGTGGTTTGGTATCAAGCCTTGGACATAAGGCACAGAACACTCAGTAATCGAGACAAACCCAATCAGTGAATGTACCCCTTTGTCTTTTGGCTATCCACGCCACCATATGATGCATGATTAACCGTCCGTCGTTTTTAACGTTATTTTCACGAAATTAGTAAAATAACGTTAAAACTAGTGCAACTTTACTTTTGCCCCCCAAAGGCCACACATATATACATTATATGCGTAAAACCGTAAGCGGGGCTGAGAGAAGACTAGAAATTAAAAATGTTATAGAAGAGGAGGGGAACAGATATCTATTCTACATTCATGTGTATATGGACCGGATCCTATCAGAACTTCGCAGTTAAATGTGCTTGGACGAGAGTAGTACTTGGAAGGGTAACCCCCTGGAAAGTCCTCGTGTTGCAACCCTTTTTTTTTTAACACTGGAAGCAGTCTCTCTATTCTTAGGGGTAGAGGTATGACTGTCTACATCTTACCCTACTCAGTCCCTACCTTAACTTTGCTATAGGTGAGATTAACTGAGTATGATGATGATGATGATGATGTTTATATGGACCGCTAGCAATGACCTGATTTTTAATGGGTTCTTATATTGGCACACCCTCAGTTATAAATACACACCTTTGCACACCTATACATGCGCGGTGTATGAGTGTCTGACAATGAATATATTTGTGCCCCCTATAAGCTGGTCATGTAGGTCTATACGTCGCATATAAAAAGATGTGCAAACAATTTTGAGGTTGTACCATTACCACCACCTTTTTAATAAGGCCAAAATTCATTTATATAGGACTTCTGATAATATTAAAGTTTAATATTCTGGTATAAATTATGTTGCTCTCTTATTACTTGTTTATGTTGTTTGTTTTTTTTTTTTTTTGTTGAACATTAACTTTCATTAAAAACCGGCTAGCCCTCAAAACCGAGAACCGCCAAACTAATTACACATATATAACGGATATGAAGCCCAATCTTTCCAAACAATGTTTTTATATTTCGACCGATACTTAAGCCATAAAAATGCCTTGGACTTAACCTCAGCCACAACATCCGCCACTTTGGTCTCTTTGTCTTGAAAAATCTTCTCATTCCTAGCGTTCCAAATAGCCCAAGCCGTAATCATTACGATGCCTCTAACAATCTTTTTCTGCCACTTACCGGCATGCACGTTTTTATATAAGTTCATCAAATCATATAATCATAAGCAAAGAAGGGACTTAATTTGCACCACTTGCATATCCAACTCACACGCCGTATGCGAAACCACACCCTATCATCAAATGATTCACGTCTTCATCACATAAGCTGCAAAAGGGACATAGGGAGTCTGGAGTGTTGACTCTACGTCTTCTTAAAGCCACCCGAGTAGGCAGTTTATACCTACCAGCCCTCCACGACAGAAGATTGATATTTAACGGCACCCAAGCTTCCCATTTGAGCAAAAACCCATTAGCCGCTGTGTTATCAATCCTTAGTAGTCTTTTACAATTGGCCACCGAGAAAGGACCCTTGGTCCCATCATTCCAAACCCATCTGTCGTCGCCATCACTGAAGTTAAAACCGTGAAAGAGACGTGATAGGTCCTGCAACTCCGATAATTCTTCAACTGTTCTAGGCTGCCTCCTCCAGTTACCTGCAAAAATAAGCCCGTTCTCACTTTGTATAAAACGGTCCATTATCCTGCACCCTTTATAGCGATCCAAACTATATAAGCAAGGCCATCGGTTCTTCAAAATGACATCACCAATCCAAATATCAAACCAAAATCGAAGAACATTCCCATTCCCAACCAGCCCTCTAATCAACTGTTGAAGCGATTTATCCATGAGACGCATTTTATCCAAAACATTAACGATCGACTTCCAACAACCTGGTATAGAACGCTTGACCGGGAGAAAACTCCAAAGGCCCCTACCACCATGAATCGATTCAATGATACCCCTCCAATTAGAATTCACCTCGACATTAAATCTCCACGCCCATTTAGCGAGTAACGCCAAATTAATATCCAACATTCTTGAAATACCCAATCCCCCTTCTTTCTTGGTTTTAGTGATCTCATCCCAAGCGATCCAATGCATCTTTTTTAAATCATTAGAACCGGCCCACAAGAAATTCCTCATAAACCTTTCCATTTGTTCCAACACCAGAACTGGAGCCTTATAGAGTGACAAATAGTAGATTAGTAAACTCGATAGAACCGACTTAATGAGAGTCAACCTACCACCCATAGATAATATCTTCGCCTTCCAAGAAGAAAGCCTGTTTTGAATGGTTTCAAGGACCGCATTCCAATGGCATACCCGGTTCATATTGGCTCCGAAACGGATCCCCAGATAATCAAAAGGTAAAGATCCCACCCTACAACCAATAAGAGCCGCCACGCTCTCTACCTCCGTATCAATCACACCAATCCCATAAATATAGGATTTATGTAAATTAATTTTCAAACCTGAACACATATGAAACACACGAAGAACTCTGGCCACCTGTTCCACATTACCTCTAGACCATTCTCCAACAATAAGAGCGTCGTCCGCATAGAATAGATGAGATATCGACTTATCCCCATTCCCAAAATCAATACCTTTAAATTCCCCTAATCCTACGGCTTTATCAAGTAAACAATGAAGAACCTCCATAACAATCAAGAATAGAAAGGGAGATAATGGGTCACCCTGTCGAACTCCTTTTTCACATTGGAATTCAAACGTGGGAGACCCGTTTACCAAAACCGCCGAACGGGCCGAAATAAGAACACCCTTAACCCAAGCGCACCATCTACCCGGGAATCCCATATTATCCATAGAAGATAATAAGAACTCCCAATTCACATTATCATACGCCTTTTCAAAATCCAACTTCAATAAAAACGCCCTCTTACCCGTGTTTTTCAACCACCCAATGGTCTCGTTGATCAATAGCGGACCATCTAAAATAAATCTCCCTTTAAGGAAAGCTGACTGAGTCCCTGAAATAGTCTTTTCCAACGCAACCTTCATACGACTAGAAAAGATCTTAGAAATGACTTTGCTAATGATCCCCACTAAAGTGATGGGCCTATAATCTGACAAACCCACCGGGGTTTTAGACTTGGGAATCAGAGTAATAAACGATGAGCTACAACCTCTACTAAAAGTCCCATGCTCGTGAAAATCATCACATAACTTGACGAAATCATCTTCTAAATGGCTCCAAAAAAATTTCACGAATCGGAAATTGAATCCATCCGGCCCCGGGGCTCTATCCGAACCACAATAAAAAGATCGCCTCCTTAATCTCCTCTTTAGAAAACCTCCGAATCAGATTATCACCATCCTCCCCAGAAAGGCGCTTCATATTTTCACATCTAACCATAGGCCTATACTTCTTAGTTTCTGCAAAATGTCTTCTAAAGTAACCGAAAATTGTCTTTTTAACTAACGTAGGCTTCGATACCCAATCCCCTTCCACCATAATCCCCGGAATCGAGTTAGACGCCTTTCTTCCATTAACAATCCCATGAAAGAAAGTCGAGTTCTCATCACCATCTATCACCCAACGCACTCTAGATTTTTGTTTTAAATCTCTATTATGGCAAAGATTTAAAAAATCGCCTCCTTAATCTCCTCTTTAGAAAACCTCCGAATCAGATTATCACCATCCTCCCCAGAAAGGCGCTTCATATTTTCACATCTAACCATAGGCCTATACTTCTTAGTATTTGATTGCAAGATAAAAGTGAAATTAAAGATGGTAGAGTTCTATTAATTGATCAAAATAAAAAGATACAAAGGGGAAAAAAAGATGAAATGAGCCAATTCAACGAGCAACCGTTTGATTTTTCCAATGTATAAAAATCTGAAATTTACTCTTTAATTAAGGTTCGTTTGTAAAGTTAAACTGAAAAATCAAAACAAACCGGATTATATTACACCTTTTTAATATATTATACGATGTTAATTCAACCTTTACTATATGTCAACCACATTTTATTATTTTCGTAGCTATTTTCTTTCCAAGGCATAAAGTTGTAATTATTATCACAAGTTTACAACTTGTATCCAAGGCAATAAGGTAGGCATGAAGAATGTGACAAGACTTAATGGGTGGACGTGGGATGATCATACTTTTGTTTGTTGTTGTTGAAAACGTGGATTTAATTCAGATCACACACAAATAAACAAGTGTGAAAAAAGTAGCCGCCGTCATACAAATAATAACACCAATCCGAATATATTCAACTTCAACCCAACCCAACCACAAAAGCTCAAACATTCAGGTCGGTTTCGATCACAAAATTTGTGGTTAATTTAAAATGAGTCATCAATATAGATACATGTGTTGTGTTTGTTAATCTCAAACAAATGGTTAAATGAGTAACCATGTATCTAACAACAATAGTACTACATATGTATTTCTAATCATTTTAACTTATTTGACATTGATATATATAAAAAAATAGATTGGTAATGCTAATGTGTTTAACCAAAACAAAACAAGTTTAATGATCTAATCATAAAGTGTGAAAATATCCAAATCTTTAGAGAAAACATTATCTTATTTTTAGAGCTTTTCAGTTTTAAGTGAGCCACATGATCACTTGTAAAGTGGAGTGAGGGCCCAGTGGCTCAGTCAACAGTGGTTGCGGTCTTTGGATCAATAATCCAATCCACCAACTTTCCATTATTAAGCAGATAATAATTCTTGAATTTCATTTCAATTTTTGTCGGTAAGGGATAAAATACCTAAGCTTCTTTTGCTTCGGGCCAAGTTTAGTTTATCACCTCTAGTGATATTTAATACATCAACTATGTTGGAATATAGTGTGTAGTATGTAGATTAGGATATGTTCATAGAGAATATTGTGACATTCTCAATTTCATGAAGGAAATTTGATGATGTTGTGCTTCTTGTTATATCTTATTGTTATATGTATGATCATATCGGTTAATTCAACTATAAAAAATGGTACCTATTTTCAATAAGTTTAGGTCATATGATTCATCGGATTCTAAGGCTATTGGTAATGTTCTTACTTTTTTTAACCGTTACATCTGAAAGTGTTTATTATGTCCATGTCAACTGTTAAAGTGTTTATTAGTGTATAATAATTTTATAACTTTTCAGTACACCCCATTCAATAAAATAATACTTCAATGAAACAAATAAAAAAAGAGAGGATTGTGTGTAAATAAATGGTTGGGTGAACACAAATTTGCTTTACACCATTTTTTTTTTATTTTTTTTTTTGGATTGGCAATCACAATTCATTTCCATGCCTTTTTTTTTTCTTCATCTTCTCCATTATCCAAGAGCCTAAGGGTTGTTTGGTAAGCCTTTTAATGGGGCTCTGAACTATTCAACGCTGAATGATTAAGCAAATTCAGCATGTTTATTTAAGCTTCTAAATGAAATGTTTAAGGCTGAACCATTACGATTTAGGATGTTGTTGAACCATTAAATACTGAACCACCAGGCACTGAATTAGGCTGAATTTTAATGAGACTCTCCTACCAATATAGCTTAATGATTCGACACTTAGGGACTGTTTGGTAAGGCTCTTAATAAGCCTCTAAATCATTCAGCTCATTCAGTGTGTTTGTTTCAGCATCTGAATGGAATGGAATGGTTAAGGCTGAACCATTAAGACTTTGGATATTGTTGAACCATTAAGGACCGAATGATTCAATTTTTACTTCCCCTACCAATGTGGGATAAGAAGACTAACCATTTAGAGGTCCAACAAAACAATACTTAATGGTTCAGCACTTAATCATTCAGATCTTCTTAACAATTCAGACTTCTTAATAATTCAACACTTAATAAACCAAACAACCCCTTAATCAACCAAACGGTCTCTGACTCTTACATCCTACCCCCTCTAAAAGGGGTGTTTCACACTCTTGAGCAACACGTTAGCCCATTACACATGATTAAAAAAAAAAAAAATCATCTTCACCACCTTTAACAACAACAAGCTTATAAGAAAGCTTTTAATTCAAAAGTAGTTTTATCAGAATTTTTACCATCGGAATCAACAATAGATATATATCCACTTAATCGTTTGGGTAAGATTAGACATCATGGAAAAAAATAATAATTAGGAACTTATAAAGGGAAAAAGAAATGTTTTAAATGTCCAAATAAATATTTAAAAAGAAAAACTTTTAATTATTAAAGGGGATCGAAGACCATGGTAATAAGAACATTATTATGGCATGACATTATATTTAATAATATTGTTAGTTTTTTACGATTGCTAATTGTACTTGCATTTTAATTTTACTATAGAAGTTGACGATATTAATTAAAAGTCAATATCTCCAGTTAGTATGGTTCGTGGTAGGGCTGTTCAAATCGCTCGTCGCTCGTGGATCGCTCGCCGCTCGTTCGGAAAATGCTCGAAAAATGCTCGTTCGATTGCCCGCTCGGTTGTAAATGAGCTGATCGGCTCGGTTCGGTTTGTAAACGAGCCAAGCACGAGCAAAGGTCCGATCGGCTCGGTTCGGCTCGAATAAATTATTATTTATTTGTTATATATATAATTATATATATACCCACAAATCATAGTAATATTTACAGATTTATACATAACATTTGGCCCAATATATGCAAATAAAATATGAATAGTTCGCTTTATCAAATAAAAATTTAATACTAAGTTTAATAGTAAAACCTTAAGTCGTAAAATGACAACTTTGACTTCTTTATGTTATTAGTCGTCCACCCCTAGTCGTCGTTTGATATCATCTTATGTTACAAAGCGACAATTGTTCTTTGTAGTATACTCATTGCCTAAACCTAAGCCTCATTCTTGGACAATCGGACCTCAATATTAGTGTCCTCATTGGACAGTTACACCTTAGTTGTCACTCGACAACGAAAACATTGAAGATAACATCCCAATTTCATGGTTGTCCAAATTACTTTTCGCTCGTTTCTTGCTCGACGCTCGCTCGAAAAAATTGTGCTCGAACAATGCTCGCTCGTTTTTCAGCTCGGTTGTAAACGAGCCGCTCAGCTCGGTTCGGTTTGTAAATGAGCCAAGCATGAGCAGAGGTCCGTTCGGTTCGGCTCGGCTCGTGAACAGCCCTAGTTCGTGGAAGATATACGTATCCTACATTCTTTTTTATTTTAGTCGTGGGCTCGTGGTGTATTCATACTCAGTGTCATGTCTTTTCATAGTCCAAGTATATATAAAAACTTTAGATAAGATTAAAATCGTTTAGTGCTAGTTTGACATTCAAGGATGGCATCAAACCGTTCCAAAAGGAAACCGGCTTGCTCGTAAAACCCCTGGTTTGCTTTCCAAAGGCAACAAGATTTTAACGGGATAAAGTCATCGCTCAAGGTGAGCCATAACAAAGTTAAGTGAGTGGAGCAGAAGCTTTATTCAGTGTCATGTCAGCGTCTAGTTGACATGATATGAGAGGATAATATTTGTGCTCAAGATGAGCCACAACACATGGTCTAACCATATAGAAGTATTGCCGTTTAAGAAAATCTACATTTTTATTTAGGGGCTGTTTGGTAAGCCTCTTAATAAGGCTCTGAATCATTTAGTGTTGAATGATTCAGCAGTCTGCGCGTTTGTTTCAGCTTCTGGATGGAATGGTTAAGGCTGAACCATTAAGATTTGGGATATTGTTGAACCATTAATCACTGAATTACGCTGAACCTTAATGCTATTAAGAGGTCCAATTTAATGATTCAACACTTAACCATTCAGACCTCTTAATGATTCAGCACTTAATCAACCAAACAACCCCTTATTCAGTTAAATGAATTAAACAATTCACATTTTGATGACTGATTTCAATGAAACTGATCGGCTATCTATACTATATTATAAAGCATTTGATAAGGACTTCTTAAAATTTAAGAGGTACAAGTTAATTTGCTTATGATACAACATACAATGCACATAATAACTACATTTTAAGGGCAAATTAGTCTTTAAAGCATCATATTTAATAATCTAAATGAAATCAAAAGTCATGTTTATGATAGGTCATGACATTTATTTCTACAAAACATATTAAATACAAAACATGTAAAAGGGTTTTTCATAATGCTACATGTTTTGTTATAATCTTTTATATAGAGTTAGATACTTTATAGAACTTTGAATAATTTGACATCATGAGAGCTTACCCTAATAAACAACGTAAAGTTGCATTATTTATAGAATAATGTGCTTTTATATTTTTCTTTAAATCCTTTTATATGACATAGGTCAAACTTATTGTTTTTTATAATATTATCTTGTGTTTAGAAGAAAAAGAAACAAGAAGTTCCATGATTGGTTCTATTTTTATATACGTTTCAATGTAAGCTTCGTTTAAAACAGAGTCGCGTGTGATAACATAAGCAAATTAACTTGTACCTCTTAAATTTTAAGAAGTCCTTATCAAATGCTTTATAATATAGTATAGATATAGATTATATACATCTCAATCTACCAACACTTTTGTTTCTCCTATTCCTTCATAGCAGCAGCTGCAGGTACCAATACTATGTTAATCTAGATTATCAATTATCAAGTTATTGAATTTGTTAGTGAAAATGGTTATATGATCATGAATTCTACAATCATTTGAATCTATTTTTTTTTTCATTTGGTTAGTTGTTTACATTTGTTTTAATTTATGACTGGTTACCGTTTTCTGTCACTACACAGATTTAGACTTATTTTAGGTTATTGTTAAAATTGTGTGTGATTAGTTTGATAAACATGATTGTAAGAATGTGTTTTTATGATTATTAAGGCATAATTAAGTTAACTACATTATACATGATGATATTGTCTTTTTTTTTTGGCTGATTTTATTAAGTTCAAAGATTTTTCATTCCAAGGACATGGCATGTTAAATGACAAAAGACACTCATTCATTACATGTCATATATTGTGGACAATGACTTACATATGGACTGATTAATCAATGTCATATATTTTTAATTATTTAAACCGGCGATGCCATTTGACTTTTTATAATAAAATGAGAAATAATTCTGAACCTAAACAATGTCTATAAAACAATGAATGAACTACGTTTATTTTTTACAAACATGAGAGTTAAAATAAAAAATGCCAAAAATAGATAAAAAATAAATTCGTAATAATCGAGCCATTAGTTTAATTGAATAATTTGAACGTAAACAATAAAACTATATCATTCAAAGCAAAAAATTAAGTTAACTACATTATACATGATGATATTGTCTTTTTTTTTTGGCTGATTTTATTAAGTTCAAAGATTTTTCATTCCAAGGACATGGCATGTTAAATGACAAAAGACACTCATTCATTACATGTCATATATTGTGGACAATGACTTACATATGGACTGAGTAATCAATGTCATATATTTTTAATTATTTAAACCGGCGATGCCATTTGACTTTTTATAATAAAATGATAAATAATTCTGAACCTAAACAATGTCTATAAAACAATGAATGAACTACGTTTATTTTTTACAAACATGAGAGTTAAAATAAAAAAATGCCAAAAATAGATCAAAAATAAATTCGTAATAATCGAGCCATTAGTTTAATTGAATAATTTGAACGTAAACAATAAAACTATATCATTCAAAGCAAAAAAGACAATACATCTTTAGTAGTAACTAAAGATGTGGAAGATACAATAACTTAAATTTTCCTGTTACTTGTGAAAGATATAATGGTTAAAAAAATTTTCTCAACTGACGTGGACAATAATTGTACATACATGACTATAAGAGTTAAACATAGAAAATTCATAATATGATTTTATCTATATCTATCTCTGTATCTATACTATATTATAAAGCATTTAGGAAGGATACCCACAAAATTTAAAAACAATAATAAGAGATGACAAAATTTCTCTTTTCCAACCTTTACTATATGTCAACCAAAACATACACTCATATCGAAGCTTGCTAATCGTGCCAAGCCTTCATGATGAGTCAAGATGTCCTTGTTTGTCTCATGTAAGCGGCAACAATACCATATGATACATGTCATACCCTTGTTTGCATTTATCATCATATATTTATTTTTGTTGTTGCTTGTTTTTAGTAAATGTTGTGTTACCGCTGCAGCGCGCGGGCACCCCACTAGTATAGTTAAATATCTAAAGTATTCAAATGTATCAAATTTTAGTTATTGTTAGGTGGGACGGGGCACCCTCGGCTAGGGAGTCTAGGCATGTAAAGCTGAGGGTGTCTACACGCAAGTTTTTCCTCATAGTAGCCTGCCTACACATGAACCCCAACCTAACACACAAGGATAATTTACACAACCCCTACCCACTAGTGGCGTGGAAGACTGCTAAAGAAAGTGAGAAGTGGTCGAAAGTCCTGTTGATGAACGAGGAGTCGGGAAGTCATGCGGATAAGTGAAGAAGGTGCCGGACTTAAACGAAGACACTCGCCCGACACAACCTAGGAGACAAGAAAAGAAATAAGTCGTGCCATACTGCCATCTAGCAAAAGTGGATTGGGCAAAACAGTCTCGGAGAACACCAAGAATAAAGAAGCGGCACTTAAAGAGATGACGGAAACAAAAAAGAAAGTCGCGGACGAGTATATGCCGTTACTCGCGGCACAAATGGCGAGTATCAAGAAAATAGATTTTAACACCGACTTTGAGTTCTTTAACAAACCGCATGACAATCTTAGCCGCCCGATGAAGAAAGTGGCCATTACGCGTAAACGAGAAATTGTGTTAGCATATACTTGGCCGATGGATGGACTCGAGTCGGATGATGATTAGTTTTATTTTTTATGTTATGTTTTGTATTTTATTTTTATTGTATTACCGTTTATTTTATTTTATTTAATTAATGTTTATTTGGTTTTATTTTGTTTTAATTAATTAATATTAAAAAAGAAAAAACGTTTTAAGCTACTTTAGGCTAGTTGAGGGTAAAAATGACGTGACACCGTGTGATTAGTTACAATGGGGCTACATGTGGCTTGTGCCCCTTCCTCCCTTATAGGGATGAGCTCGGTACCGGTATAAAAAACATACGGTATTAGCACCGGTAATGTACTTGTATTTCAAGGTAAAGTACCAGTACCATACTGAAAATTCTGATACTGAAAATCGTCAAAACTTGCTACTGAATTAGTATTGAAAATAGTTTGGTATCGATCTTTTCGATACGGGTACCGATTCGATACTGGTATTTTATTACCTGATACTGAAATGCTCTGTCCGTATGAACCCACCCGAATGCTCTAATGATTTCTAATTTGAGACGAAGAAGTGAGTGGAACTAGTAGTATGGTCACTATCAAAAGGACAAGATGCCATATTATCCATGCACCGTTGAAATAACGAATATAGTGAGTAGTGTTTCATCACCAAACCTTCTATATTTTTACTATATTGTCCCTGTGCGTGTTTTAAACTCACTGAGAAGGAGAGAGAACTTTTTTTTTTTTTTTTTTTTTTTTTGTTATAAGGTTAACTTCATTAGAAACGGGACACATCCACGGCACAAAAAAACATTACAACATATATACAAAGGGTAAACGGGCAAATCATTCCATCTAAGGTCCTTAAATTGAGACTTACTCTTAAGCCCAAAAAAAAAAAGATAAGGATTTGATACTAGCCACAATATCCATCACCTTCGGCTCTTTTCTACCGAACAACTTCTCATTCCTTACCTTCCAAATTATCCACATAGAGATCATAACTATTCCGGTTATTACCTTTTTGGCCCACGCAACGCCGGTCATGTACTTCAAAATGTGCAGTAAATCAGAAACATGAAAAGCAAAAATCAAATCAACCTTACACCATTTGCCAATGAAACTCCTAACACCGAACGAGAATCCGCATCCGGTGAACAAATGTTCTTCACTCTCCGAATCCACATCGCACATCACACACTTCAAATACGGAATATTGATTCTTCTCCTACGTACTCAAGGCCAATCTAGTAGACCGGTCCCCTAAGGCCTAAGCTTACTTTAAACCCCAACCACTCTTCCACATGATATTAATTCATTTCCCTTTTTATGCTTTATTCATTGTTATTTTTAAGTATGTGATGCCAATCATGCCAACTTTTTGAATACTAGTTAAACACCAAACACATAGTTTGCACTTAACTAGAAGAGGTGAACTTTAGCGTTTTTACAAGGTGTTGATACGGTGGTAATTATCCGTAAAGCTTGATTTAAATATATTTTATGTTGAAATTTAGACAGAGACAAGCATGTCGCAACAATCTATTTGGATAAAGATAAGCAAGGCGCAACATACATTTGAATTTAAATACCTTTTACACTGAGGCGTTGAATAAAAATAAGCACGTCGCACGGTTTTAGATGAAGTTTACATAGAGAGAAAAAAATATATACCTTGCGATAACTTTGACAACTTGTTCATAACTCCATTTTGAACAAAATTTATACTGAAACATAGATGACTTGGTAAGTTTACTTGAAAGAGCCATATTGTAACTTCCTGCTTCTATTTATTTAGCCAAGCTTAAATGACTTGTACAAAAATATATTAAGCACTTGTGAATTAGTGTTTAATGAACAGTAACAATTTAAGTAGTCACCGCCTTTCAAATTTTTGTTGTACTTATGTCTACTTGAATTTACTTATCTATAAGTCCTTTAGTATACAAATGAAATTTAAGTAGGTAACGTGCCGGCATTTCTATTAGTAATGTCTTAAATTAACTTAACAAAAACTTGTAACTATCATGTCAAATTTTATTTTTAAAGAAATATCTTGATAAATGTATGCATTAGCATATTAATTTTTATCCAATCTGGGTTTATCCATTTGTTATACATGTAAATGGGTTGATGGCTTTAAAATGGGGCTAAATTTAATTTAGTTAAACCAATACTTAAACAAGTGGACGTAAATGAACGAACATATATAAACATTCACAAACATAAGTAAACGAATAGAATGTGTGTTGATATTTTCTTGTTTAATCTCATTCACTTCAAGAAATGGATAAAAACCAAGTTACATCTGGATAATGGGTAAGCGAGCAACAAGCTGCACCGCTATCCCTTTTTGAATCGCAAAGCCTATTCTACTAAATACAAACCCTTGGTTCCTCGGGCTTTGCGAGTCACTGTAGACCACCTTTTACACCCGCTCCAAAAAGTGATCTGCCTCAGGGGCTAAGGATCCAAAAGTGTCGAAGGCAAACGGAATGAACATATGCTGATTCTCTAAACATGTTGCTTCGTGCTTAGCAACCTTCCTAGCTTCCGCCTTCAAATCTGCTTGTCCTGGAACGAATCCACTATCTCTCAGCCCCACCAGTGGGGACACCCTAGTAAGGTCAACACATGCGTGCTTACCCTCCGCCCAGCCAAACACAAGGACGTCCGCAGGACGCAAGGTAGATCTTCCATATCGTGGGTCAGTCAGAAAGTTAATAGGGGCTTCTTTCGTGTCTGAGATCCCGGAACGCCTAAGCACATCCCATAAAACATCTCTAACCTAGTCATGACGATACTTGAACCCCGTCAATTCCTTACAGTGGAGGGCATGCTCGCCAAATTTATCAAAACAGGCTTTTTTTTATAAATGGGGCAAGAGTCGTCTGGCGGAAAAAAGGGGAATCATGAGCCGGTATTTAAGGATGGCTCTGTATTCAACTGGTGACATCCGTTGCCCAAGACCTTCAATGGGCGCAACAGTCAAAAATCCTGGCATGAGCCCCCTTGAGATAAGCAAAAGCTACCTTTTGACGCGGGGTCATATCAAACCGCTCCTCCATATCCTGTGCGTGTTTACCATAAAGAGTACTCGCCAAAGTTTGTTGAGGTTTCTTGGGGGCGGTCTCCTTATCAGTTTTACTCTTTCAGTTTTTATTGGTTTAAAAAGATCAAAGCTTCGGTGAGAGTAAGGCTATGAGGTTTGGTTCATGGTTCCCTCTTCTTCCCCAGAGTCCACGTTAGTTCCATGTCACTTTTCTCTTCCCCTTTGTCAAATTAGAAAAATTTATTTTATTATTTTTTTAATCTATTTAAAAGACAATATTGTTCCACCGTCAACAAGAATTAGCTCAGGAGGAGGGGGATTATTCCCCGTTGGCACCAAAAACAAATCAAGTCACGTGGGGGGGGGGGGGGGGGGGGGGAGTGGTTCTTGCGAGGATTATTCTCTGCAAGACCACACGCTTAAGCCTAAGTTAAAAAAAAACGGGGGGATAATAAAGAGGCATGGGTCCATGGAGCTAACTAGATCAAATTGCTGGAAGAAGAGGGAGCCGGGATGATGTGTATGTGACAGTCTAATCTACATAATAAATATACGCCTAATATTATTATTATTATAAGCTACAAAAGTTAGAATAGAGAATATTGTTTTGTGCCTTTTTGGTGTTTGGTTTTTCTTTGCTTGTTGAAACAAACAACATTATATAAGTTGCGTGTCTACCCACATTACATTACATTACATTTACACAGTGTTCTTAGTGCAAAAAAATAAACAAAAAATCCACCTTTCTTTCCTTCATTTCTTTCCACCTGTTAATTCTGTGTCATCTTCAAAACTGACAGAATATTAATTGCATAACACAAAAAAAAAAAAAAAAAGAGTATTAGCTTCTGTAGTTCTGTACTCTATATCCATCACTACAGTTCAATTCAGTTCAGTTCTGTTATATTAATTTCACTATGGTTTTCTTTAAGAAAAACACAGCAGCTGGATGTTTTGCAAGGTAATAAAAGATAATAGTTTTATAATTGTATTCAAGAAAAGATTCTAAATGGAAGGTGGGTATTCAAGGAAAGATGAAGATGTGCATCCTCAACTGTTGGATTTGATTCCTACTGAGAGAAACTGGTTGGTAAAAAAAGATATTAATAATAATAATAATAATAATAATAATAATAATAATAATAATAATAATAATAATGTTTTTCAAGGATCAAAAGGTAGTAGCCATGGAAATGGAGATGAAAAGAAGCTTGAGTTAAGGCTTGGTCCACCTGGTGTTGAAGATTGGTCACCACAAAAAGCACCTCAGAAAAGGTATAATACTCTTTTCTTTGTATGCACCTGTTTTTCTGTTTCATGTATTTTTTGTTTGGACACTATTTTCTGGTTTTTAAATCATATATTTTTTTTCATTAAGAGGGTGTTTGGGATTGTGTTTCAAAACAACTTATTGACTTATTGGCTTTTCCAAAAAGCCAATAAGTCAATAAGCTGTTTGTGTAACCCAAAAGCACTTTCTGTTTTGACTTTTGGCTTTTGCCTTTTAAGGGTGGAAAAGTTGTTTTTGAAAAGTTAGAAATCCTGGCTTTTGGCTTTTGACTTTTGGAAAAAAATTACAAGTATACCACCCATACAACCAATATTCACAATAAGTTAAGCGAAACACTTAAAAAAACAACAATTTATTGACTTTTTGACGTTTCTCATCCGAAAAGCTAATCCAAACACTTTTTTTAAAACTCCTTTTCAAAAAGTCATAAGCCAATAAGCACTTTTGACCAAAAGCACTTTTGCATCTCCAAACTCAATCCCAAACACCCTCTAAATTTTGCAGTATCATAACATAATCTTCATGGGCTTTTAAAAAGTTTAAATCTTTAAGTAATTTTTAGCTTGTTGCCTGTTTACCGTCTATTTAGATGTAATCGCCTTTACTAAAATAAATAAATAAATAAATAGTAATGTCTCGACTCCGGCGGGCAAGGGTTTGTTTTCAGTAGACTTGGGTTCGACCGTCAGCCTGCTATTTTGATGTAACTAGTGGTAATGCCCGCGCGTTGCAGCGGGTTCGTTACGCGAGGAAAATATAGTCAGTATCTTTTTTCGGTACCAAAACTTCCTATGAAGCGGCATCTGAAATTCCCGATATTCAAACGTGTTAACGTGTTTTCAAAGATTAAAAGACCAAAAAGATTGATCTAATGTTTTGTTGTTTACCTCTATGTGTGAAATTTCTTTCAATGACATATCAGCAAAATAGGCATATAAAGCTCTTATAACAGCCTGCAATGCACAAATTCATTAAACCCATGTTTGCATTGCACAAATCTTTAAATGGATGAGTTGGGTAATAGGTAATTTACATATGGTTTGGGCCATGCCCATCAAAAATAATGTTCATTTGTTTTTAAAATGTTAATAAAAAGCTAATGCCCTAAATATTATTCAAAAGCTATATTGATACATACACATGTATTAAAATACACTTTACAAACACGTTTAACCCGTTTTTTTACCCATTTGTGGAGGTAAAATTTTGTGGTTGCCTTGTCTTACCTGGTGAGATACGACTACAACAAGCGCGCGTTGTCGTTCTAACTCAATAATAACCAGCTCCAACCTGTTATATGCACAACTGCAAACTTTTGACGTTGCTTAAAATACCAAAACTTTAATTATTTACTTTCTATATTTTCAACAGAGATTTTTCCTTGTATTTGAATTCAATACCTTTGTATCACATCGAGATACGACTCTCCACGAGGATATCGATACCTGAGTTTGTCTTTCTTCCTTGACCTTTAAAAAAAAGACCATTGAATGGAAAGGTATAAAATTACAAAAAAGAAAAAAAAAATCGAATATTTCATATTTAACATACTCGTATTCTTCAGGCATGTTCTTTATTTCTTCATACGTCATACCGTCACATACACCAGCATTTATCTCATCAAGTGCACGCCATTGTATCTATAACGTAAAGAAAGTACACAAATTTTACAAATGATAAATGATCAAAGAAGCAATTTATGTGACATGTAAAACTAACCTTGGGGAATCCAACAATTTGATTTGCAGTCAAAATTGTTCGTTGCAACGTGCTTGTCCAAATCTAGGTGCATAAATAAAAAAAAAAACAATATAAAACATTGCAAACTTTGTGCAACAAACAAAGAAAATGCAAATAGTAAAATAAGTAATAATTCTTACAAAAGCATTTTTTTTATGTTCTTCTTTATTTCTTCATACGTCATACCGTCACATACATCAGCATTTATCTCATCAAGTGCAGTGGGATAACATTAGTGCCCAACAAAATGGTTTATATATTAAATGTCAACTTGTCAAGTAGCACTGTAGCTTTTCAATGAGTACATGATTAGTTATTAAGACCTTTGGGTGTGGTTTAGCCCCGGCAAGGCCGACCGGCCGCCACGTCAACGGTCATATCAACGACGGGCCTCCCTTGCCGGGCCTGGGGTGTGGATGATGGGCCTCCATCTTTTCCGGCGAGTCTCCGGCGGCCTCCACCTTCTCCGGCGACGTCACCGCCTTCTTCTCCGGTGACAACTTTTTTTTTTTTAGAAAGCATTTGCACCCAACATTTATAAATAAAAAAACAATGATCCAAAATACATATCGTCATAATACATATCGTCATAACATATTAAGTGATCTTCCATTTAATTATCTCATCAACATGGAGGATCAAAGAAGTAAATCACAATAAAAAAAGGCTAAAGAAATAAAAAGAGTTTGTGTGTTCCTCTTAAAAAACATTCATAACCAAAGTAACATATAACTTGTAAGTCACGATCACTAACCGATTAGCAAAAGTCAAAGAGGTGATCACTGATCACTACCTAGAATCATGAGAACATGAAATGTTGAATAATTTACACAAATTTTACAAATGATAAATGATCAAAGAAGCAATTTATGTGACATGTAAAACTAACCTTGGGAAATCCAGCAATTTGATTTGCAATCAAAATTGTTCGTTGCAATGTGCTTGTCCAAATCTAGGTGCATAAATAAAAAAAATATAAAACATTGCAAACTTTGTGCAACAAACAAAGAAAATGCAAATAGTAAAATAAGTAATAGTTCTTACAAAAGCATTTTTTTAGGCAAGATAGTTTATGTAGGCCTTCAATTGAATGTTATAAGAGGAGGACTTGAATTTCACAATCAATCTCATTCAATTTGATCCTTAAGGTTACGGAACTTGAAGGGACAAGAGGTTAATGATCTATATTGATGAAGAAAGAAGGCAAAGGATTGAAGGGTATGGATGGAAGAAGGAGGGTAGTATTGTAAAAGTCTTTTGATATTGTAAAGGAGGAGGTGGATGACATGTCTATATTACCCTCTTAAGTGTCTTAATTGTCCCAATTATGCCCATAATACCCTTAAATTTCTTGCTTAAATATGTTGTACATGTTGCTTGTTAAGTTGTACGGAAATGCAAATTACCTTGTTGTACATAACTCCTCCTTTATAATGTATTATAGATTATCGTTTTTATGGAATGAAGTATTAAATTTAAAAAAATAAAAAATAAATAGTAATTTTGGTGGTTCTTGATGCTAACTTTTGTTATTTTGTACAAAATAACTTGAAGAAGTGCACCTGCTCCTGTTGTGGGATGGCCTCCAGTTAGATCATTTAGGAAGAATATTGCAAGTAGCAGTTCAAAACCAGCACTTATTAAGAAGGACAAAATGGTGGAAAGTTGCCAAAAAGGTTTCTTTGTAAAGATCAACATGAACGGTGTCCCGATCGGTCGAAAAGTCGATCTTAACGCTTATGACAGCTACGAAAAGCTTTCTGTTGCTGTTGATGAACTCTTTAGAGGGCTTCTTGCAGGTTATAATAATAAGTCTTTAAATAAATATTGGTCATTGTTTATTATGCTTAAATATATATATAAAAAAGTACTGAAATGGTTTGGTAAATTTGTTTGTTTATATAGTTCAAAACCAGTCATCTGGTGAACATGAAAAAGCAATGAATGGTTTGTTAAATGGTAAAGGAAATGGAGAATACACTTTAGTATATGAGGATAATGAAGGAGACAGGATGCTTGTTGGAGATGTCCCATGGAAGTAAGCATCTTATCTCTTTGGATTTTTGTACACTAAATGCTTCTAGTATTTCAGACGTTTCTTAACATGAATAGTGGGACATTATATTGGTTTGGTTATACTTATTGTCTTCTTTTCCATATATGTATGCATGAATTGTGGGATATTTTTTTTGTTTGGTAAGTCCGGTATTCGGCTTAATATTTAGGCCGTAAAAAATTATACAAATCTTTTGTTCGAGAAAATGATTTTTTTTCTTGTCCGCCGAATTTATGTCTGTGCGCGCTTGGGCCTAAGGGCGGTAGCCCCTGGCTGCGGTCGAGCTGTTGAAATTTATTTTCATTAAAATTGCTATGGTAAAAATCTCTCAGAAAATTAATTTTTGTAATTAGAGGGACTAAATTTGGCAATGCTGAAACATTGAAAATAATTGCCTAAAAGGCACTGAATGGGTCTGAATTCATTTACGTTTTTTTGATCTTGGTCAAAAAGTCGCTGGTTCTTCTCTCAAACATAATATACAGAAAATTCTCAATCTCTGATTGTATCCGATTGAATATTCCAATTGAACCGTCGAATTGATTCAATCTGAAAGCAATTACGTGCTTTCAGAGATTTCAGTTATCCGGTTGTTTTTTGTTCGTTATTACTGCATATCCCCAACACCAATATCCTGCTAACTGGTGTAATTAGGTAAAAATGTAGAAACGACTAGAAATTGGATTCGAATATGATACCTCTTTAGACTTAATTCAATATAAAATACTTGAAAGTTCACTTGTTCTTTAGGTCAACTAAGCATAGAATATAAGATGGTTATGTGCCAATTTGCTTCTTTTAAGTTCTAGATCACAATAATATTATTTATTGACAAATAACAACTCATTTTCATTGCCTAACATTCCATAAACTAAGCAAGTGTGTCCATTACAATATTGCTATCTCTTTCATACTTGATCAGGTTATTAATTTTCGTTTTCGCGCCATATTGTTTGCAGCATGTTTGTTTCTTCGGTTAAGAGGCTGCGAGTGATTAAGAGCTCTGAAATCTCTAACATATGCTGCTGTGAGTTTATCTCTTGACTCCTTAACTACTAATATGATCTTAAAAGGAAAATAGCTACAGTTTTGCAATTTATTCATAACCTATGGCTCTTTCTGTTGCAGTGGGAAGTAAGCAAGAGAAGATGTAGTTTATCGCAGTGTTTATACGAAGTTGGACTAAAGAAGAGACCGCTGTTGTCTTTTGTTAGCGTCTATTGAAGAATCAACCTGTAAAAATGGTTTTTCTGAGTAAATTTTCTTTAGATTTGTGGTTGGCTTAGTGTTCAAAACTTGTGGGAATATGGATTTAGATGTTGGTATTCACTTTTTTCGGGTGCCAGTTTATATTTTCCCTGATATTGAACTGTGAATGAATCGAGTCGCTCATTATTTTCTACTAATGATTTGCTCGTTAAAAGCTCAAAAAAGCGCTTAAGCATAAATCTCATTTAATATACGAGCACGAATAAGTTTAAAAGTCTAAACAAACCAATCAATTACATGAATAATTATATAAACACAAGGGGAGCAAGAACTTATAAAATTACTTGTGAGGAAACCTCTAGCGTTACATACAACTCCTCTCAAAAGCTAAAGAGGTTCAGTCAAGCTTGGGCTCGGTTTGACTTGGTTACAACCCTTGAGGTGTTGCGTTAATATTAGCCTGTGGCTTGGGCTCGGTCTGATCTAGAACTATTAGATGGTTGTATGCAAATTTGCTTCCTTTAAAGAAATAGTTCTAGATCAGAATTATGTTTTATGTATTTTATATATTGGCAACTCATTTTCACTGCCTAACATTTCATAAACTAATGCAAGTGCCTCCATAACATGATGACAAGATTGTCTATTTCATGCTTGGTCAGATTGTTAATTTTCTTCTTTTGCTATATTTTGTTTGCGGCATGTTTGTTTCTTTGGTCAACAGGCTGCAGGTGATAAAGAGTGTTGAAATTTCTAACATATGCTGTCATCATCATCATCATACTTAGATAATTCCACCTATAGCAAATCTAAGGTAGAGTCTGAAGAGGGTAAGATGTAGACAGCCTTACCTCTACCCCTAAGAATAGAGAGGCTGCTTCCAGTGAGACCCCCAGCTCGATGTGGTTTGATATCAAGCCTTAGACATAAGGCACAAAACACTTAGCAATCGGGACAGTTATGAGCAGGGGCGGAGCATCTAAGGGGCGGGGAGGGGCGACCGACCCCCCCAAATTTTCGCTCAGAAGTTTCGAGTATATAGTTTTTGTATGAATTTTTTTTGCTATATATGGTTTCGACCCTCCGTTTTAAAAAAATAGTTATATAAACCAAAACTTTAACCCAAAACAAAGTAAATGTAAAGCCCAAATCCTAAAGTCCTAAGCCGAAGTGCCGAACAACTACATGAGCGGGATAGTAGATTCAATGAGCAAACGATGGAGTTGTTATCTCTTAGCTACTCGAGTTCGGCTTGGTAAAAAGCTCGAAACGAGCTGAGCCTTATCGAGCCCGAGCTTGAGCTTAAAACAAAAGCTCGTTTACTAATCGAGACCGAGCTCAGCCTAGCATGTGAAGCTTGTCAGGCTCGTCTCGTCGAGCCTTAGTGTAATATTAGGTCGAAACCATTTAATGATATTTACCCACTCATTTAAGCTTGTTTACTAAACGAGCCCAAGCCGAACTTCATTTATCGAGCTCTAAACCTATTATTTATATAACTTTTATTTAAAATATTAACTAATAGATAGTAAACGAACCGAGCTCGAGTTCTCATAAGTTTTCTGAGCTCGAGCCTGGTCGTGTTCGGGCTTATCTCAGCTCGTTTGCACCCCTATCCATAATTAAAGAATTCAAAAATATTAAAGATCGATGGGCTGAACTGTAAATCTTCATCCAGGTACCAATCCTTTGTATCCTTTTTAATGTTTTAGTGTCTTTGTTCAATTGTTTGTTAAAGTATTAAACAATGCTTTGAACTTTGATATTTATTGTATTTAATGTTTGACTCGACTCAACCCGAATCGAATCACCGACCCGAACATATCACTCGAGCCATAGCTACAAAAAAAATTTTTAGGTCCCATCTCGTGATCGCTGACTTTCGACCCCCGATCCAAATTCTCAAGCTTCGCCACTGGTTATGAGTTTAACTATTTGACTCTCTATCACTAATTTGGTCTTTAAAAGAAAAGAACGACAATTTTGCAATTTATTCACAACTCATCCTTGGTTGCAAAACATAAAGCATGTGAATGAATCTAGTCGCTTATTATGAAAGTTTTGCTTGTTAGAAGCTCAAAAAAGAGCTTAAAGCTCATTCAATACTCGAGCATGAATAAGCTTAAGTCTAAACAAACCGATCACTTACATGAATAATTGTATGAACACAAGTTGAACTCGAACTTGTAAAATTAATTTTCAGGAAACCTAGAGCGTTAGATCCAAGCTTAGTCAACCTCATGTCTGGTTTCACTCGTTTACAACCCACCAAGGTGTCGCGTTAACAAACAAGAGGAGAGATTAATGCCATTTTATAACAGCGGCTCTACCGAAGTTACAAAAAAAAAAATATACCAAATCCACCATAACTTCTAGCTTCATCATCTCTTTCAATGCAATGCCTAACCTGGATATACAAATAAAACTATATATGAAAAGGGTAAAACGAAAACATGCTTGAGTTGGAGGAACTAAGGAACTCACTTTATAACAACACACTTAATTTTATCAAAAAAGAATGTGTAGTTGTAAATTAAAGGATAATAAAATATTAAATAGAATATTCCTTTATTTAAAAAGTCAACATTGGTGTGGTGTTGTTTTTAAACCAGTGTTAAACCATCGTAAAACTATAAATGAGGGAGGAATAAGGATAATGTGGTTCTCATCATGGGCCACTATGGGCTGTGGGCTATGCCAGTTAAGTAGAATCTCATGTCTACTACCTTAGCAAACATTACACATAGTATCGGTCTTGGGCTGGTCTTGTTCAGGCCCATACTTTTATTTCCATTTTCTTTTATGGTCTAAAAACTAATCAACTATGATCCAAATTTTAATGTGGCTATTCGGAGTATTCGCTAAGCCTAACACAGTTTATTTTCGATCACAAAAAGAATCTCAACCTTAATTAATTAGAGGACACAAACCTCGATGGTCAGTAATTTCAATCTAAGGTAGTTGTCACGTTAACCCAGCCTTAGCGATAACTTTACATTTTAACATTTAGAACATGAGTCACTAGAATGTTTATACCAACTAAACTTTACTATGAAATAATCATAAGGACAAATAAATTGATATCCATTTTCTAATAAGATTTTGTTTAGAAACAATTATAGTTAGGTATAGATTGAGTGGTGTTACTTTAAACTTTCATAACTATCAATAAATGTGTTTTTTTTTAACAATGACTTTTTTAACAGTGTGGCAGAGATCATCACATCCGTCTGTTGGCATGCTCTAGTCATCCACGCGTTCAAACTATGCTGTCTGAACCGGGTCCATGCTGGTACGGTGGGGACTACGGCGTTCGCCCGAAAACCGTACAGCCTCCACACGAGTTTCCTCGCTGGAGTAACAGCCGGATGAAAACGGGCCAGCTCAGATTCAAACTTGCATCAACTGGTGGACCACAAGCTCTTATCTTCATTGTTTTATGTGCTCCAGAATTCAAACCTGTGACCAGACCCTTCTCCCTTCATCGTATGACCAACTGGGCTATCCCAGAAGGTCTATCAGTAAATGTGTGAAAAACAATTGAGAAACATAGAGCTTTTAAATATCATTAAGTATTCAAATATTTTTAAAGTTTAATGGTAATCTATGATTTCAAATTCTAGTATTTAAATTTTTAGTTTTTACTTGTAATTAATTTTAGAAAGTTACAACCAAAATTATTAATTGTTATATTTTAAATATATTATGAAATCATAATTTAAATATAATAAATAGGTGTAATGGTTACCATTATTAACTTTAATTCAAAATTTTAATTTTTTTAAAATATTAAGTCATTCAAAATGTGTAATTAAAAAGATAATTAGTATGCGTAATTTCTTACCTTTATTAAACAAAATTTAAAATTTTGTCTAATTCGAAATTAAATATTTCGAATTTTAATTTGAAATTTGAAATTGATAATTCGATGTAATCATATTAACGAAAATAATATGTAAACATACTTTATTTACAAGAAATAAATATACAAAATTGATTATATATAAGGTAAATCAGGCGTATTAATTTTTTTATAAGAATTCAAATTTAAATTTCTTTATAAAACGGTTATATATATATATATATATATGATTAATAATTAATAATAACTCGATTATATTTAAAAGTTATTAATCAAATTGAAATCATAATTATTAACATTGGATGTTTCCAAAATTGTGCAAATCATTATAAATGCTAATTATAACCTAAGAATAGTAATTTGAAAAATCAAATAATTAACCATTTATTTGTCTCTTTAAATGTAGTTGACTTTAAAAAACGGATGTTTTTTAAATCTTAATTTTTGAATGTATAAAAATAAATTAATTATGATGAAAATGTTAAAGTCAAAAATCTACCAAAAATAGTTTGACAGTTACAATTAGAGTGATTGTAATTTACATAAAAAATTGTTAACCACAAATCACAAATCTATACATATAAAATTCAAACGTTGCTATACTTTGACATAAAAACTTAAAGATTTAAAAAGTTTTATCAAATTGTGTAATAAATATAGTTTTGACTACTAACAACTGTTTATATGATCAAACCTTTGAATTTGGAATGGGCGTAAATCTCTACTACCTTATTAAGGAGGAGAGATAGGTAAGAAGGTAATTTTACATAATTTTTAAGATGGGAGTTGAAGAGTCCCTTCACAAATTTCCAATATTTGGTCATTTTGTTCCCTTTATGCCCTTGTGTACAACCTATAATTCTCATTGTATATATGTGTAATGCATACTTCATATCCATTTCAACATGTAACCCCTATTCATAACA
Organism: Ambrosia x helenae; assembly: GCA_030844895.1. Lineage (NCBI taxonomy): Eukaryota > Viridiplantae > Streptophyta > Magnoliopsida > Asterales > Asteraceae > Ambrosia > Ambrosia x helenae. The sequence goes on from CM061231.1 coordinate 28,560,549, forward strand.
CCTAATTAAACCCCAATTCAATTTCAATAAAACCCAAGCTTTTCATTGAATCCTTCTACACTTCTATTTAATAATAACAAGCAATGTTTGTGATGGTTCTATTAGGCTTTGTTGGAGCTTATAAACATTGTAGTAATTGGACATTTTTGTCTTTTTTTTGTTTGTTGAATTGTATAACTCTTTAAAACATGATGTCTAACCTCATATAATATATGTATTTGTTGCCAATAATTCTATCTCCTTCTCTCTGTATATTACAACTAACTAAAAGAAAACTTAATATCCTGATTTATGTATCAAATACTTTTAATTTAAATTACCATTTTGGTAAAAAAAATATTTTTTAACTTGGGTTACCTTTACGTACTTAGTCACGTTTAAAAACCGCCGCAACGCGCGGGGTAATTTACTAGTATAGTTAATATATAATTATTTTACCAAAATTTAGATTTTGATTAATATACAAAACATAATTTTGAAAAAATAAATCAGGGATAATTATATATAAAAAAAAAGATTTGAACAATATAGAAAAGTAACCTAGGAAATTGAACAATTAATGAACAAAATAATAAGGAGAAGGAAAACTTACAACCGATTGAGTGGCGTGCCTACAACAATTGATTTTGTTTCAAGAAAGACCCATCACTTTTGTGTTTAAGGCAGATTGGAAGAACGATCTAGTTTCAAAAGAAAAAGATATAGTAGATTAATCGCCATGATTATAAAATTGGATGTATCAAACACACATAATACAGCTAAATAGGAGGTTTTAAGTCATACCATAAAATTATATCCACATTAAATAATATCTTTCAATTCCATAACCATATAAATCGGAAGTTTTAAATCATTCCATAAAATTAGAAGCTTGAAAATAGGAAAGATTATAGATTCTTTAAAAAAAATTTAAACCACTTTCCGATTTTGACATGATGCAATCGGGTGCACCCATATCTGAGATCCATGATCCATCCAATCACTAACCAAACTAAAAAGTTTCACTAAAAAACATTCTCTCAATCATATGAAGATCCGAATTATATTAAATCTTCAAGAACAAATAAGAACAATTGATGAAAATTCTTGAACCCTTTAAACAATCTTAGCCTAATACAGATTCAAACCTAAAGTATTAAAATCAATATATTAAAAAAACATGAACCCTAAAACTGACTATTTAATACTAACATCCAAACTTACATAGACTGAAACACTAAAAGATCAAGAAATCTTACCATTTTCAGATGCTCAGGAGCTGTGAAAACTGTGTTCTTATGTTCATAGATTCTTGATCACTGTCAAATTTGAAAACAACCCAGATTCAATTAGACCTAAACATGAACCCTAAAAACTAAAAAATTATTAAACCTATACAATAATACACGAAAAATCAAAGATTGAAAGCTAAATCATAGTTTATTAGTTAAAACAAAGACACAAAAACATTAATCGCCCACGAAAGATTAAGATATAATCATATTAGAAAAAAAAAAACGTAAACAAAAAACAGATCTCACCCAATGGAGACTAATAGAAAATTGCTTCTCAGATGGCCAAAACACAGACGGATTCATAACCCATCTCCATTTGAATCCAAACCGGAAAAAAGTAATAACGAATAGTAAGAAGAAACCCTTCTGAATAGAAACTAAATCGGATCCGAATCCAAACCAAAGATTTAGGAATACGATGTGTACCTTGATGTGTCGGATCCAAGCCCTTCTGAATAATTAATTAGATAAGATATCATTTTCAAGAAAAAAAATCAAATCATCTAACCAAAATAATTAGAAAAAAAAGCATCAAAATTTATGTCAAAAACCTAAAACCCCTCAAAAACATTTAAACAAATTTTCTTGATAAAGGTTAAATATTAAACATAATTAAAAAGGGTAAAAAAAAAACAAACCAGATTCGGATTATGCTTAGCAAGCCTATCCTGGAACTTTTCATTAAACTCCTTAATCCATTGCGGCATATCAAGGGTACTAAGATCGACAACATCAACTTTGTCATTGTTCTTCGCAGTTGAGCTTGGTATCGAAGAAGATGATGACGAATTTCCAGGTTTTGATGAAGGCTTATTCTTGATTGGGGTGATAATCTGAAGGATGTAAAGCAAGTTGGCATCGATTTTGACTATATTTTTGTATTAATTAGATTTTAGAATGATTGAAATCAGTTATGTGAATTTAGGAAACGTATTAATTGACCAATTTTGACTATATTTTTGTATTAATTAGATTTTAGATTTTAAAAAGAAAGGAAAATTTTATAAAATTATAAGCTTGTGCCATGTGGCTTAATAATGGGAGGAGAGATAATTGCTAGGGGGTGAATGATTGTCATGTGTTCAAAATGACTTTAAAATATTATATGTATAGATTAGGTAATCAATGCTTAATTATTGTTTTTTATTTAAATAATAATATTAAATACCAAATAACTTTCCATTAAATAAAAAGAAATTACAAATACTTAAAAAATTAGAAATACTAAAAAAATTACAAATACTAAAAAAAATACAGATACTCATAGATCATATTTTTCTCGATTTTGGCCTTTTGTTTCAAACACATGTCTAATGCTTTGCTGGTTAGGTTGTCGTGCGACTTCGTGTAAAACTCAAAGTCGCGTTGAAATTGTCGATCCCTCATAAGCTCGACCACCTCTTGGTTTTCTTGGATACGTTGACAGGGGCGGATTTAGGCTATCATCGACGGGTTCCCGGGAACCCACTCGGTTTGTAATTTTTAGTGTTAATGTATAGAGAAAAAAAAAGGAACCCATAAGAAAATTATGTTAGGAACCCATTGCTAAATGATGTAGGTGGCTTAGTGGCAAAGACTCCTTAATTAACAGATACAAGGTTCCAAGTTCGATTCCCTTCACGCGTTTAACGTTTCCAACTTTTTTTTTTTTATAATTCAGATTAGGGTAAAACAAACCCCTTGGCCCTTGCCCTTCCAAACAACAAACACTGACTGAGACTGAGACAACTCCTCCAAAACACAGAGACTCCTCCTCCGCCGCCATCCTCCTCCTTCTCGATTGCTCCTCCCCCTCCGCCTCCTTCCCTGACCTTAACCTGCTCCGCCTCCTTGATGTATTGTAAAATACATCTATTTCCAGTGTAAAGTTTGTACAATTTTCGAGTCGTTTAGATAGTGTTTTTATTAGTTTTAGGCTTGTACCGGTCTATTTTATTTAGCATAGGTTTTTATAGATTTTTATTAGTTTTGGGTCATTTTTAGTATTTATATACTTATTTATTTATTTTTTATTTTTGTAGGTGTTCATGGACGTTGGAGCGAAAACGAGCAACTTTGATCAAGTCAAGAACACCCGAGTCTAGAGCACGATGTCATAATACTATATATATTAATAGTATATTAGATATAAAAATAATAATAATAATAATAATAAACATAAGTGTGAAAGTGACTTTGAAATCACTTTGGGTTCACGGCCCAAAGGCCAAGGCAATTTGTGAGGAGGGCTCCATTAACTCATGAGGTGGACGGTGCATTATTATTAGAGGGAGCGGCGCAGATAGATAAGAGGAAGAGAGGTCGCACACAGGAAAAAAAAGATTATTATAGAGGCAAATCAAGGATCAAATGTTCTAAGTCAGGGAGCGATTATTCGGGTGTCAATCATTCGGTTTTTTCGTTCCTCTATTATCTTTGTTCTAGACAATGATTGCTGAATTTTTATTTGGCTTTGTTTCTCTTTTCAAGATGATTTGTGGCTAAAACTTTTATAGCTACCTATGCTAAGACAAATAACTATGTTTGATTTGATTTTTCTATGGTGTTTGGAACGTGTTTTGGATTTATGATTCAGTAAAGATTTTGATTTCTTTAGATCTAGTGTATGTGCGTATTTATTATTTTCTTATTGTCACTTATTCACTCCACTTGCACTTTTGTGAATGTCTTTCATGTATGAGTGTTAGTTAGGTTGCAGACTTTGTGTAGCAACTAGTTTATGGTCAATAGTCGCGAGTTTACCATAGGAGTGGTATTTGATGGTTAGAAGATTTTAGGTATTCTTCCAAGTTCAATAGCTGTGAGGTGAGGACTTGTTGGTATGTCTAGGTTGTTAAATTGCTAGGTTAGAGGCTTTGTGAGAAGATCTGCCTAGTTTCCCTTTCAACTCCTGCATATCAAGTTAGATCTAGGCTTCAATAATTACCTCTTACACCTAGTGTAGTGAGGCTTTCGCGCTGTGAGGTAGATTGTCTAGCGGGTACTCGATCATAAGAGTTAGATAACCTGTGAGGGTTTGTACTCCAACCGGTAGTTTAACAGCACAACAATATTCTAGGGTTTCCCCTTGAGAAAGGTCGAGGGTGTCTAGTTTATTCTTGATGTTTAGTATTTTAAGATCCCGGTTCCAAATCAGTTCCATAACCATAGAAGCTTATCAGGCATAGTTAGGAGTCTGGTCTAGGTAGTGTCTTGTCATCATCTGAATTCGGCTCAGCTAAGTTCGTGTCTTTAGTTCAGTTTAGTTAATTTAAGTTAACCTTTATTTTATTGCAATTTATTTTTTAGCAGAACCCCCCTTTTAAAATAATAAATTAATTTAATCAGTTTTAGGATAAGTAATCGAGTCTAGTTTTCGTTTTCCATTAGAGTCTCGTGGGTTCGATATCCGGACTTACTTTAGCTTTACTAGAGTCGATAGGTTCACTTGCCTGTCAGTAGTTTAGTTTTAGAGAGTCTAGAGTATTACTAGGTGTCTAGTTTTAGGTTTAATTTAGTTATTTTTATTAAACTACTTTTAGCACGTCACTCCTGCCCTCCTCCGCGTCTGCCCTCCTCCATCTAAAAACTACTGGAATTGAAGGTAATTTAATCAAACCCAAAATCAGTTCCCATTATTATTATTATTATTATTATTATTATTATATGTATGGTCTGTATTGTGCTAAAATTGATTAGCAATCTTTTCTAAAATTGATTATTATATGTATAATCAAACCCAAAATGTATGGTTGTTATTCATCTTTTGAATGTTCGAATGTTACTTGTAGTGTGCAGAGAAAAAAATAAGAGCTTATGTGATAAGAAGTTTGAATAAGTGACATATTATGTTGATAAGAAGTTTCTAAAATATCAATAATATTGAAAGAATTTGAACGGATTAAAATGATAAAAGCAAAAGATGAATAACAACCGATGCTTTTTAATGAAAACTTTGGCTTATTTTATCATTGCATATATGTTGGGGATGTTGTAACGACGTGATGCTTTTCAGGTGGCGGTGGAGATTTAGCTGCAAAAACTTTAGAATATGTGTTTTTTAAGAGATTTAAAGGGAATGGTCTTGGTAATGTACATGAACATCCCAATCATCATGATAACCAATTGAGCAAAGTTCAACACAGTCATAGTATCACAAGAGAAGGTTCTCATATATTTGATGTTACACATAAAGAAGAGAGCATTAAGTATGCCGGATATTCATCACCTAATGGGAAAGAACAAAATGAGGTCCGCTAGCTCCATGATTATCTCGAGTGATGCCCTCATTTACTTGATGATTTTGAGCAGCAGAGTAGGCAAAATTTGAGGTAAATTTTCTTTAATTTTTACTTTATGAACTCAAATAATTAATATGCCATGAAATTTGATATGAGCTCTTTACTTGTAAATTGTGGTTTTTATAGGATAGTTGAACTTGTGATTTGGTATGTACTTGAAATTTGATATGAAATTTAGGTCGTTAGTAATTTTAGTTTTATTTAACTCAAAATTTATGTTCTGTGACCCGACCCGGTCCAACCGACCCGACATGGACCAAAAATTCTAACATATAATGGTTGTGAAAAATTGAACACCCAAAAAAGGGAACCCATAAGAAAAAAATCCTGGATCCGCCACTGTACGTTGAGCCTCGATGTCGCGTATGTCTTGCAGGCGTTGGTTCATCACAGAAAACGCCTGACTTAAGTCATCCACCCTTGACAAAGACTCCAATCGGGCGGCTCGAACAGCCTTTCGACCGGGCGTACGGGCTAACTCTTCCGCCCCTGGAAAAAAAACGCATTTTCTTCGGCGTTTAGGTCGATATGTCGCGCGTCAGGCGTTGGTGTATCGGGATCAGCCAACTCGGAGGTCTTGGACTTCTTTGAAGGCCTCGTATTTCTGGCCCTAGATGAAGAAGTTCCAAAGCCGCCTCTAAAATATGCTCGTCGTTTTGGCCGGATTTCAAACCGTACCGGCAACGTTGATAAATGGCTTGAAAGTTGGTACATTTGCTGTTAATATCGCTCCACTTGCTCGATATTGAATCCGCGGGCCGGTAGTCTTCTCCCCTACCAACGAGACCAAAAAATATTGTTCGGATTCTTTTCCAAAACTCACATTTGTTTTGATAGTTCGCTAAAAAAAAACCAAACCAAAAAAATATATAAGTGCGCGTTGAAAAAAATATATGTAAAAAAATGTATAACATAACCAAAAATATATATCTTACAAACAATGGGATCCTCCGAAACGTCATCCCATGCTCGGGCTAACCCGTACAAATCCTCGTCATCCCATGGTTGTACGTTTTTTTTCGCGCGGGGTTCAGTCTCTTTCTTTTTGTGGGATCGTCTTTGTCGCCCGGTTGGTCGCTCGGGCTCTTGCTCCGGCTCCGGCTCCTGGGTCTCCGGAACCGAGATTGGGTCTTGCCAAACTTGTGATGACCCGAACATTTGAGAAGACCTAAACACTTGTGATGACTCGTAACCTCCATGTTGAAGTTATACATGTTCAGGTCCCATCCCATGGGTTGGTTTAACAGGTTCATAAAACCTGCTTGGTTTTGAACCGAACCCGGAGTTATGGGTTGTTAGGCTCGCCAGACAATTGAGAACCGAACCCGAAACCACCTCGACCGAAAAGATTCATCTTTGTGAGTTTGAATGTTTGAGTTTGTGTTTGAATGTTTTATGTTTGATTGTGTGTGTGAAGTGTTGTGTATATGTTATATAAAATTGTTTACTTTATTTTTTTATTAACATGACCGTTCAAACGGTCCTCAGCCCAAAACGCCCCCATAGCGCCGGTGGGGGCGGTGTTCCTGCGCTATGGGTGGCCAAAACGCCCCATAAAGCCCACCAAAACGCCCACTATGCATGATCTAAGGTTCTAAGAGGATTCACATTTCATCCCTTATCTCTCATCAAATCTTCAAAATTTAAAAAAAAAAAAAAAAACCATAAAAACAAAAGGTTCACTACATGGCCTCCACTATCTTTATCTTCGCCCCTAAAATTTAACAAAAACCCACACACTCCCTCAAATTTGAAAAACTATTATTCACCTCTGTTTAAGGGACACCTAACTATTTTTTGAATTTGCTGATAAACCAAGGTACATATGTACCCATTATTCTTTTATGAATAATAAGCCATTTTAGTACATCATACATTTTTAATTACTTCAATTTGACAATCACTTTCAGTTGAACAAACCTGTAATTTGAGATTTTTATCACGGGATATCAATGCCTTATTCGACTTTTTGGCCACTTGTCCATTATTTAGGCTATTTTTGCATAGCACCCTACCATTTTACTAACCAATTTATTTACTTCCCACAAATTTAGGGAATTTTTTTATAAGTAGTCAACATTTGAATTTAGCAGATTGGGATTTTCTATTAAAAAATGGGTGGTGGCGTAGCTTGTTGCCCACCTACCTACCATCCTTATGTAATTTACCCTTTTTTGTCAATGAAAATTAACCTTAAGGACCTAAAAAAAAACCTGTGTATTATTTTGCAGTCAATTTTCTAATTTTTTTTAAATACGACAAACAAATATTAAACGAATATTAAGATGTAATTATTTGAAATTTTATTATTTATAACTTTATACTATGTTCATAGTTAAAAAAGTTGATAAAGTATTTTTGAATTTTATCGTTTTTAATGTAAAACCCGTGTAACACAGAGTTTCTAACTAGCATAACCACTAAATCAATCCTACTCTAATTCAAAAATATAAGTTGAATTCTAAACATGAAACTTAATTAACAAGTTTAAGCTAAGTTAATACTTTAGTCCCTAGACTTATGATCTCCTCCTAACCACCTTCTTGAGATTACCCATACCAGTATACCACCCTTTGATGTTGCTACTTTATCAAACGACCTATGTACCTCTTATTTACATGCTATATGAATTTGGCTAAAGGTAATTTCATATGTGACACACTTTATTCCCAAATATATTTCTAATTTCTATAGAGCCAATTTTTAGTTATTAATTTTAACTTGCTTTTGATTATTGGTTACCAGTTGCATCGTTATCATTTGTAATGTTGTTTAGCTTTGTTTATATGTTTACTAAATGTTTGACTTTGGTCATGTTTTTTTTCTTTGTGCCCGGCATTTCTATGACCCTCACACAATAATACACATACTATCGAAAAACACACACGGTTAAACAACTTATTCAACTTTTTATCTTAGTAGTAAAACTGAGAACTACAATGCCTTACATAGGCTAACATCTGTTTGGCAAGGAGCTTTTAGGAGCTTCAAGCTTTTAAGAAAAAAGCTCTTACTCAATAAAAAGCCTTGTTTGGTTGAAGAGCTTTAAGCTTTTAGGTTATGAGAAAAAGCTCTACAGTGAAAAGCTACTACTACTACTAGCTTTTAAAAAAAAGCTCTGCTAACTACAAGCTTTTAATTAGTAAATGACACAAATATCCATTCTATTTTAAAAACAAAATAAAAACCTTCCTTACAAACTTAATTAGCAAGTTTAAACTAAATTAACACTTTAATCCCTAGACTTAGGATATCCGCCAAACCACCATCTTGAGATCAACCATACCACCCTTTGATGTTGCAACCTTTCAAAACAACCTATGTACCCTTATTTACATGCTATATGGATTTGAGTAAGGGTAATTTCACACGTGACACAATATATTATCAAATATATTTCTAACTACCATTTGGCCCACGGGCGTTGCTCCACGAGCTTGTGGCATATCAAGCAAAGATAAGCACCAAATACCGACGCGATTGCACTATGACAATAACATTAGCGTGTGGCTTTGTTATACACTTATATAAAACATGTTCACAGTGATAGTGTGACACCTGGCAAATTCTGGTTAACAACGTTGTCTAGATGAAAGTCTACCTTAGCGAGTCACGCGTATATTGTACTTAACTGGGTTAGTTAAGTCGGGATATGGTTCGGGAACTATTGGTTAGTCTAGAAGATCATTGGATGTTGGTCTAGAGGTTCGTTAGATGTCGGTCCTTAACCAAGTGTACAAACGGTGACGATTTGTAGAATCGTCAAGGCATACGGAACGTACGAGTCTCGAGTCCCGGGAATTGGTGAACGAGTGTAAATATGTGTATTTACTTGTGTTATGTGTTTACAATCATTATGTGACTTGTCGGTACATGAATATGCATTAACATATGTTAAAACGGGGTTTAACGCGCAAAACACACAAGGCCAAACCCTATAGGCGAGTAGGAGGTCTACTCCCCTATAGGGGAGGCGAGTAGGGAGCCCATAAGGGCGAGTAGGCCCTACTCGTGTGAGTTATGGGCGAGTAGGCCCCTAATCACTAGAACTTTCAGGCGATTACAAGCCCTAATCGCCTGAACTGCTGCACAATCGCATGTAACGTGCTGGAACGACTAGGAACGCCTATAAATACAATACTTAACCTCCTAAACTCCCTAATATCAACCCTAGTCGTCCCATAACCGCCCCAAACACCTAAACAACCTCTGGAAGGCGATTTTGATCAAAAACACAAGGTTTCAAGGTCTAACCATCATTCTTTTACAATTCCAAGGTTTGATTATCATCCATAACACTTTGTAAACGTTTTTAATAAATCCCTAATGGTCCAGACCTGTTCATAAACGAAAAAGCTTTCTGAAAATCGTCAATAAGGGTTGTTAAACGGATTATAACTAATTAACATGCGTTATGGGTATGTATGATTAGAAAGATAGGATTTTTATGGATCTTGATGATGTTTTGATGTATTATCATGCTAGGTCAGAATTAATATTGTTAGTATGATGATAGAAAACTCAGTAATCGGATAATAGAGTTATGATTACATGCGTTAATTGATGTTACATGCTATGAGAATAGTGTTTGGATTGTTTTGGGTTGCATGCAGGACTGATTATACGAGGTTGAACGAAGGGTTTTGGGTTAAACATGTTTAGGATAGTGTTTGGGATGATATTGGGTAGTTACACACGTTCTGGATCTGATTTGGAGCGTTAAACGCGCGAAAAACCGGAACAGCATGGTTACAGGCGAGTAGCAATGCTAATCGCCTATAACTCATGCGATTACAAGGCTAATCGCCAATAAATAGGCGAGTAGAAGCCTAATCACTAGTAAGTTCATGCGAGTAGCCCTAATCACTAGTAAGTTCATGCGAATAGCCCTAATCACTAGTAAGTTCAGGGGAATAGCCCCTAATCGCATGAAGTAAAGGGGAATAGCCCCTATTCGCCTATAACAGGGGCGAATAGGATGTCTAATCACTAGTTGACTTTCCTAATCACTAGTTGACTTTTCCTAATCGCGTGTACTGCTGCTGTAAGTGTAAATTAGCATTCCGAGACCCGATTTAACATGTAGTAACATGCTAGGAACCCCGTAACATGTCTAATAACTTGGTAACATATATTTGGATGTATTTCGGTGATACGTGAACTATGTGCTATAACTTGTTGTGTGTTAACGTATGTTAAGTATACTTGCGTTATTGTATGTTTTGGAGCGTAAACATAACACGGGGAGTCTCGGGTCACCAATGGGATGTCGAGTCTTGTACTTTGGGTCGGTTAAACAGTCACGGTGTTTTCAAACAAACTTGGTTATGGTCTGGACATCTAGGGACTAATTAACCTGCGGGTTATTAGTCTAAGTACTTGTAACTGTCGTATGTTAGGTCGCCACTGTACGGGACTAACATAGCAGCTGAGTTTACTCGGGATTAGGAGTAAAGCAACTTAAGGTGAGTTTACGGCCCCTCTTTTAAACTGGTCTTATACTTTCGGGGGAGAAAACATGTGTTAAAACGATTGTTTGGTAACTTCTGTCATACTATGGGTTTCTATTGTTTACTACACGATCTTTGGAAGTCCCGGGGGAACCATGAATGTGCGGGTTTGCACAACGGGGAAATGTGAATAGCGCTATTGGGAGTGACCAACCCCGCTCGTCGACTTGGAGGGTCGGCGGGTGCATATTGTCTCAAACAGGAACAACAGGAACAACAGGAACATACATCGGGCATACTTTTGGTATTCGAGTTAGTAATGGTTTTCCAATCGTGGTAGTAACAAACGTACGCCTAGCTAGCGTATACTGGTTTTCTATTTTGTTATAGTATGGACAGGTTGACTTGGTACTTGAACTGCAAACCTGTAAACTCACCAGCATTTTTGTGCTGACGTAAACTTTTACATGTTTTCTCAGGTCGCTAAGGTAGCACAATGGAACTAGGGCGCACGCGTCTGCACGGCGTCTAGATAGAGTTGCATGATTTCATAAACATTGAACTTTGGTTATTTATGTTGAACTTTATTTTGAATAAGCTTCCGCTGTAAACGGGATTTTAAAACTATGTTTTGGTATTGCATTAATTACATTTAGACTTGTTTATTGTGATCGTTGGTTTGGATCCTGGTTTGTCATGCGCCTCGCGGTAAAACTCCGCAAGTGGATTTTGAGGGTGTGACAGATTGGTATCAGAGCCAATGGTTATAGTGAACTAGGACTGCATGTAGAGTCTAGTCTATAGCCGAGTCGCACACACTAGACGATCACATGGTACTAAACGTTATAGTGGGTTACGTATGGTCTTGTCGGGGTGTCTCTAAATCGTTGGTCTTTCTACGTTACATCATCCGTTCTATCTTAGGTTGGGTTACTTGTTTTCTAGGCAGTGTGGTCTATTGGAGTAACTCGTGTGCTCTTGAGATTTGTCCAAGGCTCGGACATCTCCCTTTCGCACTCCAATAGAAACACTTGTCATGAACTACCGTAGTATTACGGTGTGTAGCTAAGAGTCTATGTTCGGTGATTTGATCTTTGAACTAGGAGAACACTTGGAGGACCATGTAGAGCGTTTTATCATTTTGGGTGCACACAAAGTCATAAAACGAAATGCATGGAAGCACTAGTGAGCTCTGGGTTTGAGGGGATAGTCCTGGATTGGATCTGGCTTTAATCTTGTGAACATTAGTGGTTATCTTTAACTGCGAAACTAAATTTTCTCGTTCTTTCTGCCAGAATCATGTCTGGAGTGCGTGGAGGACGAGGAGGTGGTCGCAATGGTGGACGCGGTGGTGGTCGTGGTGGTGCTGGTGGTCGTGGTGGAGGTATTAACCTGTCACAGGCTGATCTGAACAACTTGCTCCAGGCTGCCTTTCAGTTAGGGCACAACGGTGGTGGTAAGTTGTTTTATCCATTTTCTTTGCCTCATTGGTGAGTCTTGTGTACGTTATTCGTGGTTTCTCATACGTTTCATTTCAGGTGGTCCTGTTGACCCACCCCCACCCATGTGCACCTACAAGATGTTCCGGGACTGCAAGCCCCAGGAATTCTCTGGCACCGAGGGTGCGGTCAGTTTGCTTAGGTGGTTGGAGAAAGTGGAGTCGGTATTCCTGATGTGTAACTGTCTCCCAGAAGATCGGGTGAAGTATTCGGCTGCGTTATTTCAGGACGTGGCATTGACTTGGTGGAATGGTATTACCCAGAATATGGGTATTGGGGAGGCATATGCTATGCCGTGGGAGAACTTTGTGCAGTTGCTGAAGCGGGAGTATTGCCCGAGAGAAGAGGTACAGAAGCTGGAGCATGAGGTGTGGAACCTCAAGATGACTGGATCGGAAATCGAGAAGTATACTGTGAGGAGAAATGAGTTGGCGGTGCTGTGTCCCGATTTGCACGTGCCAGAGTATCGTAAGATTGAACATTATGTCTCCGGGTTAGTGCCGGAAATTGCAGGGTTAGTGGCTGCTGGGAATCATCCTACTTATGCGGAGGTAGTTCGATCGGCACATAGGATGACTAACTTAAAGGTGAATGAGGGGATTTTGCCTGCGAAAGGTTCGACTGCTAAGGCCCCAGAGAACAATAAGCGCAAGTGGGAAAACGACGGGAAAGGGTCTGGGTCTGCACAGCAGGGTAAAAAGTTTGATAATGGGGGTTCATCGTCTTCGGGTAATAAGCAGGGTGGTTATGCGGGAAAACTGCCCAAATGCAACAAGTGTGGACGCCATCACCAAGGGAACTGCGACAGTAACCGTTGTCACCGCTGCCAGCGAACAGGCCACTATGCTAAAGATTGTCGGGTGACACTTCCATCGACTCAGGCTCCGACCAACAGTTCAGCTCCGACTACTCAGGGTACTACAGGGAAACAAGGATGCTACAACTGTGGTGACACTGGGCATTACAAGAAGGATTGCCCAAAACTGAAACAGGGTGGGAACAACGGGAATGGTAACAATGGGGGCGGCGGCAGAAATGCACGTGCCTTCGTCATTGGAGCTGCTGAGGCTAGGCAGGACCCTGATACAGTCACCGGTACGTTTCTTCTCAATAATCATTCTGTTAGCGTGTTATTTGATTCTGGTGCCGACAAGAGTTTTGTATCCATGGACGTTAGTCGACTGCTAGATGTAGTACCTGTACCATTAGAGACCAAGTATATTATTGAGTTGGCTGACGGTAAAACGATTGAAGCTACTAGTGTTCTTCGGGAGTGTCAGTTAGAGTTGTCGGGTTTATCGTTCCCCATCGACCTTATGCCGGTACCATTGGGTAGTTTTGACGTTGTGGTAGGAATGGATTGGTTATCTTTGTATCGCGCGGAGATTGTCTGTTACGATAAGGTTATTCGGATTCCTCTCCCTGATGGAGAACTTCTTTCTGTGTACGGTATCAAGGGTGGTGTTTCGCTAAACATCATCTCTAGCATGAAAGCCCTTAAGTGTCTTCGAAAGGGGTATCCAGCCGTATTGGCGCTTTTATCTGTTTCCTCCAGTGATGAGAAGAAGATTGACGACATTCCGGTGGTACGCGAATTTCTTGATGTTTTTCCCGATGATTTATCTGGTCTTCCTCCTCATCGTCAAGTCGAGTTCGGTATTGATCTCGTACCAGGGGCTGCTCCTATTGCTCGGGCCCCCTACCGTCTTGCACCTCCCGAGATGCAGGAACTGTCCAGCCAGTTACAGGAACTCTTGGACAAGGGTTTCATCCGACCAAGTTCTTCCCCTTGGGGAGCCCCGATTTTATTTGTTAAGAAGAAGGATGGGAGTTTCCGATTATGCGTAGACTACAGAGAACTGAACAAATTGACCGTCAAGAACCGTTATCCTCTTCCACGTATCGATGATCTATTCGACCAGCTTCAGGGTTCTAGTTATTATTCCAAGATCGACTTGAGGTCCGGTTATCACCAGCTGCGCGTCAGGGAGGCTGACGTTGCAAAGACTGCTTTTCGAACACGTTATGGCCATTTCGAATTCTTGGTCATGCCTTTCGGTCTCACGAACGCACCAGCGGTTTTCATGGACTTGATGAACCGCGTCTGTAAACCATATCTGGATAAGTTCGTCATTGTATTTATTGATGACATTCTGATCTACTCCAAGAACGAGACCGAACACGGGGAACATCTGCGGTTAGTTTTGGAACTCTTGCGACGGGAACAACTTTACGCCAAGTTCTCAAAGTGTGACTTTTGGTTACGCGAAGTTCAATTCCTAGGACATGTGGTCAATGAACTAGGAATTCATGTCGATCCAGCTAAAATCGAAGCGATCAAGGACTGGGGAGCACCAAAGACGCCAACTGAGGTGCGGCAATTCCTAGGCCTTGCGGGCTATTATCGTCGTTTCATTCAGGGGTTCTCGAAGATTGCTCAACCCCTCACCACTCTCACTCAGAAGGATAGGAAGTTCGACTGGGGTGAATCACAAGAGTCAGCGTTTGAGGAACTAAAGTCTAAACTGTGTTCTGCTCCTATTTTGTCTTTACCTGAGGGTTCTGATGATTTTGTCGTTTACTGTGATGCTTCCATTCATGGACTCGGTTGCGTGTTGATGCAACGCGAGAAAGTGATTGCGTATGCTTCTCGTCAACTCAAAGTGCACGAGAAGAACTACACAACTCATGACTTGGAGTTGGGTGCTGTGGTATTCGCGTTGAAAATTTGGAGACATTACTTGTACGGTACCAAATGCACCATCTACACCGATCACAAGAGTCTCCAACACATTTTCGACCAACAACACTTGAACATACGGCAGCGTCGCTGGATTGAACTTTTGAACGATTATGATTGTGCTATTAAGTACCATCCTGGCAAGGCGAATGTTGTAGCAGACGCCTTGAGCAGGAAGGAATCTTCTAAACCTCGTCGCGTTCGGGCGTTGCAGCTCACTATCCATTCGTCGTTACCTGATCAACTCCGTTCTGCCCAATTGGAAGCTTTGAAGGAGGAAAACCTTAAAGCTGAAACTATGCACGGTGCCGACAAGCACCTAGAGCGAAGGCCTGATGGCCTGCACTACTTCGCAGAACGCATATGGGTTCCTTTGTTCGGGGGACTACGGGAGCTTGTCCTTGATGAGGCTCATAAGTCCCGGTATTCTATTCATCCTGGTTCGGATAAGATGTACCAAGATCTAAAGGTGCTTTACTGGTGGCCAAACATGAGGTCGGACATAGCCTCATACGTGAGCAAATGCTTGACCTGTGCTAAGGTCAAAGTGGAATACCAGAAACCGTCGGGTCTCCTGCAACAACCTGAAATTCCGGAATGGAAATGGGAACGGATTACTATGGATTTTGTCACACAACTTCCTAAATCACCAAGCGGGAACGACAAGATATGGGTGATTGTCGATCGGTTGACGAAATCAGCCCATTTTCTTGCTATTAAGGAGACCGACACCATGGATCGTTTGGTTCGTCTTTACTTGAAAGAAGTTGTTTCTAAGCACGGGGTACCTGTTTCTATTATCTCGGATCGTGACTCCCATTTTACTTCTCACTTCTGGAAGTCTTTACACAAGGCTTTGGGTACCCAACTAGACATGAGTACGGCTTACCACCCACAGACTGACGGTCAGAGTGAGCGTACGATCCAAACTTTAGAAGACATGCTGCGGGCATGTGTGATCGATTTTGGCAAGGGTTGGGAAGCTCATCTACCGTTGGTAGAATTCTCATACAACAACAGTTATCACACGAGCATCAAGGCTGCTCCGTTCGAAGCACTGTACGGACGGAAATGCCGTTCTCCTCTTTGTTGGGCTGAGGTGGGTGAGAGTCAACTCACTGGGCCTGAACTGGTGTACGAAACTTCGGAAAAGATCGTACAGATTCGTAATCGGTTGGCGGCGGCACGGGACCGGCAAAAGAGTTATGCTGATCAGCGTCGCAAACCACTGGAATTCCAAGTCAATGACAAGGTACTTCTAAAAGTCTCACCGTGGAAGGGCGTCATACGCTTTGGGAAGCGTGGCAAACTCAATCCACGATATGTCGGCCCATTTACGATCCTGGAACGGATTGGGCCGGTGGCATATCGACTTGATCTACCGACGGAGCTCGGTAACGTACATAACGTCTTTCACGTGTCAAACTTGAAGAAGTGTCTGGCTGACGAGTCTCTCATCGTTCCACTGGAAGAGATCAAGGTTGATGATCGTCTTCGGA
This sequence comes from Ambrosia x helenae, assembly GCA_030844895.1. NCBI lineage: Eukaryota > Viridiplantae > Streptophyta > Magnoliopsida > Asterales > Asteraceae > Ambrosia > Ambrosia x helenae. Next base: position 28,577,291 of record CM061231.1, read on the forward strand.
TTGTGGAAGAACCTGTTGAGATCCTTGATTACAAGATTCGAAGCCTACGTCACAGCAAGATCCGTATCGTTAAGGTTCGGTGGAACTCGAACCGGGGACCGGAATATACGTGGGAACGGGAGGATCAGATGAAGTCTAAGTATCCTCATCTCTTTCCTAAGGAAGCGTTCGAGTCGAGGCATGTCTCTTCGGCAGCTGAATGAATCTCGGGTCGAGATTCCTTTTAACGTGGGGATGATGTGACAACTCGGGTAAATCGCTCTCTTTTGATTTCTACCTTTTGCTTGTTTCCTTCGTTATTTCTTTTGTTCTTTCTGTACTTGTACAAATTTTCGGGACGAAAATTCTTTTAACGTGGGGATGATGTGACACCTGGCAAATTCTGGTTAACAACGTTGTCTAGATGAAAGTCTACCTTAGCGAGTCACGCGTATATTGTACTTAACTGGGTTAGTTAAGTCGGGATATGGTTCGGGAACTATTGGTTAGTCTAGAAGATCATTGGATGTTGGTCTAGAGGTTCGTTAGATGTCGGTCCTTAACCAAGTGTACAAACGGTGACGATTTGTAGAATCGTCAAGGCATACGGAACGTACGAGTCTCGAGTCCCGGGAATTGGTGAACGAGTGTAAATATGTGTATTTACTTGTGTTATGTGTTTACAATCATTATGTGACTTGTCGGTACATGAATATGCATTAACATATGTTAAAACGGGGTTTAACGCGCAAAACACACAAGGCCAAACCCTATAGGCGAGTAGGAGGTCTACTCCCCTATAGGGGAGGCGAGTAGGGAGCCCATAAGGGCGAGTAGGCCCTACTCGTGTGAGTTATGGGCGAGTAGGCCCCTAATCACTAGAACTTTCAGGCGATTACAAGCCCTAATCGCCTGAACTGCTGCACAATCGCATGTAACGTGCTGGAACGACTAGGAACGCCTATAAATACAATACTTAACCTCCTAAACTCCCTAATATCAACCCTAGTCGTCCCATAACCGCCCCAAACACCTAAACAACCTCTGGAAGGCGATTTTGATCAAAAACACAAGGTTTCAAGGTCTAACCATCATTCTTTTACAATTCCAAGGTTTGATTATCATCCATAACACTTTGTAAACGTTTTTAATAAATCCCTAATGGTCCAGACCTGTTCATAAACGAAAAAGCTTTCTGAAAATCGTCAATAAGGGTTGTTAAACGGATTATAACTAATTAACATGCGTTATGGGTATGTATGATTAGAAAGATAGGATTTTTATGGATCTTGATGATGTTTTGATGTATTATCATGCTAGGTCAGAATTAATATTGTTAGTATGATGATAGAAAACTCAGTAATCGGATAATAGAGTTATGATTACATGCGTTAATTGATGTTACATGCTATGAGAATAGTGTTTGGATTGTTTTGGGTTGCATGCAGGACTGATTATACGAGGTTGAACGAAGGGTTTTGGGTTAAACATGTTTAGGATAGTGTTTGGGATGATATTGGGTAGTTACACACGTTCTGGATCTGATTTGGAGCGTTAAACGCGCGAAAAACCGGAACAGCATGGTTACAGGCGAGTAGCAATGCTAATCGCCTATAACTCATGCGATTACAAGGCTAATCGCCAATAAATAGGCGAGTAGAAGCCTAATCACTAGTAAGTTCATGCGAGTAGCCCTAATCACTAGTAAGTTCATGCGAATAGCCCTAATCACTAGTAAGTTCAGGGGAATAGCCCCTAATCGCATGAAGTAAAGGGGAATAGCCCCTATTCGCCTATAACAGGGGCGAATAGGATGTCTAATCACTAGTTGACTTTCCTAATCACTAGTTGACTTTTCCTAATCGCGTGTACTGCTGCTGTAAGTGTAAATTAGCATTCCGAGACCCGATTTAACATGTAGTAACATGCTAGGAACCCCGTAACATGTCTAATAACTTGGTAACATATATTTGGATGTATTTCGGTGATACGTGAACTATGTGCTATAACTTGTTGTGTGTTAACGTATGTTAAGTATACTTGCGTTATTGTATGTTTTGGAGCGTAAACATAACACGGGGAGTCTCGGGTCACCAATGGGATGTCGAGTCTTGTACTTTGGGTCGGTTAAACAGTCACGGTGTTTTCAAACAAACTTGGTTATGGTCTGGACATCTAGGGACTAATTAACCTGCGGGTTATTAGTCTAAGTACTTGTAACTGTCGTATGTTAGGTCGCCACTGTACGGGACTAACATAGCAGCTGAGTTTACTCGGGATTAGGAGTAAAGCAACTTAAGGTGAGTTTACGGCCCCTCTTTTAAACTGGTCTTATACTTTCGGGGGAGAAAACATGTGTTAAAACGATTGTTTGGTAACTTCTGTCATACTATGGGTTTCTATTGTTTACTACACGATCTTTGGAAGTCCCGGGGGGAACCATGAATGTGCGGGTTTGCACAACGGGGAAATGTGAATAGCGCTATTGGGAGTGACCAACCCCGCTCGTCGACTTGGAGGGTCGGCGGGTGCATATTGTCTCAAACAGGAACAACAGGAACAACAGGAACATACATCGGGCATACTTTTGGTATTCGAGTTAGTAATGGTTTTCCAATCGTGGTAGTAACAAACGTACGCCTAGCTAGCGTATACTGGTTTTCTATTTTGTTATAGTATGGACAGGTTGACTTGGTACTTGAACTGCAAACCTGTAAACTCACCAGCATTTTTGTGCTGACGTAAACTTTTACATGTTTTCTCAGGTCGCTAAGGTAGCACAATGGAACTAGGGCGCACGCGTCTGCACGGCGTCTAGATAGAGTTGCATGATTTCATAAACATTGAACTTTGGTTATTTATGTTGAACTTTATTTTGAATAAGCTTCCGCTGTAAACGGGATTTTAAAACTATGTTTTGGTATTGCATTAATTACATTTAGACTTGTTTATTGTGATCGTTGGTTTGGATCCTGGTTTGTCATGCGCCTCGCGGTAAAACTCCGCAAGTGGATTTTGAGGGTGTGACAGATAGGTTCAAGACTTTAAGACTTACATGATCGTGAGCAAACGTTAATTTTCCTGGACAAAAACTAAAACAAAAAGCAAATCAACTGAGAAGAGATAAGTGACGTACCGCCATATACTCAAATGACGCCGGCGACAGGCAAAAGCGAGAATTTTTGCAGAAAGAATCCGTATGCCAAAAAAAGATATGCAAATACTGGTTAGCCAGACATCAATGGATTGATAACAAACATTAACACTCAATGTTTATAAAATACAAAAGCAAACAATCATGAATAAAACATCAAACTCCATTACTTCATTGAGGCAGTTGATTGGCCATGTTATGTGCAAGCCTTATCATATGAATTGAGTAAATGCTAAGCCCTGCTGCAACAATCATCCACTGATTATGAATCTACATAAAACCAACTCAAGTTTCTCATGGAAATGAGCACACAAATCAACTGAAATTAAGACCATACCTAGCCAAACCTTCAGCATTTGGTTGCAAAAAGCTCTTAATATTCTTCGATAAACGGCCGAGAAGCAAGTTACTATGAATAAAACATTAGACTTCGTTGGAACAATTGATCGAACATGTTATGTGCTATTAGTGCAATTAACATCATCATATAAATTGGGTAATTGCTAAGCCCAAATGTATATAAGATAATGATTATTAAATCTACACAAATCCAATTCAAGTTTCTGTTAGAAGATCAAAACACACAAATCAACATAATTTTCACCGCGAATCCAGTGCAAGGGATGAGCATATTAAAGACAAATAGCGTTAGGGTCAGGGTTAGCAAACCTGTAAATATCGTTATGGAGGCATGTGGCGTTAAGATAACCGGCGAACGACTGTAGAGGTTGTCGATTGAAACTACATAATCCGGCAACCTCCTAGAAACCTAAAGTAGACTGTGTAGTCAAAGGAGCATGGTCGTTCGGTGAGGATGAAGATGTAGGAAGCAAATACACGTCACGAACAGAAAAGCAGAAATCAAGCACCAACACATAGCTTTGGAGGACGCATGGTGGTGTAGCAGAGGACGACCGGTAACAATTCAACCACCGTTGAACTACTCCCCTTAATATCCTCAATCATCTCCGTCCTTACTCACCTCCGGTAAGCGGAACCCCAAATCTTCATCACCATGCACAGTTACTTTTTGTCGGAATTACCTCAATCACCGTTAAACTCTTGACGACATCTGGTTAATGCGAGTATTCCGATTGTCGGAAATTAGTGGGAGTGGATTATGACGGTTACCAGGGACGGCGGTTGCCTGGGTTGTGAAGCGGTGGACTTATCATGCCCAGACATCTCTCTCTCTCTCTCTCTATATATATATATATATATATATCTCTCTTTCCCTATCGCATATGAGGGAAATGGAAAGCGGTAAAAGATACGTGGCACAATACAGAACACGTGGAGGCAAACCAAAGACTTAAGCAAATTGAAGTTGTACATGGGGAAAAAGAAATGCCATATTCTGTGCAGCCGCGACTCTGCTGCAGATCGCTGCAGGTTTTTTTTTTTTTTTTTTTTTTTGGTTTAATGGTTGCTGCAAGTTCGCTGCTTGTCAGCTGCAAATCGGATAATATTTTTCGGATTAAGGGTGGTTGGAGTTGAAGATACATTAGGAAGAGATTCTGCAGTGCATTTGTTATATTTGGAATAGCGGATTGCATAAAGCGCCTAGTCTCTATTAGTTATATCCCAAGGGTACCCAGTTAGTTAGTCTTATTGTCTCTTGGTTGGGCGAGTGTAGTTGTGCTCGTTAGGAGAAAGCCTCGTATGTGTATTTTCTCTTTTGTCATGGTTTTCTAACCTCTAGTTAGGAAATCTCTGTAAATGCTATGTTTTTTGGTTTCGTGTGGAATGAAATTATCTCCTTCTCCGTTAAAAAAAAAAAATGAGAGAGTTGTACAATTTGCAATAGTGTATAACCACTCACATACCCATTTTACTAAATATAGTATGAATAATTTCTATAGCGTCAATTATTTGAATTATTGTAGGATTGATTAAAAAAAATTAGTATATTATTACTTATCCGTTTTAACTTGGTTTCTCTTATTAGTTATCGGTTATATCGTTATCATTTGTTATGCTCTTGTTTTGCTACTATTTCATTATTTTTGTTTATCTATTCCCTAAACGTTTGACTCGGTCATGTTTTTACTATGTGCGCGACAAATTTCTATGACCCTCACACAATGATAAACAACATAAAGTTGAGTCTTGAAACTTATTCCGCGCTTTAAACCAAATAAAAAATATAAATATACTAAAGAAAAATATTTTAATGATTTTACTTTTGAGTAATATGTGTTTTTTAATTTCTTGAAAATATTTTTTTCTCTAAATACTACTTATTCATTCAAAAACCTGTTTATCTTTTAAATTTCATCTACCATGCCTGATATCTATCACTTTCTCTGAGATTATGCAGGAATTCGCCAGTGAGATTTATGTGAATATCAGATCAATTGAAACCATTTCATTAACTTTTTATCTACCCTGTACGAATGGACTCTATCTGGCCATCTTTATCCAGTAAAGTTATGATGGTGACCCAAATATATTTCAAATATTCCATTAATGAAATTATGCATAAACCAACAAAAATATTAGGGCCACATTGTTTGTTGATTATGTATAGGGGGGAGAACTTAAATGAGTGTTTATTTGAAATTTAGAAGGTGGGTATGTCGGTATTTGAGTATTAGTTAAGTTGTTAAGACATAATTATTTCTTCTTTCTTAATCACTTTTTATGGTTCCAATACTAATTGATTTTAGTTTGACTGGATTGTGTAAGTGTGTGTGTGTGTTAGAGTGTGAGCACTCTTTGTGGAGGTATGTAGACAACTGGATATCGAACAACGGGAGGATGAAGTGAAGAGCCGAAGTAGCTAAACGTGTTAGGGTGTTCAGAAACAGTTTGATTAGTTTGTTGAACAGTTTAAGTTTAATGGTTACTCGGCGGTTTGAAACTTGAAACCACTCCAAACAACCTTTTATCCTTTTGTTATATATATATGTGGAATATGCACTTATAGGTATGCATTATAGGGTTACGATCAAATACACAGGGAAAAAAAATAGGAAGTCGTAGGAATGGTATCAAACGGACTTCGATTGAACTCATTCAAACGGCATTGGAACCGTATCATCGAACCATATAATTTTAGTTTTTAGGTTTTTGGATTTTAATTAGCTTGTTGTTTTTGGAATTTACGTTATATGATTGTGTCTTTTATGTAACATTGTGTCTTTTTATTATTTCTATCATTATGTCATTTTTGTGATTCATTGTGTCTTTTTTCTTTAGCATTGTGTTATATTTTTCGGCATTGTGTTATATTTTGTGATCTATTGTGTCATATTTTATGATGTATTGTGTTTTTTTGTATCATTCTCACCTAGGGCTGCAAAAGAACTGAACGAACATGAACAAGGCCTTGCTCGTGTTCGTTTGTTAAGAAAATTATGTGTTCACGAACAGTTTGTGAACATTTACCGAACGAGATTTTGTGTTCATGTTCGTTTGTTAAGAAAACACTTATGTTCGTGTTCGTTTGTGTTCGTTTGTTCATTTGTTCAAGAACGCACACGAACACAAACGTACATTAATAAGTGTTCATGAACGAAACAAACACACGCAAACATATATTAACTTTTGAATAACATCGAATTCACATACATTAAGACATTAGCTAGATCCACCCAAAGTATAACCTAACTGTTCAAACATACTTAGCACTGGAGAAGGGCATTGGAGGTGGATAACAGAGGGCGTTGGAGGTGGAGGGCATCAACGCTTGAACGTGAAAACATATAATGAGATTGGAAATAAAAAGTAGATTTATTGATTTCATATAGTCATATGTTTACCTCAGAATATTATTTATTGGGTAAATTAAAAGAATATAAAAAAGTATAAAAATTAAAAACCTTAATAAACTATCGAACACAAATGAACAAGTTATCGAACGTTCACGAACATAAATGAAAGAACGCGACCTCTGTTCATGTTCGTTCGTGTTCGTTCATTTATTAAATAAACGAACACAAACGAACTTCCCGCCGATCGGTTTATGAACTGTTCGCTGAAAGTATAGTTTGTTTGCAGCCTATTCTCACTTTCTCATTTTTGTTATACTGTGTTGAATAACTTACCCATGCATTATATTCCTCTTAATATTAAAGATGACACTTTAACAATTTGACATCTCTAACATGTATCGTTCGTGGTGCTAATTAATGGGCACCTATTTAAAACTTTTTTTTTTAATGATAGACATTTGGTATTGAATGTTGTTTTTTTTTTCATTTTAAGAATAAGCATTTGGTATCGGGTATTCCTATCAAACCAGTACTTTCGATACCGGTATAGTTATATTTTTTTATCGTGGGGAACCGAGTAACGTGCACCGATATTTAATTCCCCCTTTTTAATGATGAACAATTGGTATAGGGTACTGTTTTTTTTTTTCTTTTTAGGGATGATAATTTGGTACCGGATACTCGTATCGAAGCAGCGCTTTTGATACTAGTACAGTGGTGTTTTTCTTTATCGTGGAGAACCAAACCAAACTATCTTGGTCAGTTTGTTTGTCGATTTCGAAACTGTACTATATAAGAGTTTGACCCATAATTTTTTTATCAAAACGGATAAATCGGACAAGGAAAACCTCTAAAAAATCATGTTATTTTTTAAAATAAAGGATCGTGGGCTTGTGGCCATTTTAGTACTTCACTTGTTGACATCATAATTGCTACTTTTCACAAAAACTTTTTAAAAGATTTAGATTCAATTGATTTTGTCTGTGATTCTTGGCTTCTTTGACTGGATTATGTGTTTGTGCAAATGATTAATGATAGTGCTTTTTCTAGCACATTCATACTCTCCTATTGGACCAATTCAATGGTTTTCCATTCCTTCAAACTTCTTGTTTCCTTTCAAGTTCCAAGTCTTTAAAGATTTAATGGTTTTATGGAATCTAAAACTTATGTATCTTTTTCAACCTTTTTTTCTTTTCTTTGTTTCTTTTTGCATACTTTTGTCATGTAACGCAGTTCATCACGAGATATTGTCAGAAAAAAACAAGAATAAAAATTCAAAAAAATAATAAATTAATAAAAATACCATACATTATCTCTCATAGTGCATTATTTAAAGGCTTTGATGCCATTTTATTCACATTTTCCTTGTCTTCCATCACCTCTCTGCCCTCTGCATTTCCAACTTGTAAAAGATTCTAAATGTTATTGCACTGATAACATATAACATAACAACATATTAACATACACTTGGCTCATACATTTCTTTTTTTAAGTTTACAAAACATGGGAAAAGCTACAAGGTGGTTTAAAGGTTTATTAGGTATCAAAGATAAAGAAAATGTAAACAATGTGAATTCCAGTGATCGGAAAGAGAAGAGAAGATGGAGTTTTTGGAAGCCTATGAAGGAATATCATTCACCGGCGGCATCGCTTGATGCCGCACGGTTGAAAACTTACATGTCTCATGCAGAAAAAAGAACAAAACAAGCATGCAATTGCTGTTGCTGCCGCTACTGCGGCAGCAGCAGATGCTGCTGTGGCCGCCGCACAAGCTGCCGTAGCCGTCGTCAGGCTCACAAACCTACGCGGCACGGTTTCTTATGGCGGTGGCCACAGAGAAAGATTGGCTGCTGTTAAGATTCAAACAGTCTTTAGATCCCATTTGGTAATCATTAACCACTATTTATTTATTTTTATTTTTTTTTTCACATTTAGAATTATAATTGTGTTTTAATTTTTTGATTACATGACAGGCTAGAAAGGCTTTAAGAGCACTAAAAGGACTAGTGAAACTACAAGCTCTTGTGAGGGGTTTTCTTGTAAGAAAAAGAGCTGCAGCCACTCTACATAGTATGCAAGCTCTCATTAGAGCTCAATCCGCTATCCGAGCCGAAAGGGCACGCCGATCGTTCACCAAAGACCACCGATTCGAGCAGCCGGAGTTTCGCCATAGAAAATCAATTGTAAGACTATACATTTGTTATGTAAATAATTAATTTGCTTGATTTTAAATACTTAATCTAATTTTTTTGTAACACTTTTAGGGGAAAGTTGACAATGAGAGAAATGAATTTCCTAGCAAGAGACTCTCAAATTATGATTCTAACACGAATTGCTACGAAGAGAGCCCGAAAATCGTCGAAGTAGACACCTTTAGGCCGCAATCTAGATCTCGACGCATAAATAATTATGCATCCGACTCTGCGGATGATTCCAATTCCAATTCCAATTCCAGTTCCTATTATAACAACAACATACCATCATTCCCTCATTGCAAAGACCCCACATGTGTTTCGATTCCTGAATTCCATCATCTCCAAGATTTCGAATGGGGATTCGTGGGTAACGATTACAAATTCTTGAATACGGCTCAAAGCACTCCTCATTTCGTTAAATCAAATAGGTTAAACGGGCCAACTACTCCAGCTAAAAGTGTGTGTGGGGATGGCTTTTTTAGGCCATATTCAAACTGCCCAAGTTACATGGGGAGCACACAATCGTCTAAAGCGAAACTGAGGTCGCATAGCGCCCCTAAACAAAGGCCCGACCTTGGCCCGAAAAAGAGGTTGTCACTTAATGAAATGGTAGCATCAAGATATAGTTTAAGTGGTTTAAGGATGCAAAGGACATGTTCTGAAGTTCAAGATGCTTTTGATTTTTAAGGGTCCTTAGCTACTTTGATTGTTTATGTGTTGTTTTAATGCATGGATATGAACAAGTTTTTTATTTTATTTTTATTGTAAGATGATTGAAAGTGTCTTTTGTACATTATATTTAAGTGTTAGATTTGATTGTATGAAGCTTTATTGAATCAAGGAGTTTTGTTATCTAGCATGTTGATGATTTTAGTATCATCAAGGCATTTTAGTTAGTTAGGATTTATTTAAAATTTCGTGATTTTATCCGGAGTTCAAGGGGCAAAGCGAATAGAAGTTGTTTCGGATTTGCATGATTGATGGAAAGTTGAATGGATACTGATCATCAATCTTAACCGATTATCAACGGTAATAGTCCGTAGTTAGTTACTATGGATCAATATATACAAGCATGGTCCGTCACCCATCATTTGGTGGAGTGGTATAGAGAAATAAGATAAGAGCTTGATATCATTTGGTCTCAAGTTCGAATCTGATCTAGAGGGGTTTTACCGCAGTGGGCCTTTTGGCAACGAGTTTTTCCCTGAATTGGTGGCTTGGTGGACTTGGGTTGCTAAGAGGGTGTCTGGGATTGAGTTTGGAAATGCAAAAGTGTTTTTGGTCAGAAGTGCTTATTAGCTTATGGTTTTTTGAAAAGGAGTTTTAAAAAAAGTGTTTGGATTTGCTTTTGGGATGAGAAACGTCAAAAAGTCAATAGATTGTGTTTTTTTTAAGTGTTTCGCTTAACTTGTTGTGAATATTGATTGTATGGATGGTAGATTTGTAATTTTTTTTCCAAAAGCCAAAAGCCAGGATTTCTAACTTCCCAAAAACAACTTTTCCACCCTTTTTTTTAACGGCCAACGAATCAATTTCCGAGCACTCTCGGGCACCCTTTTGGTGAATCAGGTACTCGAGAGTACCCCGGACCACCAATTGCCACCAATTCCCGGGAAAACCCGACCACTCACCCGCCCGAAGGCACGACAGTGAAATAATCGGTAAAACCGGTTGGGATCAGGACTCGAACCCAAGCCAATGGCTGGGTCATCCCTCATTTCCCCTCCACCAATGTCCTCCAAATGTAGCTAGTGAGAATTGAACCCAAGCCTCCCATAGGAAACTTTAGACCCTCAACTAACTAGACTACAAGTGTTGGACAACTTTTCCACCCTTAAAAGCCAAAAGTCAAAAGTCAAAACAGAAAGTGCTTTTGTGTTACACAAACAACTTATTGACTTATTGGTTTCTTGAAAAAGCCAATAAGTCAATAAGTTGTTTTGAAACTCAATCCCAAACACCCTCTTAGTGAGTAGCCATTTGTCCAGTGCTAACCCACTGACCGTTCAGGTGATATTTAGTTGTCCGTTCAAAAAAAAATACAAGCATGGTCCATCGGTGACAAATGATCAACAATATTAAGTTACTTGTTCAACCCAGTTAGTGCAGGTGACTTTAACTTTTTTATTGATTCCATGGGGCTCAAAGAATACAAGATGCGGGGGAATAGATATACTTACATGGTGGATAGCGACCAAGGGTTTAAATTCAACAAAATAGATCGAATCCTCATTTGTCATAATTTTCTTAATAGATGGCCTCAACCCATTGGTCGAGTTTTACCGAAGGAAAAATCGGATCATTGCTCATTACTTTTATCTATTGTGGATTCGAATTTTGGGCCTAAGCCATTCCGTTGGTATAATTCGTGGTTGGAGAGAGATGGTTGTGAAGATATTATTGTGAATATTCTTGATAGGGGCGATTTTTCGGGTAGACCGGACGATATTATTTCGGCCAGATTCAAAGATGTTCATGAGGCTTTGAAGGTTTTGGCGGAAAGATATGTATGACAAGGAAGGCCAACAGCTTGTTAATATGCAAGAAGAGATTAACAATTTGGAAAGAAGAATAGAGGACCATGATTTGGAAGATGAAGACTTATGGATTTATGAAGAGTTAAAAGCCTCAGTGGGTTTAATCGATCACCGTAGGGCTCTTGACATTAAACAAAAGTCGAGGGTCCAATGGGCGATAAATGGAGATGAAAATTCGGGCTTTTTCCATTGCGTGGTTAATGGCCGTAAGGCCAAAAATCACATTTCGGGTCTTATGGTTAATGGGGCTTGGGTTACAAAGCCTACTCTTGTCAAAAAAGCATATATTTCAGTTTTTTCGAGACCTTTTTTCTTCTAATCATTCTTGCAGGCCTCCTCTTTTATGTGACAATCTGAAGAAGCTGGCCGAGGACGCTAAAATTGATTTGGTTGCCAGTTTTTCTAGAGAAGAAATAAAAAAGGCGGTCTTTGAATGTGGCAGTGACAAAGCTCCGGGTCCAGACGGTTTTAATTTCTCTTTTCTCAAACATTTCTGGACGTTCTTTGAGGACGACTTTGTCAAGTTAATGGCAGATTTTCATAATTCGGGGCACATTAATCATGGTTATAGTGTGGCTTTCATTACACTTATACCAAAGATTAAGAACCTAGTTGACCTTAAAGATTACAGGCCGATTACGTTGATTGGTATTCTTTCCAAAGTGATCTCAAAGATTCTGGCTATCAGAATCAAAAAGGTGATGAAGTTGATAATATCTGAGAACCAAAGTGGATTTCTTTCGGATAGATTTATTCTTGACGGGCCACTTGTTATTAATGAGCTTGTATCTTGGCTGAAACAAAGAGGTGAAAAGGCCTTCTTATTCAAGATTGATTTTCAAAAGGCCTATGATAATGTTCATTGGGAGTTTCTACTTTCTATTCTTAATCAAATGGGCTTTCCAACTAGATGGTGTATGTGGGTTGAAGGAGTTTTAAAATCCGCTAGGTCGGCTATTCTGGTAAACGGATCCCCTACGTATATGGTTCAATGCGAGAAAGGTTTGCGACAAGGCGATCCTTTATCTCCTTTTCTATTTTTGGTGGTCATGGAAGCATTCTCATGTCTTATTAATAAGGTCGAGGATATTGGCGCGTTTGAAGGCTTACTTTATGCGAACGATGCTCTCATAGTGGGGAATTGGTCATTACACAACTTTAATAACTTGATTCGCATCCTTAGAGTGTTCCACCTATGTTCCGGGTTGAAGATTAACCTGCATAAGTCTAATATCTATGGTATCAATTGTTCGGAACAAGAGATCGTTGCTTTTTCAGAAGTGTGCGGTTGCAAAGCTGGGAATGTACCGTTCGATTATCTCGGCATTAAGGTGGGTGGTAACATGAATCGCGTTAAAAGTTGGGATTCGGTTATAAATTGTAACATTTCAAAATTTTCCCCAAATTTTAAAATAAAAACCCTTATATTCTACATCGTTATCGTTAAAAGTGCCTAAGTCTCTAATTATTTTTCCTAAACTAATATATATAATAATACTAATAATAATAATAATAATAATAATAATAATAATAATAATAATAATAGTAATAGTAATAATAATAATCATGATACAAATATTATAACTAAACCCCCCCCCCCCTAAATCTACAACCCAACAAACAAATCCTACAACCCAACCCAACACCTCAAACCCAACCTCCTCCTAAGCCCATCTGGTCTGGCCCAACCCCCTTTTTCTGGCCCACATCATCTGGTCAAAAAAAAAAATAGAAGAAAAAGAAGTGTCCCACCCGGGTATCGAACCCGAGTCTAGCCGGCCCAACACACTTAACATAACCAGCTGAGCTACTCTTGTAGTTTGTTTTAATCCTAATTCAATTTATATAAAAGGCTTTTTTTTTCTTTTTTATGCTGCTGCTACTCGCTGCTGAGGACAGACCCACGAAATCCTCCATCTTTTCTCCTTAGTTGACTTCAAATCAAATATGAATTTGGTTAATTGGCTCGTATAATGAAATTTACTTATAATACGCGTATTAAACGTATAAATGCGGTCAAAATCATACCCGATTAAAACCAATTATGCGTTTATGTTTTAAAGCTTGGTTGACTTTCCAAATCGTTAAACCCGTAGGTGTTAGTATAAATTGAACCATCCCTGAGACCCTAAAGGAGCCGAAAAACACACACACACTCTCAATTTCCTCTTTCTTTCATTATAATTCGTGATTTTGATCGCGTTTGACTTGGGCTTTGACCGACCAATTCGTATTCGAATCATCCTTGTAAGTGCGATTTTTCTTGTGGGTTTCATTAATCGGCTGATACACAACATTAACCCTATGGTTAATTGGGTTAATGTTGTGTGATTAGTTCAATTGAAGATCTAGGGCTCGTGTGTTTTGATTTGGGGATAAACTTGATTTTTCGTAGTATATTTATTTTTATTTACACAGAAATAATCACAACCACTGGCCTAGGCCAAGTGGTTGTGACTGATGCTTATTACCTCAGCCACCCGGGTTCGAGTCCCGGCTATGGCACCACTTTTTAGCCTTATTTTCATCTTTTAAAACAATTAAACCAATTATATATATATTATACATTAAATTTTGTAAATTCGTTTTTAATTATTAAAACCTTTTTATAAATTCTAAAAAAAATTATTTTTAACAAATCTGATATAAAAGTTTTACCTACAATTTTTAGTTTTCTAAAATTTATTTATTTAATAATAATTAAATCAATTTTATGCTATTATATTTATAAAAATCCATTAAAATATCAAAACAATTTTATAAATTTCCACAAAAATTATTCTGAGTTTGTATAATGATAAACTTTGCTGAAATGATTTTTAATTCTGAAAAATCCATTATTTAATATTTTTAATCAATTTTTGTTAGTTTTAATCATAATAAAATCATAATAAAATCATAATAAATTCAATTTTTATTATTTTTGCACCAAAATTTTATACAATTTATTTCTGAATTTTTAGAACAGAAATATAATTTTTAAAATAATAATTCTTTAATTTTGGTATTTTTAAAAATTAAAGTTTAGTTTTGGCAATTTGTAATAAATAGATTTAATAATCTATTTTAAAGAAAATAATTTTATAAAAATTATTTTTATACTTCAAACACATTATTGTGAACATCCTAAACTCAAATTTTATAAAAAGACTTTCAATTATTTTAATTATCAAATTTCCCTTTATTTAATTAACATTTTATTATAAATTCAACAATTGGATATCCCCAAATTCGAAGCCCTAGAAACTTATACATTTGTAGACTTGATAGACTTAAACATATTTATTACCTCATTATAGGGTGATACTTGACATATACGGGCAACACACTATTCTATTTTTCAACAGATATAACATTTTGCTAAGGTGAGTTTACATAGCCCCTTTTCCCTATTTTCACTATTTTTGGGGTGAAACATGTTTAAATATTTTATACTATCATTTACTCATATTTACTTGTGATTCAAGTACATCATCATTCTATCATTTGACTGTAACAAAAAGACACAGTACAATCATTAACAATGATCAAGCCGCATGTTTAGATTATAGCGCTATAGGTCTGACAAACCCATCCCCCGCATAAATTCAGGGATGATCGATAACAGCAACAACATTTAACTAACTTGCGAGTTAGTCAACAGTCGACACAAGGTTTGGTTGTACAAAGACGCATTGTTACATGTCTGCATCATACACTATCATCATACAACTTTGAACGTTGTACAAACTATTGTTATCAATTATTTTTTTCAAAAACCTATGTATTCTCACCAACTTTTGTTGACCCAAAATATTTTCAACTTAAACATGTTTCAGGTTCTACTTGCTTGAAGATTTGCTTGAAGATATGTGCATAGTTTTATTCAATTTGATGTACGAATCCTTGTAGAACAATTGTATGTAAATTATTTAAATCAATTAATGAAATTATTATTCACCATGAGCTACTGAACAATCATCACTACGTGACATCCCGATGTTTCCGCCATCGGTTGGGGTGTTACATAAATAAATGCAAGTCTCGGTTAAAACTTTGAAAGGCCAAAACTCTTTCTATTGGCGGTCGCCTTGTTCTAATCAAGTCGGTTCTCTCTAGCTTGCCCATTTATTATTTTTCTCTTTATAAGGCCCCAGTGAAAGTTATTGAAGAAATTGAAAAAATTATGAAACGTTTTTTATGGGCGGGCGACGAAACTATTAGAAAAATACATTGGGTGGCCTGGGATGTGGTCACCACTCTTAAAAAGATTGGTGGCTTGGGCGTTTCGAAACTTTCGGATGTGAACTTGGCTCTATTGATTAAATGGGCTTGGAGGTACAAAGTTGAAGACTCCCTTTTATGGCAAAAAGTGATTGATCACTGTCATGGTAGAGATAGAGCTTGGGATGTTCTACCAATGAATGGAAGTAATTCTGGTGGTTGGAAGAACATGGTCTCGTGGTTAAATAAAGTTATTATCCAAGCGGCTCCTTTGAGTTCCTACTTTGAAGGTGTGGTTGGCAACGGTAAAGACGTCCGTTTTTGGCTAGATAGGTAGCAAGGGTCTGTTGCGCTGAAGGATAAATTTCCAGCTCTGTTCCGTGTGTCTGCTAACAAAACTGCAGTCATTAAGCACTTTTGGGTGGAGGATTCTCAGGCCTTCAATATGTAGTGGACGAGAACTTTGAATGATGTTGAGTTAATTCAAACTCAACAACTTCATTCATGTCTAAACAACATTGTGTTGAGTCAAGATAAGGACCAATGGAGATGGACTACTAGCAATGATAATAGTTTTACGGTTGCTGAAGTAAAAAAACTTTTGGTTAGTGATCGAGTACAACAGCGCCAATTTTCTATGAAATGGATATCTTGGGTCCTTCTTAAAGTAAAGATTTTTGTTTGGCGACTTGAAATGAACCGTATACCGACCCGTGTAGCTCTTCAACGTAGACGTATCAACATCCAGGATGTTTCTTGTGCTTTCTGTGAGGCGGATGATGAGACGTCTAGTCACTTGTATACCGGGTGTGGTGTTTCGTTTGGGGTGTGGATGGCCATTGGGTCTTGGTGTAACATAGCCCCGATTTTTGCTTTTGATATCCAAGATTTGTTAAAGCTTCCAACAGGCCGCCAAAACAAGTTTAAGAGACAAATCATCCAAGGTATTATCATGGTTACGATGTGGGTGCTTTGGAACGCAAGGAACAAAAAGCTTTTCCAAGATAAAGAAGTTAGAGTTGATGTCATTGTGGCTAAAATCAAGTCTTTTTCTTTTTTGTGGCTCAGATCTAGGTCAGGGTTTAAAAATATTGTTTGGAAAGATTGGAGGATAAATCCGATGTATATGTTGTAGTCTCCGGCCTCCGTCCTTGATTTGAGGACCGATTGTGTGTTTTTCTAATGAAGTTCACCTTTCAAAAAAAAAAAAAAAAAAAAAAAAAATTAACAAGCAGTAAATGTTTGTCAACAACTTGTGTATCAATTGCTAGTTGGGCAATAAATAATAACCGAGTTACTATTGAGAATTTTCAGATGAACACCCAAAATTTATAACTGCCAACCATCCAATCGACAACCGAAACATTGTGATTATTCCCCATCTATATATGGAAGGTATTTGGTCTTATTCTAGTACACATCTTTCATTAGAGAACTTGCATAGTCGATCTTTTGTTTTTCTTTGAATCATGAGATCATACTTTCGAGAGTACCATCTAAATATTTCAATATGAGTAAATCCTAATTAACACGATTCAATGGATGCCTAGACATCTACAATTTATAAAACTTAAACAATCATTAGGATATTGAAAATCCATATACAAACAGATTATCTAGGTACAAAGTTCAAGAATCTCATATGATCATGAATTAGCACAAGATTTGAGATTAAGCACATTGTAATTTCACTTTCGTTCTAATCTTCTAAATCGACTTACTGATAACCAAATGATATGATTGACAATTTGAAATTCCGCCGATTGATTAGCGACCGATCTTGGTTTCAGTCCGGTAAATGTGTTGGATATTTTAGTGTAAATGGATTGACTGATTAATCAATATCTTCATAATACGACATCATATAGGTCTTGAGGTGCGGAGTGTACGCATATTTGAATTTAGGGGCCGGGGGCAGCCCCCCGGGAGCGGGGTCCAAGGGGCAGAGCCCCTGGCTGGGGTCAAGCTGCCAGGTCGGCGCGGAAAAATTTTATTTTCATTAAAATTGCTATGATAAAAATCTCTCAGAAAATTAATTTTCGAAATTAGAGGGACTAAATTTGGCAATGTTGAAACCTTAGAAATAACGGCCTAAAAGGCAGTAAATGGGTCTGAATTCAAATACGTTTTTTTTTATCTTGGTCAAAAACTCTCTTGTTCTTCTCTCAAACTTAACCTTACAGAAAATTCTCAATCTTTAATTGTATCTGATTGAATATTTTGATTGAACCGTCGAATTGATTCAATCTGAAAACGATTGTGTACCTTCTGAGATTTTGATTTTTCGGTTGTTTTATTCGTTATTACCGCATGTCCCCAACAAAGTGTTCCTCCCTACTCTTTGTCTTCATTTTATAAAAGTTACTTTAACACTTACCATAAAAATAAAAGTATAGATATATATACAAAGAAAAAGTACAAAGACAAAAATACGAAAACATGAACACTTGGTACGAGAAAACATAAGAACCAATCATGATTGGCTAAAAACATGCATTTTCGTAAAACCATGCTACTCTACTTACCTAATACGTCGAATTGAAAAGTACGAATTCCCCTCAATTCAAGGATTTAATTTACAGAAAATTGAGATATTGATTAATGCAAATCGAGGAGACGGAAATCAGTATTATTTTAAGTTGGTGAGTACTATACTATACTATTATTGTTATTATTATTATTATATATTTACAACTTTGAATTTTGAAATGTTTGATAGGTCATACCAAGAGAATTTGAAGGTAACGGCTATATTATATACTAATTCAAACATTATTTCTAGGATTAAAACAAAAATAATTAATACATTTGTTTTGTATTAGTCAATTGGACCACATAATCACCATATCATTATTCTACGTATGCTACTCACCCTATTCTGGTTTTTATTAAACATGCTATATTATTATGTAGTATTTTGTTTTTATACCGACCTATTAATGCACCAAATTATTGCCTGACTTATTATCAATTAATCCCCTTATGAGTAATTATCTTCCTTTAAGTTTAATATATAATGGCAAATTATATACATTATATTATTAGTTTGGTATCACAAATATAAAACTTAACTAGTTTATCCCATCGGATGTTTCCTGAGATAGACAAATCTAATATAAAGTAACAAAATGTGTGTACCGTAAAAGCAATATGTCGTTTTTTTTGGGAATTTTTTTTATGGATCAACACTCGACAACTCATAAAACCTACTTCTAATTCTACGTGTGCATATCTTGCTTGAGTGAATTCTCTATACAACTTTTTCACTTCCTCAAGACATTGTAAAACTGTGTTGTGAACCTGAAAAAAGAACAACAAAATTGGTATCAAATGATATGTTATGATGATTGGTTTAAGAGGTGTGGATGGTGGGATAATTAATTATCACTTAACAGCTAGAAATTTAACTGGTGTCTAAAAATCACAGGCTACATCTAACTGGCTTAGCAACCTTTATAATCAATGTTCTTAGCAACACCAATCAAACTAAAAAAATAGATTATTACACCCTAAATATATATGTAGTTAACGGGTTCTTATATGTAATAGTAAGTTCAAAAGCATACATACTATCTTAACATGATTAGTAACTTGCTAGACATGATTAATGAATTATCTGGACACATTGTGTCGCATATAAAAGCTACTAGCGTTCGTTAATTTGGTAACTTTTTTTAAATGTCGTATATAAAAGTTATTAATGTTTAAAAATTGAGGGAGAAAAATAAGGAGGATCAAGGCCTCACCTAATGCCATGTTTTTTTTTTTTTTCAAAGATGAATTTCTTACTCCTTGTGAGACTTGAACTCAAGACCTCACACTTTTAGTGTATTAAAAGGCTTTGCCTTACCACTGGACAACCAACCCCAATGGCACCTAATGCCATGTATCACTCAAAAGAAATTAATATAGCTAAACACTCATAAGGTTTAATGTTTTTTACCAAATAAAAGTGAAAGTTTAAAGTCTTAATAAAATTAGAAACCCAATATAGTTCACTTTTATAAAAAAACACAAAAATCTAACTTTTATAAAATTAAAGTTTTACTTTTGTCTTTTGATAAAAGGAGCGAAAAACTTTAATATGTCAGGTTAACTTTCTTTACAATATTTTAACATTTCAATATACTATT
Organism: Ambrosia x helenae; assembly: GCA_030844895.1. Classification (NCBI taxonomy): domain Eukaryota; kingdom Viridiplantae; phylum Streptophyta; class Magnoliopsida; order Asterales; family Asteraceae; genus Ambrosia; species Ambrosia x helenae. Next base: position 28,597,208 of record CM061231.1, read on the forward strand.
AACAAATATGTGATGCCCTTGGGCCCAAATCAACTGCTTAAACAGATCACTAAGTTTCAACAACTTACAATATTAGAACATGGGGTTGGGCTCATGTAAACATAAAAAAAACATAGTTGATCCGTTACGTGAAAGCCCACGGTCTGCCCTCTCCAACGGTCAAAAAAAAAAAAAAACAGAATTTTGAAAAAGATTAATTTATCTTTATAAAATGTAACGGTAACTTTTCTAGCCCTCATTCTCTCTCTCTTAATATCAGTTTAGTTTCAATATATTTCATCATTATTCATTTATCTGGCAAGAAAACAGCTAAAACTTTATGGATACTAAATCAGCAGAGATTAAAGCTAAAAAGAAAATATTGGGCGAGAGGAATCATACCCAACATTTTGTTCAACAAACTTGTTTCGAGTCGAAATTGGTAAAGTCTCCTGTTATTTTTGAGGCTGATGATGATTTGGAGAATATTATTATTGGTGACCCATACGAATATGATCATGTAAAGAATTTTCTTTCCCCTAGGCCCAAGTTCTTGATGTATAACCCGAATAGGAATAGGCGTAGGAATATTATTAATCTACAGGAAAATGATGAAGATGGTGTCAAGATTAGGGGTGTGAATTTCTGACACGACCCGAAAACACGACCCGGACCTAATACGAAATTAGCAGGTTTGGGTTTAGTCCAAGTGGGTTCGGGTTGAACCCGCGAACCCGTTTAGCTAAATGGGTCGGGTTTGGGTCAACCCGGGTGGGATTGTCAACAGGAGATTCGTATACAGTCAAGAAACAGGTATATATTGTAAACGCTTTACGCACTTTTTAAACAAATTTTATTCATTGATGTTTACATGTTTTAATTTGGAACAGAGACGCAAATGTGCAGAAGTGGTTACACCATCGCCGGTGAGGAGATCAAACAGACTAAAAACTGCGAAATCAAACGATCGATGATATTCATGTATGTGATGAATTTTAAAAGGCTTAAATGAAGTTTTCGAGTTTCTTTCGCAAAGAAATGCCCATTTTAGCAGTATTAACTAGATTTGTGATCTTCATGACCATTAGATAAAGGATGATGATTAGACTATGATTATGACATGCTTAATTAATAAATACAAAATGTTTACAAACCAGAAAGTATAATCACATTACAAAATTAAATAAACATCAAAAAACTTTATAGATATTACATACTTGAAGTTGCATGCATTCTATCTCATTTGGAAGTTCAAAGTCCTGAGGAAGAAGGCATAAAGCAAGGCGAAGAACACGCAAAAACCAACAAGAACCGCAGCGACAGGACCCATGAAATCCAATTCGAAACCATAATAGTCATTGATAAATTCTGCCATGGTTGTGTTACCTGTCTGCCCAAGCACAAAGATTCGGTTATCCGCGTCATGATATTGTGAAACAATGCACCCGTACACAGTCCACGCCATTGGGCAGATCCAGTAATACCAAATCCACCATCCGGGAATTTTCTGAAAAATCAGCAAGTTAAAGTTAGTCAAAACTCTTCTTTCTAAAACATAAGTTTTTGTATACGAAAACAAGTTCAGTTCTTACGGGTTGTGGAATGTAAAACCCTGAGAAGATATTGAAAAGTAGGTAAAACCCTGCAGCGAATATAGCTGCTATTTGCTCGTTTGGTGTGATGGAAACGGTCATCATTCCAAAGTATGTGAAGTATAGAAACGAAAAGAAGTTGAGGAAGAAAGACCAGAAGAACTTTGCGGCTGTCCACTCGAATGATACCATGGAATACACGATTATAGAGTAATAGACCGTTTGAGCGAATGCATATGGTATCTCCACAAGCACCTGATTCGAAATTCAATAATAAGTTTCTTCGAAATTTGTAAAAGTTTAGATAAATATTTGTTTTGGAATTAAAAACCAAAAACCGACCTGTGCCATGGCATATGGTAATGAAGAGTACATCCCCGCTGCTCTTTCTCGATAAAAGACTGTTCTTTCTGTCGCAACAACAGGCTGCACGGTCTGGGAGTTGTTAATACCAACGAAAAATATAGCAGCATACATGGCGCCAATGACTGCGCTCAGATCACCACTGCTGGACCTGAAATTATTTAATCAACGATCAGAAACGGAAAACATGTCTTAGCAGATTTAACAGGTCTCTGACGATGCAGACAATACAAGTTCTAAACATGAACACGACTTGTTTAACTACTTTATATCCCATGTTTATAACACAGTTATACGATTTATGTACCAAAATAGAGAAATGATGGATATTTGTCTCTTAATTCGAATTATTTTAAAAAAAGTAAAAAATGGCATAGTGAAATTTTTAGTTAACAGGTCTAATCGTGTCTTATATAGGTTACCCATTGCCAGCCGTGAGGTGGGAGTGTGAGACTAACCTTTTGTTGCCAATTTTCCAAAATACGGTCCCGACCATTATAGCACAAAGCAAGGTGAAGGCGAAACGAACGAGGTTATAATCAGGATTTCGCCAGTAACTCCACCACATTTTCCAAATACACGACTTGAATTGTCCCCATGAAGATTGAGCATACTGTGTATCAAAGTGAAGATCTGCTGCTCCTGGGGGAGGTACACTTAATTCCTTAACCAAAGCCTTGTTCCTCCTATAATTATCATATTAATTCATAATTAATTTAATTAATATAAAAATATAACACTTTAGTTTGTATTGATATATGCAAATGACTTACTGATGCAAAGATGATGCAGTAAAATGTTCAGCAAAATCAATACCAAGCCGCATCTCTGCAGCCGCAGAGCTCACTTCCAACATCCATGTTGCCGGATTGTATTTTTCGGTAATCTTTGGAACCCCATTAACCGCCTGATAATACGAAAAAACACAAAACTATTATCAACTCATCCTATTATATATATTTTTTATTTTAATTTATTTCGGAAGAGAAATACGCACCTCAAAATACTCGATGATTTGATGAGAATGTCTACCTAGTGGACCTGAGTAGATAACTTGACCGCCTCTTTTCAATAGTAACAATTCATCGAAGGATTCAAAGATATCAATGCTAGGTTGATGGATGGTGCAAACAACGGTTCTTCCAGTATCTACAGTGTTTCTTACAGCTCTCATAACAATGGCTGCTGCTCTTGCGTCAAGTCCAGAAGTTGGTTCGTCCATGAAAATAATAGAAGGATTAGCGACAAGCTCAACTGCAATCGTTAGCCTTTTTCTTTGTTCGGTTGATAATCCGCTAACGCCTGGAAGTCCCACTATCGCATCCTTGATGTTTTCTAGTTCAACTAGCTCCATTACTTCGGTCACAAATAACTGAAAATATTAAAGCAAAATATTATTAGTTACAGTTATTAACTTATTATTAGTCGCGATATGGTTTTGGGTTATTAATAATATGAATGGTATTTTTACCATTTTGTCTTCCTTGCTAACGTCTTTTGAGAGACGCAGGAAAGCCGAGTAGATCAAAGATTCATGAATGGTGATTGTGGGAGAGTGGATATCAGTTTGTTCACAGTATCCGGAAATTCTAGCGAATGTTTCTTGTTTCTTTGGGAATCCTGATATTCTAATATCACCTTCGATATAACCACCTGTCTTTCTTCCTGCTAACACATCCATCAACGTCGTTTTTCCAGCACCACTAACTCCCATCAATGCAGTTAGGACTCCAGGTCTAAACGCACCGGTTACATCACGCAGTAATTGCAACCTGCTGTCAGTCACACCTTCTTCTCTCATTTCCTGTTCCAATAAGTTAATAATAAAATTTAATATATAATATATGCAAGTAAATAGATAATACTTTAGTGAAAATAAGGAGCTTACACTAGGCATATCGACGTAATAATTCATGTCGTTGAATGACATGGCGAGTGGAGTAAACGGAAGAACCATCCCTTTCTTAGACGCGCCATTAGTATTAGAAATGGAAGAACTAATCTGGCGCATTTGCTTATTCCCTACAAAATAATATTTTAGTTAGAACAGGTGGATATCAATTTTGTGTAAACTATGAAGTATAAACTAGTAAAAGGTTCTCAAACCGGTTTTCATACTTGAATCATCTACTTCAGCAGCTTGACCGTTCATGGCTGCAGCTTCGGCCTTTGAGATGATCGCTTGTGGTTTTCCAGGCGCTAGTTAGTTTATAAAAGAATCACCGACGTTAGTAATTAAAGATGCACATATAATAAGTCTTGACAACCGTTTTAAAACACTTAAACTAACTTACCTTCTAAATACATAAGCGACACGGTAAATAGGATGTTGAAGAGAACTATAAAACCAAGAAGCGCACCAACGCCAATCCAGTATGAGCTTTCTGAAGTCGGGACGTCCAAACTCTTTAACACAGCAAATCCTAAGTTGGTTGTACCGTCGGTACTCTACAAAGATAAGTGAAATATTAGAAAAGTGAAAAAAAAAAAAAAAATTGTAATAAGAAATAGGAATTTAGTTATAAGGACATACATTTTGGCTGGTCCATCTAGAGTCAAGGAACTCATTGATGGTGATGGATTTGAAGATGTAAGACAAGGGAGATACCCAATAAGCCCATTCCCACCAGTTCGGAAGTTGAGTTTTCGGTAGGATGAAACCACCCAACAAAAATATAAGCAGAAGTACAACGGATCCACCCGTGTTAGCCATAGACATCGTCTTACAAACGCCTGCAATCAACCTAAACAGTCCCGCTGCCACGTTCTGGATCAGGAAAACCAACAGAAGATGCTTGAAGAACCTGAATACGAAACATATTCCATTAGCATACAATGTTTTAAACTACAGTAAAATAATAATATCATCGACATTCGTTACCTGCCAGCAGTAGGGGCAAAGTCAACACCCCAGTACAGAAGAACAGTCCACATAATACTTTCGATCATAGACATGGGAATTCGAAGCAAGAAAGCTGGTAACGTGAAAGCCCACGGAGGGTGGAACATGAGGTCTCGCTGTTTGTAAACGACAGGAAGTCTCATGACAGTGAACGACAAATCAGCAAGCCCATTAAACATGTTAATAAGCATACTGTCCAACAGTGCACCGACGTAAAGGGATCCGTCTATTTCGTTCCTTGTGTGCATTGTGGTCCTTAGATACAAAGTTGTGCAAATAAACGATATAAACACAATCTGTATAGTTCTGAAAACATAGACGGGAGCGTTTCTTTTCATCAGCAATATTTCTTTATCCCATGACGCCTTAAGAAGCTCCATTTTTGGTACCATGTACTTCTTAAACACTAAAGCAGCCTTATGGCTTTGGTTCTTGTCGTATGGGACTGATAACTCGCGATGCAGCTTCGCCCCTACATGAAAATTCTTGAACCGTTGACTAAACTCGCTCACCGGGATGTATCTGTATGCTCTGTTTCTATCTGCCCAATATTGCTCTTGGTCCTTTTTAGAAGTCACCTGTTATCAACATTCAAATTTTTGAGTAATTCGCCATCGCCATTCAAAATAAAGTTATTTTTAGATTTTTTACCTCTTGTAAGAAGTCAGCAGTGCCCTTTCTCTCCGGACATTTGAATCCACAACTCTCGAAGAACTCAACAATGTGTTCTCGTGGGCCTAGATACACAATCTGGCCCTCGGAAAGTAGGATGATGTCATCAAAAAGGTCAAAGGTCTCCGGGGCAGGTTGTAGTAGCGACATTAAGATTGTGTTGTCCGAGAAATGTGCTACTTGTTGCATGCATTTTACTATCTGAAATGTAGTCGAGCTGTCTAGACCTGTTGATATTTCGTCCATAAACAGCGTTTTTGCTGGTCCGACAATCATTTCTCCTGTGGTCACACGCTTCTTCTGTCCTCCGGAGATACCTCGTCTCATTTGGTCTCCGACAAAGGTGTCACGACAGACATCAAGCCCCAAAATCTGATTTTCGGCGTAACAAACGTATTATTAATATTTTGAACTTGGAAATATTTGTATTATATAGTTGAAAGACTCATGCTTACTCTGAGGGTGTAGTAAGTGATCAAACTGCTCTCATCTCCTTCAATGGCGGTCGCCTTCATGAAAAGATCAACTTCGGCTTCCGGGAAGATCCCTGCTTCCTTTTCTCTTCTTGCAAGCTCAGTTAACATTTCTGTATTTCATTATTTATAATTAGTTATAACTCATATACACAAAGTTGCCATCTACACAATGCCAGTCTAGTTAGTTAAGTTAGTTATTCGGTTATACCTAAACGAGATCCAACTCCTTGGCATCTTGCTGAAAAATCCAGCGTTTCTTTAACCGTCATTTCTCCAGCATGAATATCCATCTGGCTAATGTAAGCTGCTGTCCTTCGTGGTTCGAATTCATTGAGCTTATGACCATTGTAAGTTATCTCTCCATCAACTCTTAAAGCAGGATCCAGCCTTCCCGCCAAAGCCAACAGAAGCGTCGTCTTACCAGAAGACGGCGGCCCCAAAAGAAGTGTCATCCTGTCACATTACAAATCAACGGTTGACTCACGCAATCCCAATATTTACAGCAAGACATTAATGTGGTCTAAAGATCAAAACAATGAAACATACCTTCCTGGTTTGATCATTCCTGTGGTATCTTTAAGAATGCCGAGTTTTGCCTTCTCGGCGAAACTGATACCAACAGAAGCTAGAAGAGATTCAACAATATTTCTGGCTGCGTTTATCAGCGTTGGCAGCGCTCTATCTCCTACGTAACAATCGGCTTCTACAGACAGATTTTGAAACCGAACTTCTACTGTTGGTAGGGAGATTCCAACCCTGAAATTAGTTATTTCAATAACATGTTTATGTTAGTAATCAAGTGTTGACTTAAACAATCCCATAATTGACTTTACTCTGTTATATAGTAGTAAGATGTGACATTATTGGTCATTTGGTCTTATGGTTAAAAAGTTTGAGATATTATAAAAAAACATTTAATAAACCAATTTCAAATTTAACTCAATAATAATTGCAACCTAACCCATTCCCGGACTTTTCCCTGGTAATTTTAGTTGCAACCTGAACAAAGGAGCGAACGGAAAGGTCTCGACGAGCCAACATGTAACAAACAACCTAGATGTAGGGGTGTAAACGACACGTAGCGGTTCGAGAGCTTACTCGGGATCGGCACGGTAAAAAGCTCAAACGAGCCGAGCCGAGCCGAGCCTTAACAAGTTCGAGCCTGAACTATGACTCGTTTAGTTATCGAGCCAAATCTCGGCCTAAACGAACCCGAACAAATGTTATATTATTTTTTATGTATGCGATTTTTGTACTTTGAACATGTTCAATTTCAATTAATAATATTGGTGAGCCGAGCTTTTGCTTGTTTAAGCTTTTGAAGCGAGCTCAAGCCGAGCTTTTAGGTCGTTTAAAATTATTTTTAAATTACGTTTAGCCGTGCCGAGCCAAGCTCGAGCTCTTAGGTTTTACTTTCGAGCCGAGCTCGAGCTCAAAATAGTTGGCTAGAACGGAGCCAAGCTCAAGCCCGAGCCTCGAAAGACCATGACGGGCTCGGCTCGTTTACACCCCTACCTAGATGGTATGCCAACTTTTAGACCCAATTTCCTTATTGGCTTTTTGAAAAAGCCAATAAGTCAATAAGTCATTTCCAAAAGCCAGGATTTGATGCTTTTCGAAATGACTTATTGATTTATTGGTTTTTTCAAGAAGCTAATAAGTCAATAAATCATTTTTCAACTCAATCCCAAACACCCCTGAAGCATTCCAAACCTCTACTTTACACGCATCACTTTTACAACAACAATAATAATAAATAAATAAATAAATAAAATAATAATACGGGTGTGTCCCATCTCCGGCAATGGTAACTGGTTTGGAATTCCAAACCTCCAAACCGAACCATTGCCGATGTTCTAAATTATTCTGTCCCTCCCAATTTAGATGTCATGAACCCACAAACACACATATTAAAAAATCTTTTATTTGTATATTGTAAAATGACAATAATATCCTTAAATCATTGTGTTTTGTCTTTTATGAGCATTTCTATTTTTAAAAATAGAAATTATTTAATTTGTGTCAACCAAAAATAAAAAAGTTAGACATCCGAATTAGTACCGACAGTGTGTAAAAAAAAAAAAAAAAAAACTTACTTATCAACACGATCTCTAAACTTCCTCAAAAAAATCTCATTATCCTCTTCAGCAACCTTAAAAATCTTATCAATAAACCCTTGTCTTGCTTGTGGATCAAGCTCTCGAACATCTAGCAACATCTGATCAGTAGGCTGGTGATCAGCAGGAACATACGACTTAAATATAGTCGTTCGTAACCGGTTATACGTAGGCAGTTTTTCCAAAGCAGCCCATCGTAACGCCTCTTCGTCTTCCATCGAGTGTCGACTGCTCCGACCATCGTGACTACCACCACGACCCATCGCAAACGCGTCATCCATACGCCAGCTGCCTGAAGCTCTACTAATCCCTCTGCTTATGCTTCTTCCTAAACTCTCTGTAATACTCATTTTTTTATTTTCCTCCATTGTTTGAAACAAACAAATTAATATGTTTAGTTTATGGATTTCTTGAACTTTATATATACAGAGAGGTGAGTTTGGTTCATGGAAGCTGCAAAAGTTGATAAGTCTTATGTGGGACCGTCTTACTATTTTTTAAAATATCTTCTTCGTAGTGGAGAAAATTGTAAATTAAGGCTTTTATGGTACAAGTGGTTGGGGTACAACCATTATTGCGTTTAACTGCCTTTTAGTATTTGTTTTTGTATATATGAAGTATGTTTACACTTTTTTTTTTTACTTTATATAGTAACAACTTTTATTTTTAAGTTTTTTAAATATATGTAATAACTTTTTGTAAACGTTAAGGTAGTGTTCGTTTTTCGCGTGAATTCCAATTTCAATTCTATTTCAATCAATGAAACGAACACTTCCTAAGTTTAAAATTAAGTAATGACTTTTATATGGGTCAAACATAGAATTGAACGAGTGGGTTGGACGTGCGAAAATTGGGTGAAGTTTGATAATCTGATAACCTGAGTGTATGGTTGCATTTGTGTTTAGGCGATGTAACTTTGGTCAATGCTAGTGTCTTACTAGTCACGGCCTTGTAAAATACTTTGGGTGGAATAAAAATGATGTTTGCCGATAAAAAAAGGTAAGAAAAATGAAACGTATACGAATCTTGGTTAGGCTCAAAGCTCCATGCTAAAGAGGAACACCAAGTTACCCTTTGCCAAGCCGTTGGCGGGCGTTATCCGTTTTATGTGTAAGGACCACCCTTAATTCAACTAATCATATTTCATTTTTTATTTTATTTTTTACATTAAGTTAAACCACACTTGATAAACGTTGAATGACTAAAAGAAAACAATATTTTTAAGTAACTTTAATTTAATAATTAGAAAAGTTCTTTTAGAACAGCTAATTAACACGTTCACTAAATATACTCACAAAATTTACACCATAATTTACTATGGGACTAACTATAACACACAACTTTTAGAACCCGAACGCCTTATTATACGCCTTGATACGAAATCTGATTAGAAAGTTTGACCAGTATTTAACTAAGTCTTGGGAGTATTATTCACGTGACATGGAGCGTCAAACTTGATGTGCGTGAACATGACCATTGACTTTTGCTTTCATTTTCGCCTCACACAGTCCGGTTTTATGCGGTACAAACCGATCAAATGATTAAATTTAAAAGCCACCGGTTGTTGGACCGGATAGAACCGGTCAATTAAAAATGTGTAATTTACAAAACAGCCCTTCGAAATCGAACATTTACAATGCTGACAAAGGTAATATAGATGTTTCTAGATACCAACGTCACCTGATACGTAAGAGAGAGAATCGAATTATTATAGAAATATAACAATAAATTTGACAATGTTTTAAGACTCGATGAGTGTTAAAATCGCACTCCATGCGATGGCGGCTTGGTGATGATAAATTTAGTTATTAAAACTGCAAAAGACATATTAGAGTTAAGTTTTATAATTAACTAGGTTTAACACCCGCGCTTCGCCGCGGGGCAAACCGATTTTTAACAAATTTTATACAAACCAATCTCACGTATTGCGACAGTTCGGTTGAACCACCTGGTACAACCGGTTGAACCACCCGACAAACCCAGTTGAACCGTCCGGTATGGCCGGTTGAACCAATATTCCTAACCATTCATACCGGCCGATTAAACCGGTTAAACCACCTAATACAACCAGTTGAACCACCCGACATACCCGGTTGAACCGTCCGGTATGGCCGGTTGAACCAATATTCCTAACATATTTCTAAGCATACTACATATGTTCAACCGGTTGAACCACCCAACATACCCGGTTGAACCGTCCGGTATAGCCGGTTGAACCAATATTCCTAACCTATTTCTAAGCCTATTGCATATAAAGATAAAAAAACATATAAAGACAAAACTCACAAAAAGACCAAAAAAACCTATATAATAATAATTTGAACTGATGACATAACCGTAATTACCATGAAAAATCTATCATATTCGTATACTGTTCATAAGCTTGACAAGAATTGTTATATTAATAATAACGTGATAAGAATTGTATAGAAGAATTTGAGAAATTGAGAATGTTTTGTGAAATCTAATTGACAATTCTGTTCATTACAAAGTGTACATATAAATGTAAATCAGTTACAGGGAAAAGAGGGCAGTTATGTATATCTGATTTTATAAAACTCCCCCTCAGATATACATTAGTATTCATTATACACTATTAATAACATACTTCAGGATGATATTAAATTAGTACTTCAGGGCCTTTAATATAAACTGATACTACTGGATCAGTCATGCTGTCTCGTTAAAAACCTTACTAAGAAAACCCAATGGGACAAAACTTAGTTAAGGAAAAGAGTACATCGTGTATAATACTCCCCTTCAATTTAACTAACGTCTTTCAATCTTCGGAGCCCGATCATTTGTGTCAACTGCTCGAAACTGCTTCTAGGTAAAGATTTTGTGAACAAGTCGGCTAGATTTTCACTTGACTTGATTTGACGAACATCAATTTCCCCTTCCTTTTGCAGGTCATATGTCGAGAAGAACTTTGGTGAGATATGCTTTGTTCTGTCACCCTTGATGTAGCCTTCCTTGATTTGTGATATGCAAGCAGCATTGTCTTCATAAATAATCATTGGGTCCTTTTTGATTTGTTCTAATCCACATGCTTCTTGTATATGATTGATCATTGATTTCAACCACACGCATTCTCTACCAGTATCATACAATGCTATTAATTCAACATGATTTGATGATGTCGCTGTAAGTGTTTGCTTAGTTGACTTCCAAGAAATTGTTGTTCCACCGTACGTGAATACGTAACCTGTCTGAGATTTTGCTTTATGAGGATCTGATAGATATCCGGCGTCAACATACCCAACAAGCGGGGACTTGTTATCTTTTTGATAGAAAAGACCCAAGTCTTTTGTCCCGCAAAGATACCAAAATATGTGTTTTATTCCGCTCCAATGTCTACGTGTTGGATTCGAGCTATATCTCGCTAGTACATGTACCGCGAATGCAATATCAGTTCTAGTGTTATTTGCGAGATACATAAGAGCACCAATCGCACTTAAGTACGGTACTTCTGGACCAAGTACTTTTTCGCCTTCTTCTTGAGGTCGATAAGGATCCTTATGTGGATCAAGCGGTCGGATAACCATAGGTACGCTAAACGGATGAGCTTTGTCCATATTAAAACGTACTAACATCTTCTGGATGTAGTTTGACTGATGGACAAATGTGCCATTGCACAAATGCTCGAATTGTAAGCCGAGACATAGTTTTGTTATTCCAAGGTCTTTCATTTCAAATTCGTTCTTTAATAATTGAGCAGCTTTCTCTATCTCTTCAGGAGACCCGATGATGTTGATATCATCAACATAAACTGCTATTATAGTAAATTTTGAGTTTGATCTTTTTATAAAGACACATCGGCTGATTACATCAGACTTGTATCCTTCCTTTTCGAGATATTTACTTAGTCGATTGTACCACATTCGACCAGATTGTTTGAGACCATATAAAGATCTTTGGAGTTTTATAGCACACATATCTCGAGGTGTTGATTTTAATGCTTTAGGCAATTTTAATCCTTTAGGGATTTTCATGTAGATGTCATTTTAAAGTGTCCCGTATAAGTATGCGGTGACGACATCCATAAGTCTCATATGAAGTCCTTCAGAGATTGTTTGACCGACTAGAAACCTAAGGGTTATCGCATCCACTACAGGGGAATACGTTTCCTCATAATCAACTCCTGGGATTTGGGAAAACCCTTGTGCTACAAGTCGTGCTTTATATCGTACAATCTTATTCTTTTCATTTCTCTTTATTGCAAACACCCATCTATAACCTACTAGTTTGACGTCTATGGGTGTTCGGACTACAGGTCCGAAAACATGTCGCTTTTCGAGCGAATTTAATTCGGCATTTATGGCTTCTTGCCATCTTGGCCAATCATTTCTGTGCATGCACTCTTCAAGAGTTTTAGGTACGTAATCATTTTCATTTATTACATCTGTTGCTATAGCATATGCAAATATATCATCAACACGTGTTTTATTTCGGTTCCACATTGTACTATTTTGTACATAATTGATAGAGATCTCATTTTCATTCGGTACCGTTGTTTCTTCAACAATTTCATTTTCCTCTGGAATTATATTTGTCTCTTCCGGGACATTTACCTCTACTGGGGTTTCATTTATAATATTTTGTGCGTTTTCACCAACTGCATTATTTTGCTCTTTTCGTTTTCGTGGGTTTTTGTCTTTGGAACCGATTGGTCTTCCATGTTTTCTTTGTATTGTAATCTCTTCAGGGATTACCTCAATTCGAGCAGGTGTATTTGATGGTGGTATATGTGACTTTGTCACTCGATTTGTGTCTGTGAATACATCTGGTAATTCATTTGCTATTCTTTGCAAATGTATAATCTTTTGGACTTCATATTCACATTGACCACTTCGGGGGTCGAGATTTGATAGCAAAGATGCATTCCATGTTATTTCTTGTGTTACCAGTCTTTCTTTATTCTTATCTCCCCCTAAGACTGGGAACATTGTTTCATTAAAATGACAGTCGGCATACCGTGCTGTAAACATGTCCCCCGTCAATGGTTCTAAGTATTTGATAATAGACGGGGAGTTAAAACCAATGTAAATGCCCAGTCTTCTTTGGGGTCCCATTGTGGTAAGATGTGGTGGCGATATTGGTACATATACCGCACAACCAAAAATTCGAAGGTGGGAGAAACTTGGTTCTCGTCCGGAGACCAGTTGTAATGGGGAGTATTCGTGATCAGCAGTTGGCCTTAATCTGATCTGTGCAGCGGCATGCAAAATAGCATGGCCCCATGTAGAAGATGGTAGTTTACATCTCATGAGGAGCGGTCTAGTGATTATTTGTAATCGTTTGATTAAAGATTCAGCTAAACCGTTTTGTGTGTGAACATGAGGCACTGGATGTTCAACATTTATCCCAATCGACATACAATAGTCATTAAAATCTTGGGATGTGAATTCTCCTGCATTATCCATTCGGATGTTTTTAATTTGATTATCCGGAAAATTAACTCTTAATTGTATTATTTGGGCTAAAAGTTGGGCAAATGCTACATTTCGAGTAGCTAGAAGACTCACATGTGACCACCTTGAGGATGCGTCAATTAAGACCATGAAATAGCGGAATGGTCCACATGGAGGGTGTATGGGCCCACAAATATCCCCTTGGATTCGTTCTAAAAATGAGGGGTTTTCATGTATCAATTTATTTTGTGAGGGCCGAGTAATAAATTTGCCCAAAGAGCATGCTGCGCATGATAAATCTTGTGGTAGCAAAACTTTTAATGTTTTAAGAGGATGCCCAGTTGCACTTTTGATTATTCTTCTCATCATTATGCTACCAGGGTGACCTAAACGGTCATGCCATATATTGAACGCATCTTTATCTAATAATTTCTGGTTAGTCACCATATATGATTCGACATGATTTATATTAGTACAGTATAATCCAGAGGATAAACCTTGTAGGTGTTCAACAATGGTTTCTTGTCCATTTTTGTTGAAAATAATTTGAAGATATTCAATATTATTTTCATCTTTAGTTTTTAGATGGTAACCATTTTTCCGAATATCTTTAAAACTAAGTAAATTTCTTCTGGATTTACTAGAATATAATGCATTTTTAATAGTTAGTTGGGTACCCGAAGGTAGTATTATGTGTGCTCTGCTAGAGCCTTCAATCAGGTTACAAACACCAGAGATAGTACCAATAGGCGTCTCTGCTGGAGACAACTTAGAGAAAAATTTCTTATGCTTGAGAACAGTATTAGTACTACCGATATCTGCCAGACATTCATCACCAATAATAGCTCTGCTAGAGCTAGCATACATATTTCTTCAGGAAATAAAAGTAATAAAGATTAATACAGAGTAGGAATTTAAAACATTACATGAATTTAAATAAAACATTACAATAGTTTATAATAAACTAAGTAAAAAGTCATATTTTGAAAGTAAAAACCATAAAAAAATATACACAACATAATGTTTAAACATCACAAACATTTTCGATGAAATCACATGCATCCAAGTGAATGTCTGACATATTAGATGCTAAATTAGATGCATCCTCAACCAGATTAGTTTCAACTTTCTTTCCTTGTTCTTTCATCATGCGTTGATATGCTTCAACGAGGTGTTTGGGGGTGCGACATGTGCGAGACCAGTGATTTGACTAGCAAATGTTGTTTTGGTTCCCGCTAGTTTTTCCCTTCGGGGGTCGCCCCGTATTTTGTCGACTTGATTCGCCACCACTATTTTTAGAGTTGGTAGACTCCCGATGCCATGTATATCCCCGTCCACGTCCACGGCCACGATCTCTGCCTCTCTCACGCCCGCTATGATAATTTGCCACATTCGCTTCAGGGAATGGGCTTGCACATGTAGATCGCGATTGATGATTTTGTAGTAGGAGCTTGTTGTTTTGCTCCGCGACCAAAAGACATGATATTAGTTCGGAATATTTAGTAAATTTACGTTCCCTATATTGCTGCGACAGGAGCATGTTTGAGGCATGGAACGTTGAGAAGGTCTTTTCGAGTATGTCTTCATCAGTTATATTTTCACCGTATAGTTTAAGTTCAGAAGTAATGCGGAACAAGGCAGAGTTATATTCACTAACAGTTTTAAAATCTTGTAGTCTTAGATGAAGCCATTCGTCACTGCATACTTATACGGGACACTTGAAAATGACATCTACATGAAAATCCCTAAAGGGTTAAAATTGCCTGAAGCATTTAAATCAACGCCTCGAGATATGTGTGCTATAAAACTCCAGAGATCTTTATACGGTCTCAAACAATCTGGTCGAATGTGGTACAATCGACTAAGTAAATATCTCGAAAAAGAAGGATACAAGTCTGATGTAATTAGCCCATGTGTCTTTATAAAAAGATCAAACTTAAAGTTTACAATAATAGCAGTTTATGTTGATGATATCAACATCATCGGGTATCCTGAAGAGATAGAGAAAGCTGCTCAATTATTAAAGAACGAATTTGAAATGAAAGACCTTGGAATAACAAAACTATGTCTTGGCTTACAATTCGAGCATCTGTGCAATGACACATTTGTCCATCAGTCAAACTACATCCAGAAGATGTTAGTACGTTTTAATATGGATAAAGCTCATCCGTTCAGCGTACCTATGGTTATTCGACCGCTAGATCCACATAAGGATCCTTATCGACCTCAAGAAGAAGGTAAAGAAGTACTTGGTCCAGAAGTACCGTACTTAAGCGCGATCGGTGCTCTTATGTATCTCGCAAATAACACTAGACCTGATATTGCATTCGCGGTACATGTACTAGCGAGATATAGCTCGAATCCAACACGCAGAGATTGGAACGGAATAAAACACATATTTCGGTATCTTTGCGGGACAAAAGACTTGGGTCTTTTCTATCAAAAAGATAACAAGTCCCCGCTTGTTGGGTATGCTGACGCCGGATATCTATCAGACCATCATAAAGCAAAATCTCAGACAGGTTACGTATTCACATTCGGTGGCACAGCTATTTCTTGGAAGTTAACTAAGCCAACACTTACAGCAACATCATCAAATCATGCCGAATTAATAGCATTGTATGATGCTGGTAGAGAATGCGTGTGTTTGAGATCAATGATCAATCATATACAAGAAGTATGTGGATTAGAACAAATCAAGAAGGACCCAACGATTATTTATGAAGACAATGCTGCTTGCATATCACAAATCAAGGAAGGCTACATCAAGGGTGACAGAACAAAGCATATCTCACCGAAGTTCTTCTCAACGTATGACTTGCAAAAAGAAGGGGAAATTGATGTACGTCAAATCAAATCAAGTGAAAATCTAGCCGACTTGTTCACAAAATCTTTACCTAGAAGCAGTTTCGAGCAGTTATCACAAAAGATCGGGCTCCGAAGATTGAAAGACATTAGTTAAATTGAGGGGGAGCATTATACACACTGTACTCTTTTCCTTGACTAAGTTTTGTCCCATTGGGTTTTATTAGTAAGGTTTTTAACGAGGCAACATGACTGATCCAGTAGTATCAGTTTATATCTTAGGTCCTGAAGTACCGATTTAATATCATCCTGAAGCATGTTATAAATTGTGTATAATGAATACTAGTGTATATCTGAGGGGGAGTGTTATAAATCAGATATACATGTGGCAGTTTTCTTCCCCATATAACCATATTACAGTTACATCTATATGTGTATATATATATATATACATTTGTCATGTACATTTGATAATAATAATAATAATAATAATAATAATAATAATAATAATAATATCGTTATTAGGATTCCGTCATTTCGAAACAAACTTGGTTTCATAGGTGCTACAGAATCGCTATCGGAGTAGAGGATGGAATCGGGATCTTGACGGCAGCGATTTGCGGTGGATTTGTCGTTGTCGGTGATATAGAAGGGCCGGTTGACGGTTGAATATAGTCACCGGAGTAATATTATGTGGCGGCAGTGACCGCCGGTGTTCTTAGATGAAGCATAAAATTATCATTTGTGTTTCCATTCAAGTAAGATCTTAGATCCCTATTTGCATTCTATAAATTTTACACAAAAAAAATCCTATTCTGGGCATTCTAAAAATCAGAAAAAAAAAATATCCCATTTCTTTTAATCCAAAGGATTAGATCTATAAACTTATTTATAAAAGCATTTTAAAAAAATGTTATCATCTTTCTGTGTTTCACAGAAAAAAATTCCATTGATATGAAAAGAAAAAAAAATATCATTGTCTAATTACCACTTTGTGAAATCAAAAGTTGTGTGTTATCCTTTGGATATACAGATCTATACGGTAAACATAATCAACATAGTATGAAAACGTTGATGATGTGTACCCGGAATGATGAATCTGTCGTGTGTTCTATAACGTGAAGTATTGCAAACTTCTTTGGATTGACGAAAAAGCCTTGAAGATCTGTGGGAATTTTCTACGATAGAGAGCAATCGTGCTGATAACGTATTAGAAATTGAACTGAAGAATTAGAGAGAAATTGAGAGTGTTTTGTGTATTTTTATTATTATCAAATGTACATGACAAATGTATATATATACACACATATAGATGTAACTGTAATATGGTTATATGGAGAAAAAAACTACTACATGTATATCTGATTTATAACAATAGGTATATAATAATGCTACTTATTATCCTGTATTATAGTTTTTAAACTTTACTGAATAGTTCCAAACACCGTTATTTTCTGTCACTTTTTCTCTTGATTAGATCCATTTTTTTATTGCAAACAGAGACCAGAAATTGTTGAATATATATATGGAATTTGTTTGATTTTCATTAGAAAGTTTAAAGTTTTATGGTAGTGAAAAAGAGTACGCTTGGCCTTTTATAGCTTTTGTTTTTAACGCTTGGCCTTTTATAGATTTATCATTCTAATAAATCTCATAAGTCACAATCTTTCTTTAGAAGAAAAATTGTCTATAATTTTTATCCCATATCGATGTCAACTAAGAACACCCGTTGTGGTGTGAAAATGGGGCATTAAAGTGGCAGTTATGCGCCTGATTAGCGCCAGTACACCGCTCCTATGTGAAAGGGGCGCTAATGGCTCATACGCGAAATATTTCACGCCAAACCTTCACTCCCTTCCTCCAATTATCGTGGGCCACGTGTATATTACCATTCCAAAAATTAGCCGTTTGAATGAAATATGACCGTTAAAAAAAATCAATTTTATACACTTCAACTCATTTTTTAAAATCAAACTTTTAAACCATGCATCCATTCCGCCCACCTTTCGGTGTTCCATCTCGCCCGTGAAATCCAAACACATATCGCCCAAATACCACCCAAGCTCAACCAACGTTTAATCTTAAAGAGTTCGACACCAACACGATGGGGTTTCACAATTACTAAACATGCCCAACAATATTTTCAAGGTCCGGTGGGATACGCTAATACACAACCCGAGCGTCCACCCGAGAGCTCCCAACCCAAAAAAACGCTCGCATAAAAAAAGGGAGAGCCGACCCAACCCGAAACACGAAATCCGTATCAACAATGGACCAAAGACAAGGAGTTATTCGCTCGCACGAGTGTGGTAGACATTTCGGAGGATCCCGAAGTTGGTATGTGTCTTTGAAAAAAAAACCCGTAGGTATTTTTTTTTAAAGCATGTATTTTTTTAAAAGTATACTAATATATGTTTTTAAATTTTTGTAGCAAACTATCAAGGCTCACCTCTTTTTTGGTCAAAGATTCGGGAGACGTTTTTCAAGGCGATGGGTAGAGGAAAATATCGGGAAGCCGACTCGATTTCAGGAAAATGGACCAACATTAATAAAAAAATGCCATGGGTTTCAAGAAGTTTATCAACATATGAAGGTTAACTGGGGTAGCGGTTGTGGCGATGGGGATATTTTAAAGAATGCGTTGGAGGAGTACAACGCAGAACGTGGGATATTCGCGTACATAAGGTGTTGGGAGCTTCTAAATGGAAGCCCTAAATGGGCTAACGTACCAGACATGATGGCGGGTAGGTGCAGAGCCAAACGGTCAAAAACCTCTTCTTCGATTGATCCAGATACGCGCACTTCGGATGCCCGGGCCATGGATTTAAATGAAGAGGTTGAAGCAGAAAAAGAAGAAGAGTTGCCTCGACCGCCAGGTAGAAGAAGCGTGCGAAAGGGTGGACGTGCGGAGTCATCTTCAATGGCTGTCGAGTTGAAAGACGACTTCAAATAGATGAACCAATGTCTTCAAGATATACGAGACCTTGGAGCTAGGCAGTTGGAGACTATGCAACAGAGAGCTACGAAAACAAGAAGCTAGTCGAGATCCAAGAGGCGCGTCAAATGGAGAAGGATATCTAGTTTTTGTCGAGATCGTCCAAGGGACTCACAGGAGATAACCTTCGTATGCAACAAATTCGTGCTAAATATAATCTTTAGATTATACATTTTTTAGTATGTTCGTTATTTTTTATAAGTATTTTCGTAGTTTTTTTTATGTATTTTCGTGAGTTATTATAATTTCTTATGTTAGTTTGAATGAAATATTTAAATGAAATATTATTTTGTTTATTAAATTTAAAAAAAAAATAATAAATATCATGTGAGTCTCACTAGGGGCTTAAAACCATTACACATTTTTTTTTGTTTATTTCAAGGTCCTAGTAAGTTCCACATGTCAAAAAAATGCCAAAATAAGAGGCTTAGAAAAAAAACAATTACCACTACACATGTAATAAAATTCATTATTTTCCAAAGTCAAAAGGTGACAATGTTTATGTGAGTTATGAATGTTTACTTGATATCCTTCTAGGGGGTGGGGTGCCACCCGAATTGATCACGTGTACCCATTATTAGCACGGTAATCTCGTCGTCATCAATGCTGGTAGTGGTCTCGTGAACCGTTTTGTCGGTTTTATTTACCATGCTGGTAACCGTTTTTATTTTATATTTGAATTAAATAAATACTATTGTTTTGTATTTTAACCGTTGACTTGTTTTATTATTTTTACCGTTTGTTGTATAATTTTTTATTATTTTAACCGTGTGTTTTAAAATCTAATTAAATAAAAAAACATTAAAGAGGAACATAAAAAACTAAAATTCATTACTATTAAACATAAAAATAAATTACATTAAAAGAAATAAAAAAATAACTTAGAGTTGCGCAACAGTTGGCATGCCTCGACATGGTCAAAACTGTTGTCGTATCGAGCCGCATAGTCCACGTGCGTGAACTCGATAGCCAACTCCAGGTCCATGCCGAGCTCCTCCCTCAACGGGTTCTCGTACAAGGTGGTCCACCGATCACACTTTATGTTGAGATCGGCCCACTTCCGCTGCAGGCTCACAATTGTCCGGTCGTTGGTGCCGACGTGGCGGTTGAAATTGTCCAGCACACGATCCCAAAACCCCTCCGGGTGGGAGCCCGAGCTCGAGGCCCTCAAGTGTTGGCGTTGACGTTGTTGTAGAACCGGGTTGTTTGTGGCGTCTTTGTAGCATACCACCAATGCCATCTCTTCTTCCGAGGTCCAGCGAGTCATCTTTGTGTGTGTGTGTGTGTTTGTTTGTTTATACGGTGGTGGTAAATGTGAGTTTTTAACCCACGGTTTGTTGTGTTTATATACAAAAAAAATTTGGAACGAACGGTTCAAAGTAATTCAATATTACTAACCGTTTGGTGGAACGGTTTCAATGTTTTATTCAATTCGATTGACGGTTTCCAAATTAAATTTACTGATTCGGTGGTGGGACGGTTGTAATAGTGTAAAAGTAATTAATATTACATTTAAACCGTGTGATATTAAAAAAAATAAAAAATAAAAGAATCAGTAGAGTGATGTCTCCAAAAAATTGTTTCAGTAAAGTAAATCAGTGAAGTGATGTGGCAGTGCAGGATCGGTTAAAATCGGTTAACTGAAAAAAAAAAAATTAGAGCGCCCCTTATGGCCTCATATACATAAGACTATTAGGAGTGGGGGCGGGAAGGGGGGGAACACCGCCGCCAGTAGGGCGTGGAAGCCGGCGTGGGGCGGGGGGCGGGAGGGGGTTCACTGGCGTGGGGGAGAGGAGGAGTCCACGTGGCAGCGATCTATTGGCCCTTCTTGTTACCGTTAAAAAAAATATATATAACCGTTATATACGACTATTTTTAAAAAAAATAATTTATTTTATATATATATATATATATATATATATATATATATAAAAACAATACCATCTTCTACACAAACACACACTCCTTTTTTTCATAAAATCCTCTCCAAACTATCATATTTTTTCAAAAAAAATTGCAAGATGTCGGACGACTCTTCGAGTTCAGACGATTTGTTTGATCAGCTCGCTGTGGATGACTTGGGCGAAGGTGCCGCAGAGTTGTTAATGGCAACCGTTCAGAACGTCGTTAAAGCTATAGCGGACGACGAAGGGACCTCCGAACCACCCAAGCGTAGAAAGTATATAGTTCGCGAACGCCAAACCGGAAATGAGTCATTGGTACGTGATTACTTCTCACCCGAATCAACATACGATGAAAGAAGTTTTAGGCGGCGTTTTCGTATGAGTCGTAATTTATTTTTAAGAATAACAAATGATTTAGAAAATAATTTTAAATATTTCAAACAAAGGCCCGATGCACGTGGTCAGATGGGATTTACCGCGATGCAAAAGGTCACAGCCGCGCTTAGATCATTGGCTTACGGAACCAGTTCCGACGTAATGGATGAGTATCTAAGGATGGCCGAGCGAACGGCTAGAGAAAGTACTCAGTTTTTTTGTGCGGGCGTCATTGATTTATATTAAAAAGATATTTGAGAAAACCAACATTTAGTGACGTCCAACAACTTTTAGAGTTTCACGAAGAAAAACATGGTTTTCCCGGTATGCTCGGGAGTATAGATTGTATGAAATGGGAGTGGCAACTTTGTCCAACTGAGTGGCAAGGCCAACACGCTAGCGGTTTTCATAAATCGCCGTGTATGATGCTTGAAGCGGTTGTGTCACAAGATCTTTGGATTTGGCATGCGTTTTTTTGGTGTACCCGGTTCGTTGAACGATAGGACTGTTCTTAATCAATCTCCAATCTTCGACGATCTTATAAACAATGTTGCACCAAAAGGAACTTTTTTCTTAAACGAGGCAGAATACAAGTACGGGTATCTTCTAGCAGATGGAATTTACCCTGATTGGGCTGTGTTCGTAAAATCGTTTACACGGAGGACTACGTTAGACCCTAAGAGAAAAAAGTTTAACAAAGCTCAAATGGCTGCACGGAAAGATGTTGAGCGTGCTTTTGGTGTGTTGAAAAAAAGATGGCACATTTTGGCCCAACCCTGCCGACTGTGGGAAAAAACGCATGTAAGAAATGTGATGTATGCATGCCTAATTTTACATAACATGATTTTGGAGGATGAAGGACGTGCAATATGCGAGTACTTTGGTGAGGAAACGCAGCAAAGTCAAGAAAACATTACGGATGAAGAAAGAAACGCCAACAACTTTGAAATCAAGAATAGCCAAACACATCACAACCTTCGAGCGGATCTGGTTGATCATATTTGGAGTATACCAAGAGATTACCCATCTGATGAAGACGATAGCGATAACTAAGTTGTTTTTTTTAAGGTTTTTTTTTAAAATTTCATGTAATTTTGGTTTGTTAGTGTTTTTTTTATTTAACTTTGTAGTTTATTATGAATTAATATTATGTTTTTTTAAAATTTTGTTTTATATTTATTAAAAAAGAAAGTTAAAAACAAGAAAAAAAAAAGAAAAAAGAAATGCCAAGTGTCACTTCCCCCCACCTCTTCCCCCCCCTCCACTCCCCACAATTATTCCCCCCCCCCACAAGGGCCCCACAAGTGCCACATGACGCATCATCCCCCTCTTTCCCCCCACCACTCCTTATAGTCTAAAAGCAAGGTTCTTATTTTGCTTACGACTGTCTATCTTTAAAATTATTAACCATTTTTGCTTATTTTTCTACTAAAACGATAAGTTAGCTAATCGAGTTTTCTAATGCATTGTTGTTAAATTTTGAAGTTCCTGATAGACTTTTTTCGGACAAGTGAAAACTTTGTCTGGCTTGTTGATTCTACTTATCAGACCCACCGTAGTGGGGCGTTATTTTTGGTCAAAAATTGAAAAATAGCGCCCCAAACATCGAAACGAGGGGGCGCTATACCCTCAAAACACTCGGGAGCGTTATGCTTATAACGCCGGACCAATTTTGAAACAGCCAATCAACGTATGACACGTGGCAGGAGGAAAAAAAACGGTCAAATTTTTTTGACCGTTGCCCATTTAATTTTTTGAACGGTAACATTTTTTTTAGATTTTATATATATATACACACACAATAACACAATATACACATACAACTTAAACTAAAAAACACACACACCACAACACAAACAAACCTACAACACAAACATGTTTCCATATGGTTCACCGTTTGGGGTCCCGACTTGACCGGGTACGAGGCCAAACACTACGAGGCTAAACACTACTACTCAGCTGCCACCCAATTGGGGCGACTTTGACGCGAACACAATGCAATACGCGCAAATTCTTGGCATGCTGGGTCAATTTTTTCCTCCACCAAACATGGCGGGTCAATTTTTTCCTCCACCAAACTATGTCCAAGGTTCTCAAGAGGAGACAGAGCTCGTGCTAGAAACTCAAGTCGAGACCAACCAACCACGTCAAGCCGAGGGTTCTCAACGGGGGAGGGGGGGACGCTCGCATAAAAAGAAAGATCCTACCGCTCCTCGTCAAAAAAAGAAACAAGAACGTTGGGAAAAAGACGAGGAGTTGCTTTAGTGCGGGCCTGGCTCGACATATCGGAGGATCCCGAAGTCGGTTAGTATTTTTTTTTTTGTATTTATATATAAGTAATCGTGTATATTATATATATAGTATTTGTTTTTTGTATTTATATATATATATATTGTTGGTTAGTATTTTTTTTGTATTTATATACTATTAATCGTATAATATTTTTTTTTAGAGAACTATCAAAATAGCTCGTTGTTTTGGGCCTGGATTCGAGACCTGTTTTTTGGCGTCATGGGTAGAGGGGAGTATCGAGACAACGATTCGATATCGGGAAAGTGGTCGGACATAAATAATAGATGTCATTCGTTTTCGGAGGTTTACCAACGTTGGAAGGACAACAGGGGCAGTGGGGAAGGTGATGATGGTTTGTTGGCAAGAGCGTTGGACGAGATGAGAGATACCCGCGGGTCGTTCCCGTATTTGAGGATTTGGGAGATGTTGAGAAAAAGTCCTAAGTGGGCTAATGTACTGCTTATGGGGTCGGGTAGTGGGCGCAAGATCAGGAGAGGAAGAGGAGGAGGATCAGGAGGAGGAGGACCATCAAAACGAAGCAAAACCACCTCCACGTCGCAAGATCCGGATACACCGTCATCTGATGCTCGCTTTGTGAGTTTAGATGATCCTATTGATTTAGAGGATGAGGAGGAGGAGGATATTCCAAGACCACCCGTTAGAAGATCAAAAAGGGTGGCAAGGCGGAGTCGTCTTCGACAGGAGGTGGTGATTTGAGGGAGGATTTTGAGGATATGAATCGACGACTACAGGATATTCGCGACCTCGGCCAAAGCCATTTGCAAACTATGCACCAGAGAGTGGCCGAGAATAAAAGGTTCGTCGACATTCAAGAGGCGAGACAAAGGGAAAAAGACATTGAGTTTTTGTCCAAATCGATCGACCACCTCGACGGAGAAGCCCTACGCCTTGCACAACTTCATTGGCAACAAATTTTTGCAAAATATAACCTCTAGTGTGTTTCGCTTTTTTTTTTATGTTGCGTTATTTTTTTAATTTGGTATTGTAATTTTTTTAAGTTGTTTGTTTGTTTTTTAATTTAATTAATATTAGTTGTGTGTTTTTAATATTATTTGTAATTTTTTTATATTTATTTGTCTTTTATTTTAATTATTTTGAGTTAAAAGATTAAAAAAAATAATAAAATAAACAACCAATCAGAAACATGGGCTTTATAAATAAAGCCCCTACCACTACACCTCTTTTTCACTTTCTCTCTCCATGCTGACTCAGCTGCTACGTGAAACAATCAGAAAGGGAGGCTTTATAAATAAAGCCCCCACTACACATGGTGTCATGGTTTCTACATCACCGATTTCAAGTTTCTGGACCTGCAGGTTCATTTGGCAAATATATACATCTAGATTTGATGACAAATTTACAAAGACTATATATACAATTCCAGTAATAATCTAATTTTATTAGTTGGCGATTTAGTAGATTGTATGCGTTACAAAATACAAATATATACTTTGAACAACTTTCAGCCCATTTAACCCGTACCCTCTTTAGTTTTTAGATAAACTTGTGAGTGACGAACCTGTCCATTATCACAGTTAATGTAGTCTCTAGAGCTCATTATGGATTCCTAAAAATACGAGTATTCAAGGTAATCCGTTTTAGTATAATGTTATATTGTGTTTTTTTTACATATTCATTTATATAGATGGGTTCGATTATTGACGGTCGGGTTATTTTAGTTATTATAGAGATGGTCCGGTTGATTGTATGCAATGTTAACCATCAGCTAATTGTTGGGTTTAGACTTAGGCCCTGTTTGGTTGGCACTTAATGGGTCTGACCAGACGTATGGTCTGACCGAGTCAGACTTGGCTTTGTTTGGATGGGCGCATTTGATCGCATAACACATCTGACTCAGGCTCTGAACGGGTCATATTCTAACACATGTATGACTGAATCAGAGGCACGAGCGAGGCCGGAGGCAGGCCTGAAAAACGACGGACGAACTCCGCCTGCAGCCTAGAAAAAAAAAAGACTGCTGCAAAAACCAGGGCCACGTGAGAGCTTGAATTTCGAAGTGTGTCCGCAGGTCGCCAAACATCACTTAATAATTTAGTACTTAGCCATTCAGAACCTCTTAACCATTCATACCTCTTACCGGGTCAGCACTTACCCATTCAGAAGTTGTCAAACGGCCCCTTAGGTGGATTCAAACTAATTGCAATTAATAAATTTATTTATTGGTTCAATTAAAATATGTTCAACTAGATTATATCCTCGAAGCTTTCCGAAATAAACAAATCTAATATGGAGTGTTAAAATATATGTTATGATGTAGCATAGAAATTAATGTACTACAATATGAGAAAATAGGGGTGCTTAAGGGTTGTGTTTGCAGGTTGGAGGCTCCAACCCGACCCAAACCTGAAAATTTTACATGAACCCGAACCCGACCCGAACCCGAAAATTGTGAGATACATATAAACCCAAACCCGACCCGTTTAACCTGATTTTTTTATTTTTTGCAAATGTATTAGAATTAAAATTTTGCTAAAAAACACAAATATATATAAACATTTATGTTTTATTTATAAAATCTCATACCAAATTTTATTTTAACTTGTAAGTGTTGCATAAAATACCTAACCAATTTAATTTTTAACATAAAACATATTGTGGAAAAACAATATGTAGTGTAAATAGGTTAAACTGGTTAACCCACCAACCTGCACGGGTTGACCCGAACCAGACCCGTTTAGCTAAACGGGTTCACGGGTTCAACCCGAACCCATTTAGACTAAACCCAAACCCACTAATTTTGTGTTAGGTTCGGGTCGTGTTTTCTGGTCGGGTTTGCAGGTTGGCGGGTCCAACCCGACCCGAACCCGAAAATTTTACATGAACCCGAACCCGAAAATTGTGAGATACATATGAACCCGAACCCGAACCCGCCCTGAATATTCTCGGGTTGACCCAAACACGACCCGTTCAACCTGATTTTTTTTTATTTTTTTTTTGCAAACTAATGTATTAAAATTAAAATTTTACTACAAAAAACACAAACATATATAAACATTTATGTTTTATTTATAAAATCTCATACCAATTTCTATTTTAACTTGTAAGTGTAGCATAAAATACATAACTAATTTAATTTTTAACATAAAACGTATTGTAAAAAAAACAATATGTAGTATAACTGGGTTAAACGGGTCAACCCGCCAGCCTGCTCGGGTTGACCCAAACCCGACCCATTTAGTTAAACGGGTTCGCGGGTTCAACCCAAACCTGACCCGAGCCCATTTAGACTAAACCCAAACTCGCTAATTTCGTGTTAGGTTCGGGTTGTGTTTTCGGGTCATGTCAGAAATTCACACCCTTATGAGAAAACACCAATTTTAATCATTTGAATAAGAATGAAAATGTATACTAAAAAAAAGACATATGTTTGGATGAGGAGTAGAGCCAGAAGCAATAATTGCAGGGCGTGATTTAGTCAATGGTCTTGAAGATGTGATTTATTTTTTTTTCGGAAAATAGTGGTTTTAACCTATTCTACTCTGGATGAAAATAGGATTCATATTTAATGGTTTGAACATGATTAATGACTTGTCTATACATGATTAATAAATTAGCTTAACACATTGTGTTTTTTTTCTGTACGAATACCCCCCCCCCTCAAAAATTTTATTCGTTTTTTATATAGCACTGTGGTACTCGTTTAAAAGATAATCAAAGGCTCATTAATTTGGTGTAATTTTTTCTTTAAAAAATCTTCTATATAAAAATTATTAACGTTTAAAAATTATGAGGAAAAACGTAAGAAAGAAAAATATTTTTGAAGGGAACGGGAGGATGCCACATGTAATAGATTCTTTACCAATGAAATCTAAGACTATAGGGAGGGGGAGAGGGGGGTAAAGCGTCATGTAGCACTTGTGGGAACTATGTGAGAAGAGAGGGGAAATTGTGGGGAGTGGAAGGAATATTATTATTATTTGTGTGTTAGATTAAAAAGAAAGAAAGAAACCAGCCAATCAAAACATGCCAACACACTCCACACTTGCCCCAACGCCCATTGAATCTTTCCCGCCATACCTTCCCCCCTCCTCCACGCCCTTAGGGGGGCGGTGTTCCCTCCATGAAGAGTCCTCCCGCCCTCCTCTCCCGCCCCACTCCCTCTACTCTAATACGTTAGTTATATAAATTATATAACTAAACTATTCGGACATAACACAATACTTAAAAAATAAGATATGTAAAGGTTGGTTTTAATGTTGGTTCGGTTAATTTGGTTCTTTGTTTACAAATAGCCATAATTGAACCATAGAAGTCAGTTATAAAAAGTCACATAACTAAATTTCGGTTAATAATTTTGTTGGATCTGTTCAATAGTCACTAATTGCTTGTGCCACTACCATTTTCGACAAAGGGCTTCGTGAAGCGGTCGAAGATATTGTAGTTTGTGGGGGCATTCTTTGGGGATCTTCAATGGCGGTTAGCGTCTCTACCGATACGGTCGGGAGGTCTTGGCCTGTGTTCGTGTAACATCGCAAAATTTTTATACACAAAGACCTCGTTTTATACATCTTTTTATACACAACTTATATATATACTAGCAGGAACCCGCGCGTTGCAGCGGGACTGTATGATACTTGTTTGTTACGTTGATAAGTGTAATATTCGAAAATTTAAATAATAAAGAATATATAGAAACTAAATAAAAGTCTAATTATTTAGAAATTGATAACTTAAATAATTTATTAAAATAAAGTTGAGTAAAGTAATATTACATAATAATAAAATTCTTTTTTTTTTTTTTTTCGTTTTGGCTTTCAATTTGCCATATCTTCTGCTTCATCCATATCGCAAATTCAGTTTCAAAGCAAATTCTTATTTGTGTCAAACGAAACAACCAAATAATTTGGAACACAACACTTGTTTCTATTAATCATTATAAACCCTAGCAAGAACCTGCGTGTTGCGACTGTAGGTTGATCAAGAAACAAGGATTTGGAGGTTCTGTATAGAGGAGTTGGATATGTATGCTGAGGTACTAAATACTGTTCTATTGCACAATTGCGCTATACCCCTCCGCTCCTTATTCAGTACCTCAGCATATATATCCAACTCCTCTATACATAGCCTCTAAATCCTTGTTTCTTGATCAACCCACAGTCTTAAAGAGTATAAATTCAATAAAAAAGCGAAATGTCTGTTGATGCAAGTCTTATACATTACCTGATTAGATCAAATGTTCAATTAGGAATCAAATACAATGATTTTCAAGAACATAAATGAAAGCAAGTTGATGCAAGTCTTATACATAACCTCTAAATCCTTGTTTCTTGATCAACCCACAGTCTTAAAGAGTATAAATTCAATAAAAAAAAAAGCGAAAAGTCTGTTGATGCAAGTCTTATACATTACCTGATTGGATCAAATGTTCAATTAGGAATCAAATACAATGATTTTCAAGAACATAAATGAAAGCAAGGTGAGAATAAATAAATAGAAAGTAAATCCATAAGCAAGTAGATAGGCATGAAAATTCAAATGGAAAACATACCAGTGTAGAATTTGGCGGAATCAGAAAAGATTAAAACTGGCTACCTAACCAATTAATTAACACGAAGCACATGATCAACAAAAATACTCATCAACCAAATCATATTTTGAAAAACAAACGAATTGAATGACAAATAGAAGTAAATCTAACATACGAAGAACAATCACAAAAGTCATACTGGGGTTCCTTAAATCGAAATTGTATTCAGTGTGCAGAACATATGATTCTTCAACCACCGATTTCAATCGGTTTTAATGATTAGCGTTAAAACTAATTGGTTTTAAGAATGAGTTGATTGGATTAGAGATGGTTTTCGAAATATGGAAAGAAACGTAGACGATCCATATAAACAAATGAGCGGTGAGTAGATGTAAGGTTTAAAGTAATATGAAGGGGTGTTCTCAAATTTAATACCAAATTATTAAAATTAAATCAATTATGTCATTAATAAAGTAGAAAAAGTTGTAATAAATTTGTCTTGACAAGTAGATGAAATTACAATGTTATCCATTTATATGAATATGAAATGACTATTTTACCCATCTAGAATGCATTATATAGTAGTATAGATATATATATATATATGAAAAAAATAATAATAATTCATGTCTAATGTATTGGTAAATATATATATATATATAAGTGTATTTATTGGACACACTTACTTGAACCCAACCGAACCTAATCATAACCCAAACCAAAACAACCCAAGCCCACTTCTGATAGCCCATGATTTCAACAGGCCCAACAGTAACCCAGCCCAAGAAACCAAGCCCACTACCCTCTCCTTCCCTTTTTAGTTTTTATATAAAAAAAAATAATGTTAGGGACGGGGATCGAACCCGGGTCCCTAACCGGTTCAACTACACAAACACACACAACCAACTGGTCTAGCTATCATATTTGTCTCAAACCCGGACCATTATAATTATATCACCTACTTGATTCTTCACAGTTGACTTGGAAAGTCAACTGTGGAATCAATCAATCATGATTATCCATCTTTAACTCGTAATTTACCTATGTTTGGCATCACTACGCAATTACCGGTCTATTATGACTCAGACACACGATGATTGACAATCAATTGATACCATTTTTATCAAATACGCGTATCACATTCAATTTATGGTCAACGATTGCCAATTCGAATACCAAGGCCATTACACTATAAATTGATCAATCCTGGACAGTCACAACTCGCCAATACATCTTTCTCAACCTCCAATTCTTCATAATTATACTCTGTTCTTGTTATACGATCGCGTTTTAACTTTTCGGGTTGACTGTCCAATCGTACTCGATACTGCATTGTAAGTATGATTTTTTTGTTGGGTTTTAACCTTCGGCATTCACACATCAATAGCCCTAAGGTTAATTGGGTTATTGATGTGTGAATCAAACGATTGGAAAAATTAGGGCTCGTGGCTTGATTTTGGGGATAAACACGATTTTTCATATTATATTTATTTTTAATTAAACTGAAATCAACACAACCACTGGTCTGGACCAAGTGGTTGTGTCTGGTGCTCACAAAACAAGCCACCCGGGTTCGAGTCCCGGCTGTGGCACATTCTTTTTACTTCATTTCTTTTTTTTCAAACAAAACAAATAAAATATATATAATACTTATAATTTTATAAGTTCGTTTTAAATTATCAAAACTCTTTTATAAATTCTAAAAAAATTATTTTAAGATAATCTGATGAAAAAGTTTCACTCACAATTTTTAGTTTTCAAAAATTAATTTATTTAATATATATAATAATTAAATCAATTTAATTCTATTATATTTATAAAATTCCATTAAAATATCAAAACAATTTTATAAATGTCTACAAAAATTATTCTGAGTTTATATAATGATAAGCTTTTCTGAATTGATTTTTAATTCTGAAAAATTATTTATTTAATATTTTTAATCAATTTTTGTTAGTTTTAATCATAATTAAATCATAATAAATCCAATTTTTAATATTTTTGCACCAAAATTTTATACAAATTATTTCTGAATATTTAGAACAGAAATGTAAATTTTAAACTAATAATTCTTTAATTTTGATATTTTTAAATATTAAAGTTAAATCTTGACAATTTGTTATAAATAGAATTAATATTCTATTTTAAAGAAAATAATTTTGTAAAAATTATTTTTATACTTTAAACATATTTTTGTGACCATCTTAAATTTAAATTTTATAAAAAGATTTTTGTCTATTTAATTTCTAAATTTCTCTCAATTATCAAACATTTTTAATAATAATCAAACAAGCATTTATCCCCAATTCGAAGCCCTAGAACATATACAATTGTAGACTAGATAGACATAGACATATTTATTACCTTATTATATGGTGATACTTGACACATTTGGGCAACACCACTATTCAATTTTTCAACAGATATAACATTTTGCTAAGGTGAGTTTTACATAGCCCCTTTTCTATTTATCACCATTTTTGGGGTGAAACATGTTACAATATCATTTATGCAATTCAATAATCAATGTGTCTATGTGTTTTTCTATGTTGCATTATGTCTTGAACATGACTAGGGTAAGCACAATTCTAGCATAAACATTGATCAACCGACGGTATACATTGATAGATCTATTGGACTGACAATCCCACCCGGATACGTGCCTCCTACAAAGGTAGCGTGGGTGTTTGTTACTGCAATATAAACGAGTGAACCATGAGCGTATGGGATGTACCACAATACAACAGTCACAATGGTTAATTATGCACTCGATTTACTTCTAGTATGTTTGCACATATGGACTAGATTGCCATGACACATGAATTGCACAACAATTTTATTCGATTATCAAAACCTGTGTAATTCTCACCAACTTTTGTTGACCCAAAATATTTTCAACTTAACATGTTTCAGGTTCTACTTGCTTGAAGATTTGAGTTAATGCTTGAAGATGTGTGCATAGTTTTATTCAATTTGATGTATGAATTCTTGTAGAACAATTGTATGTAATTTATCTAAATCATATAATGAGAATTATTATTTACCATGAGCTACTGAACAATCATCAATACGTGACATCCCGATGTTTCCGCCATCGGTTGGGGTGTTACAGATTGGTATCAGAGCCATGGTTATAGGGAATTAGGTTATTAGAAAAATAATCTAGTCTATAACCATAAGATTTAACCAGTACTTGCTTCTTTTACTTGCTATACTCTGTCTCCCTCCTACTTCTTATCCCTACTTTCATCCTTACAAGAAGGTTGCTCCCCATCACTGGATCTACTCTCAGACTAATAGGACAAAATCCTCAGGTTTAACCTGAACCACCTTGAGATCTCGTCGAAGTTCTAGATTTTAATAACGAACACGTGCAATCTGGAAGGGTGAACGCCTGTATTCTGAGTCTTCTGTCTAGGCTGGCATTGCGCATATATCCCAATCAGACGAGGGACCCGGATGCCTACCTGGGAATTCTCGGGATGAGTGTTCACTTATAGGCTAAAGCATGTCTTCATATGTTATTAGAATTTAGAATCTTTGATAAGTCAACGTTTTCGTTTATTCGTTTTAATTAATGAATAAATGATTACATTCCTTATATAACCTCATTCATTGTGTCTCTTACAGATCATGCCTCCACGTCGCAGTGCTCGTCTTAACAGTGGTAACAATCATGATGAAGGGAGTAGCAATCACAACCATAACCATGACACTAACCACAACAACAACAACAACAACAACAATGGTGTCGATGCCCAACTGGCTGCAATCATTTCTCAACAAATGGCGCAGCAAATCGCAACTCTGGTTCCCAACTTACTAGCTCAAGTCATCCAGTTGAACGGCAACGGGAACGGTAACGGCAACGGGAATGGAAATGGAAACCACAACAGGAATGGGAATGGTCTTCCAGCCTGCACTCTCAAGCACTTTAATTCCTGTAATCCCCCAAAGTTCAGTGGAGAAGAAGGAGCTACAGGACTCCTACAATGGTTTGAGGGTATTGAGAATACCTTCATTAACAGTGAGTGCCCCGACAACTTTAAGGTCCGTTATGCCATGAGTGTTCTTCACAAACGAGCACTCACTTGGTGGAATGAGGAAAAGCGCACTCGTGGGGCTGAAGCTGCACTGGCCTTAACTTGGGATCAAGCTAAAGACATTATGAAGGCAGAGTTCTGCCCTCGTAATGAAATCAAGAAGCTGGAAGATGAGTTTCATGATCTTGCTCAAGATAGTGGAGAAAACCTTGCTTACAACACTCGTTTTCACGAACTTAGTCTACTGCTACCACACAAAGTCACCCCCTTGCCTATTGCTATTGAAAAATACATTGGTGGCTTACCGATGCAGATTCAAGACACGGTGTGGGGAAGGAACCCTGCTACTCTGGAGGAAGCAAAGCGTTTGGCTGCCACCCTAACAGATAACCATGTGAAGGCAGGAACCCTGACTCGTAAAGGGGAAAAGAAAAAGGATACTCCCCAACCTGCCGTTGATATCAAAACTGAGGCCTCAACCAACGGGAAGTACAAGGTCAGGAATTTTGCAATAGACACCACTGCCCCACCCAACAAGAAACAATACAACGGGAAGCTACCTAAGTGTGACACCTGCCAGTATCACCATCCAACTCAAGTACCCTGCCGACAGTGCACCAATTGTCAAAGGTATGGGCATCTTGCGGATGCTTGTCGAATCCCTGCTACAAACGCTCTTGATGCTCCAAATAACCCCGCTTGAGACCCTCCAGCTACTTAACAGCAAACCCCACCATTTGAATGATGTCTATTTTCTCTTTAATTCTATGTATTGACACTTTTTGATTCAAGTAATAAATCCAAGTATTACCATAACATCTGAGTGCATGCTTGTTTGAATGTGAACTAATTGTTATATCTATAATCATACTTGCTTACTTGTACAACAATTAGTTGACTACCAAACAACCTGCTCAACAATCGGTAGAGTCATAAAAGGACACAAAGCCCTAATGTAAGGTAAATTGGTAATTACGGTCCGGAACGTAATCATGAATTTACAGGTACATTAAGGTAGTGTGAAATTTTATCAAGGCTTTCGGTAGTTGACCAATTGCAAACCTGGTATTTTTTCTTTTAACTTCGGGACGAAGTTCCTAAAAGTAGGGGAGACTGTAACATCGCAAAATTTTTATACACAAAGACCTCGTTTTATACATCTTTTTATACACAACTTATATATATATATATATATATATATGAAAAAAAAAATATTTCATGTCTAATGTATTGGTAAATATATATATATATATATATATATATATATAAGTGTATTCATTGGACACACTTACTTGAACCCAACCGAACCTAATCATAACCCAAACCAAAACAACCCAAGCCCACTTCTGATAGCCCATGATTTCAACAGGCCCAACAGTAACCCAGCCCAAGAAACCAAGCCCATTACCCTCTCCTTCCCTTTTCAGATTTTATAAAAAAAAAAAAATAATGTTAGGGACGGGGATCGAACCCGGGTCCCTAACCGGTTCAACTACACAAACACACATAACCAACTGGTCTAGCTATCATATTTGTCTCAAACCCGGACCATTATAATTATATCACCTACTTGATTCTTCACAGTTGTAACATCGCAAAATTTTCAAATTCTAATCTGTATATTATTTTTTTTATCATTCACAATGTGTCTAAGTTTTATTTTCCGACCACACAACTTATATATATATATATGTATATATAATAATAATAATAATAATAATAATAATAATAATAATAATAATAATAATAATAATAATAATATGGGACCTTATAAAAGAAATGAGCTAAACACAACCCAATTAAAACCTAACACCTCTAAACCTACCTAAACCCACAAACCTTCTACCCTCTTGAGCCCATCTCAGTTCTGGCCCAACATCAGAGCCCAGCCCACACCGGCCCAACCCCCTTGTCTGTAAAAAAAAAAAAAAAAAAACATGCTCCTCCTAGGTTTCGAACCCGGGTCAGTCTGCACGGAACAAGAGCCAGAGACCACTCCACCACATGACTATTATGTTGAGGAATCTAGACCTTACGAATATTTATAAGCTGTTGAGGCCTGCTTCTTTTGACCTCTGCACGTCGCCGAGCCACAACCACTAAATTCCCTCTTTGATTGGAGCTTAACATGGAAATTATCATAAGATTTACTCGTATTATGGAATTGACAGAGTAATTACGCGTTTATACACATTAACACGGTCAAAGCATACCCGAATTAGACCTTTACGCGTTCATAATCATACACCAAGGTCAACCTTCCTAATTCGTTCACGCGGTTGTTATTGTATAAATTAAACCCTTGATAGCAACCTAAAAGTGCCGAAAATCAAACCCTCATCTCCAATTTCTATTAACAAATCGTTTATAATCAAGAATCAAGCTCGGTTGACTTTTTCGTTGACTGATTCAAATCACACGAACACCCACTGTAAGCCACGATTTACTTGATGTTTTTGTTGTTCGGCAATCAACAAACAATAGCCCCATGAAATCAGAGGCTATTGTTTGTTATTAGTGATTATTAGAAAATCTAGGGTTCTTATGTTAATATTGGGGAAGATGACACATGTAGCCTTTAGTTAAAAACGTTTTCAATCAAATCAAACCAAAAAGAACATGCAGAGCGGATGGTATGGATGGGCGTATGAAAGGCTTGGACCGGTTTTGGTCCTGTGTTCGAGCCCCATCCTAGGCATTTATTTT
Source organism: Ambrosia x helenae (assembly GCA_030844895.1). Lineage (NCBI taxonomy): Eukaryota > Viridiplantae > Streptophyta > Magnoliopsida > Asterales > Asteraceae > Ambrosia > Ambrosia x helenae. The sequence goes on from CM061231.1 coordinate 28,633,349, forward strand.
TGTTTTTCGATTTATATGTTTAAATTACATAATTATTTACTTTAATTATGTAAAATACTTATAAGCCTTCAAAAATTCCCAAAATTTTACATAATGATTTTCATACCCTAAATATCATTATTCAGATTTTTATTTCCGAAAATATATTTATTTAATATATATAATAAATAATTCAAGTTTATTCCATTTTATTTATAAAATTCTATAAAAATATCAAAACGATCTTATAAATTTTCACAAAAATTATTCTAAGTTTTTATAACAATAAACCTTTCTAAAATGATTTTTATTTCAGAAAAATCATTTATTTAATATTTTAAATCAATTTTTGTTGGTTTTAATCATAATTAAATCATAATAAATTCAATTTTTAATATTTTTGCACCAAAATTTTATACAAATTATTTCTGATCATTTAGAACAGAAATATAATTTTTTTACTGATAATTCTTTAATTTTAGTAATTTTTAATTATTAAAGTTAAAGTTTGACAATTTGTAATAAATAGATTTAATAATCTATTTTAAAGAAAATAATTTTATAAAAATTATTTTTATACTTTAAACACATCCTTGTGACCATCTTAGATTTAAAATTTATAAAAAGATTTTTGGTTATTTATTTACTTAATTTCTCTCTATTGTCGAATATTTTAATATTAATCAAACGAGCAATTATCCCCAATTCGAAGCCCTAGAAACTTATGCATTTGTAAACTAGATAGACTTAGACATATTTATTACCTTATTATAGGGTGATACTTGACATACTTGGGCAACGCCATTATTCTACTTTTCAAGAGATAACACTTTTGCTAAGGTGAGTTTACATAGCCCCTTTTACTCTACTTTCACTATTTTTGGGGTGAAACATGTTTAAACATTTTATACTATCATTTACTCATATTTACTTGTGATTCAATTACAACATCACTCTATCTGGTCAGGGATGTTTTATGGGACGTCTTGTGAAGGGCAGGGATTTCGGCTAGGAAAGAAGCCCCGGTTAACTTTTTTGACGGACCCCCTAGAAGGGCGGTCTTCTCTAAGGCCAGCAGATGTCCTTGTGTTCGGGTGGGCACAAGGAAAACATGCGTGCGTTGATCTCACAGGGATGTCTCCGTTGGTGGGACTTCGAGATTCATGGGTTGTGGCAGGGCAAACATCCTTGAGAGCATATTCCCAGAAAGTTGTCAAACATGAAGCTGTCTGTCTAGAGAACCAACACGTTTTTGTGCCATTTGCTTTTGACACATTTGGAGGTTTAGCCTCCGAGGCAATCCGGTTCTTAAAAAGAGTTCAAAAGGTGATGCAGAGTAACTCTCCAGCGACGAAGGACCTAAGTTTTATTTTTAATAGAGTAGGTTTTTCTATTCAAAAGGGGGTAGCGGCGCAACTTGTGGCCCGTTTACCCGCCTTCCACTTGTAAGAGTTATTGGTAAAAGCTTAATGTTAAAGATAATATTTCAAGAAAAAAAAACTAAGATCTCCAAATCCAATATACGCAGCTCTAAGATGATAATTTTAGAACTTGCTTGTGTATTATCTGTTCTTACATGATTCTAACTTCATAGTTTCACTAGCGTTCACCAATTTGGCATTTAATCAAACACTTGGTGTGCACCCACCAATTTGATTGATTTTTCATGAGTTTTAAGTTAGCCAAAGCATACCCATTTAGCTAAACATCACCATATCATGTTATCTAGACTTCTTAGTCTAATTTCTCATATTAACAACACCTAAGAGTTACAAGGATTACTAGATATAAGTTGATTCAACCTAGAGGTTAAACCCCAAAATTCTACACATATCCATAAGCATATGATCAAAATCAAATACACATATTAGTGTGATTTGTAACCGGATTATACATGTTTAAGGCTCCCCAAGACTAGGGTAACCCATATTAACCATCAATTCCACGTTTTTAACAAAACCCTAGATTTTCATAAGAATCAAAAATGAATGTAACATCAATTTCTACCAAATAAAAGGTACCTTGATGTTCTAGAGGCCTTAGATAACCCGTTTCTTGCGAATGCATCAAAAAGCCCTTGATTTGGCTTGGATTTGAGCTTGAAATTAGTGTTTTGGGGTTTGAGGTTCAAAGGAGGTAAACCTCCTGATGTTTTTTTTCGTGACACACCAAAATGTGTGTGTGTTTTTCTTTTAATTTTGATAATGATAAAACCAAGTTTATCATTTAGGCAACTATAGTCCCTCAAGTTTAGTGTCGGTTCGTTTTGCTATTAAAACTTAATTTACCAAGCTAGCTTCTAATATTATTTTCGTTACATAGATAATAACATTCATTAGCTTGTTTTTCATTATAGAACATAACCCAAGTTCTTGTTGATCGAGCCTCGTTTTATTATTTCGCTAATCACGCCTAATGGCGTAGTTAGGCGAACGGATGGTTTTGGGGTGTTACATCTGTGAATTATTGTGAGATTATAACATTCATTATCTCTGTTTAAAACTTCTAACTAACTCTTGTTCTATTGTTCTTTGTTGTTATTAGTTTTTTAGTTTATTACCTGATTATAAGTTGCGGACACTTTTTCAACAACCTTTGAACCATCTTCACAATCTAGAGCATTCACATCAGGTCTTCCATCTTCATCTACCAAATTACACTAAACTATGTTTTCTCTCTCATTTTTAGTTATAATATTTCGGGAAAATGGATTTTAATACTCCCAACTACAGCCTATTGGCGGATAATACTCCCAACTATCACTTTGGCCAATAACACTCCAAACTTCCAATTTATTTTCTTTCATCACTCCCAAACTAACGGAGGTCTAACCTGGTTAGTGTTCGTGGCCAAAATGTGAAAACCAAAACTTTGGGACATTTTTGAAACATTTTATTATTATTATTAAAAAATAACTTATTATTATTATTATTAAAAAACTATTATTATAATAATGTATTAAAAAAATTATTATTTTTTTTTAAAATTTTATATATCCCAACCCACCCCCTCTTTTATGTTGACAGACCCCCCCTGTCTCTTTAAACCACCATCACCTAACTTCATCTCCACCTTCACCATCCACCACCTCCACCATTACCTAACTTCATCTCCACCCCCTTTCTCTCTCTAAACATAATCAGTTAACTTCAACTTCATCTTCCCCAAATCAAAACCTAAGAACCCTAGTTTATCAATTGAACCAATTAACAAACAATAACCCCATAAATCATGGGGCTATTAATAGGACAATAACAAAGAACAAAAACATGAGATTAATCGAGACTTACACACACACCATTCTTCTTCCACACATTACAGCCACCAGAGGTTGACTCAACTCTTCCACACATTACGAAAACATGGTTGATGTGGTTGGTTGATTGGAGAAAAATGGTAATGTAATGGAATTGAAAGAAAATTATCATTATTATTATTAATGGGTTGTGAAATGTGAATTCGTGGAAAGAAGGGATGGACGACGGAGATTGGGGATGAGTTTAGTCAACCACTCTTCTTCCACACTTTGACGGTTGAATAGATGTCTAAGGCTTTGTCGGTGTCGTGTTCTTTACGGAGTTTTGACTTGGCTTTGAAGATGGTCATGGTTGTGGTGGCGATGGTGGCATTGGTGGTGGCGGCTGGTGAAGGGTGGTTGTGGTTTAGTGAGAGAAAGTGACGGAGAGAGAAAAGGGGGGGGGGGGGGGGGAGTTGGGTTTTATAAAAAAAAAAGTTTCAAAAATGCCCTTAAGTTTTGGTTTTTATATTTTGGCTATATAGAAGTTTTGGTTTTTACACCTAAGCAATGCCACGTCAGCTTCTGTTAGCCACGTCGGATAAAAACTAACGTCGTTAAGTCTGGGAGTGATGAAAGACAATAAGCTGAAAGTTTGGAGTGCTATTGACCAAAGTGAAAGTTGTGAGTATTATCCGCCAATAGGTTATAGTTGGGAGTATTAAAATCCATTTTCCTTAATATTTTTTTATCCTTTTATTAAAATATAAATGCAGAGGAACAGTGTCCTCCAAATATAACCATAAACCACTTTTTAAAATAGGAGTATTGGATTTAAATAATTATAACTATCAACTATTGGCCGCCACTGATCCATCTAACAAAATATGCGCTAGTGGTCCCACCTTTTAACATATTATCCATCAATGGACCATGACTAACATATTGCCCACATTGTACAATCAACTATTTCCCACCACAGGTCCAAACTGATGTGGTATGCTTGCGTGTCAAATTCCCTCTTGCGTACCATATTCTCTTTTAGTATTATGTTAGTTATTGTCCATTGGTAGACAATATATTAAAAGGTGTTTGTTAGTTGGGACCAGTGACAGCTAATAAATGATAGTTAGGATTATTCAAATCCAATACTACTTTAAAATATTCAGAACTCACTTAGAATATTATGCAAGGACCTACTATATGAATGCTTTCAAAGGATGACAATCCACTTCTATTATTCTAGCATTCAGAGGAATGCCTAAAATAAATTACATCAAACTATGTTACAAAATCATGTATTAAGTAACATCTATAGATGATGTAAATGTCTTTTACGGGTAGCTCAGTTAGTGAATGGATTGAAGATCTCTCTCGGGGGTCTCAGGTTCGATTCCCATGAGGGACATAATGAGAAATGATGGATGACTCCTGGCCTACGGTCACAAGTTCGAGTCCTGATCTCGCTCGGGTTTTACCAATCATTCACCGTCATGCCTACGGGCGGGTGAGGGGTTGGGTTTTTCTCGGTTTCGGAAACTGCATGGGCTGGCCTGACTACGCTAGTCGCCCGAGGTACGTATAGGCCCTCCATTGGGTTTGTCGTGGGGGTCTTTCCATAGTGTGAGGACTCTCCTAGGTAGTCGGGCCACAATGTTTGTTAGCCGTTAATAAAAAAACATAACGTAAATAAATCAAAGACGAAAACTTAAAAAACTCAATACATTTATTTAATTAGCTTGATTGTGTTTGAAGGCAAATAAATCAAATAAGTCGGGAGGATACATTATTATAAAAAAAAAAAAAATGATACAAGGAAGATTGCAATTGATCACATATAATGTGTGACTATGTAGATAAGGACATTATTAGTTAATGTTCTCGGTGAGGACGTGAAGTATTAATGGAAGAATTTGATGTATACCAGTAGTGGTCGGCTACACCAATTCTTCAACCTACACCCATCTCTTACCAAAAAAAAAAAAAAAAAAATCTATCAAATGATAAGAAACAATGGGCCTACGATTGGAAGTTGTTAAGGTACTTTTGACGACACTCCTCCACCCTTATAGCTGAGGTTATTGGAAAGGTTTCATGTTTGATCATAGATTGTTCAGAACATTTCAATGCAAGAAGGTTTACACAATCGTTACTATTTTCATTTTCGTGGGTGAGATTCCAATTCTGACATATTTTGTGAACAATCACGTTAGTAAACAAATTCAAATTATTCTATTTACAAACTAAACACCCTAAGATTTATTTAATAATTCTAACTTTAAAAACTAATTAATTTACAATAAAACATAAGTCTACTAAGAGACTTTTTATTTATGTATGGGTCAATCGTAGAAGATTTGAAGGGAAAAGAATTTATATATACAAGTTCTTAGATTGGTGGGACCGACCAATTGTTGTAATGTAAAAGTAGTAGAAAACTAAGGCTATGGAGTGTAAATAAAATTAGTTCTGGAACTTTGAATTGTACGTAGGGTGCAGAACTATAAATTAATGCAAATATGATGGGTGTCAAATGTAAAATAAATTTGTTCGAGAGAGAGAGAGAGCGCAATAAGTCAGCAGCATGGAAATTGACTTACCCATGTGAAACAAATAGGGTAGTCTTTTTTTTAAACAATCCAAAGGTGTGGGATGGTCTCTACCTTTTTTATTAATTATTTTTTTTTAACTTTATTATTATTTTAATTCTATGTCAAAGTAATAAATAATTAATTAAGGGTCAAATTATTCTACACAGTGTAAGAAAAATGAGAAGGGTAGGAAGGATATAAAAGACACAATAAATCATAAAATATGATACAATGAGCCACAATATATAACACAATACCAAAAAATATAACACAATGTTGAAGAAAAATGAAAATGAATTGAAAAAAATGACACAATGATGAAAATAAGAAAAAGACACAATGCTACATAAGAGACAGAATGATATAACGCATATTCTAAAAACTACAATCTAAAACCCAAAAAAATAAAGACCTAAAAACTAACGTCGTAGGGTTCGATAAGACGGTTCCAATGCCGCTTGAATGAGTTCAATCGGAGTCCGTTTGATGCCCTTCCTACGACTTCCTATTCTTCTTTTACTATGTATTTGATCCTAACACAATTAATATAAACTTAAAATAAATGCTAAAATTAATAAAAAAGTTACATAAAAAACATAAAGTTTAAAAAAAAAAAAAATACAAGATTACGTAACATTAAAAAAAAATACAAGATTACATACGTTAAAAAAACTAGTCGCCATGTCCATTGTTCCAAATGTATTCAATAAAATCCTCTTGAAGATGATAATGTATGTGCTCGGTTCGGCAAACATCTCCACCGTGTACAACGGTTCATTGGAACCGGCGCCTAATGATGACCTTGTCATCTGAGATCATGCAAAACCTAAATAACCTAGGTAGCTAGGATAAGTAGGGTATCGAATCAACGAGGAGCATGTGGTTAGCATTACACTAGTTGTTTGTTTGTCTAAGATATTTACAAAATAAGTATTTGAAACAATTATGAAGTTTGTTATTATAAAGCTTGCTAGTTTTTTCTTTGTTTGTTGTGAAGGAATATTGGAATCATCTAACAAATTGTTACCAATTATGAAACTAAATTAATACAAAAATGGGTAACAAAGTTCACCCCAGTTCTGTATCATAAGACTATGGATTCTCTAGTTAAATGGATTGTCATCAAAAGTCTGATTTGGTGCTAACGAGTTTAGTATTATAAGGCTTAGGTGTCAATAGCTATCAACGTCAAAGACGGACAAATATACATTTCATTACTCAAGAACATGTAAACTCTAATTAAGCTTATGTTCAGGCATACGGGACCGAATTCATTTCACGAAGTCAAATTTCATAACTCATTCGGACAATCCGTGAATCCAAAACAAGATCAAGGACAATTAACATAAATGCTCAAGCAACCAAATACAATACATAATGATAACAATCACATACAATGTCAAGAATCTATAAAATCTTACAATATTTACATTGTGGGAAAACTATGAAGTTAACAACTCATGGTTGTAGGAGCTTGAATCTTTGATAAAAGGATGATTTGGATGAATTGATATGATATAGATGTGTTTAGTGGGAGAACGATGATGAAAGATGGTTGTAATGGTGATTAGTGTTGGGTATTATCTTCCAAAATTGATCTTGTAACCTCCTTCACAAGTTAATGGGTCAATAATCTTCAACTCTTCATTAAAAATCCCATTACAACGAGGCAAAAACAAGTTTGACTAAGCATGGTGTCGGCCACTCAACTTAGTGGTGTCGGCGACTCATAACTTTCGCGTAGATGGCACGTAGACAGTCCAGACTCGCGTAGGTCATACCGCGCAGCCGACTTGTAACTTGTTTTCTTCGTAACTTTTTCGTTTCAACTCCGTTATCCTCCATTTTCATGACCACGTCTTCATTTTTCAATTATCTATCATATTATCCTTTCATACATTCATTTCCACTCCATATATATTCACAAAAGCACGTCCCATCTTTGTTTTTTGCTCCCGGGTGCTCGTTTCTTACACCCGGTTCCTCCTATCTTTAATCCAATGCCTCATTTAATTCCAAAAATGCACTTTAAACCTACCAAGTCCTGTAAAACATAAATCATATCAAAGTAGATGATTTGGACTCAAATGTACATCAAAAAACTCAAACTTAAGCATTAAAACTCGAGGCTTTTCAACCACACATCACCTAAATATCTCAACCGTGTACAACGGTTCATCGACAAAGTAATCGGCTACTAATATCTCGTGTGCACCTACATATATGTTGTAAATAAAAATAAATATAGTTGCGATATAAATTCTAAAAAATATAGCGGCGATATAAATTCTAAAAAAATATAGTGGCGATATAAATTCTAAAAATTATATAAACTAACCTTCCCGGTCGCTGTTTATGGCCGCTTGCCTAGTACGTGGTTGTGAGTTGATTTCTTCCTCTTCCTCCGCCACAATGATCTATGTCGTTTCCCAAACGATATTTATCAAAAGTTGGTTTTCCTCGCTCGATGAAGATGAAGAATCAACCAAAGGTAAATACGACATTGCTTGGGTTTTTTAAGAGAATTTGATTGTTTTAAAAAAATTTAGAGAGAATTGGGTTAAGGTAGAGATAGTTTTGTAAAAAAAAAAAAAAGTGTTGAATTGTTGGTATATAATTTGGAGAATGATTTATTATTTGTTTTTATTTTATTTTTTATAAAAGAGTCGTTGGCTTCCCAACAGTCGAATAATAATTGAATTGTGGGCCGCCCTCCTTGTCCCAACAGTCATTCACTCTCTTTAAATTCTCTCTCAAAGATACTTTCTCTCAGTTGTTTCTCTCTCAAAACGATTAGGGTTTTTTTGGACCAAACCACAATGTGTTTTGGCGTATTTTTTAAACACTGACTAAGGGGCTATTTGGTTGATTAAGTGCTGAATCATTAAGAAGTCTGAATGGTTAAGGGGCTGTTTGGCAAGTGCTGAACAGTAAGTGTTGAACTAGTAATGGTTGTTTGGTTGTATGTCTGAATTAGTGTGCAAAATGACTATTTTATCTCTGTAACAATAACACCTCGATAACTTAGAAAACCCCACTTTAATCAATAAAAATCCTATATATAATTTCTATGATTATTATTATTATTATCAAATAAAAAACCAATATAAAAATAAAAAATCACTTTAATCAATACCCAACCCACCACCTACCCCCTTTCTCTGCTTCTTCTCTACCCAGACACAACCCACCTACCTACCCCATTTCCCTTTCTCTGCTTCTTCTCTACACACACATGCCCGCACACACACAGACACACACACACACACACAGACGCGCAGACGCACATACAAAGAGAGAGAGAGAGAGAGCAAGAAAGAGAGAGAGGCGGAACAAGGAGGAGCCGGAGGAGATCACGACGACGACCGGCGATGGTGTTCTGGTTGGAGCCGGAGGAGACACACAGACAGGTAGGGCCAAACTTGTCTATTTTTCTATTCAGCATCTGGTATCAGCCGAACCATTCAGCTCTGAATGGAGCCATTAAGAGGTTACGTTTTCACAACCAAACAACACTGCCTCTGACCGAATAAGAGGTTACCTCTGAATGGAGCCGTTCAGAGGTGAACCAAACAGCCCCTAAGTGCTGAATCATTAAGTGTTGTTTTGTTGGACCTCTAAATGGTTAGTTTTCTTATCTCACATTGATAGGGGAAGTAAAAATGGATTCATTCAGTGCTTAATGGTTCAGCAACATCCCAAGTCTTAATGGTTCAGCCTTAACCATTTCATTCAGATGCTGAAACAAACACGCTGAATAAGCTAAATGCTGAATCATTCAGCGCTGAATAATTCAGAGGCTCATTAAGAGCATTACCAAACAGCCCCTAAAACTGCAGTTTGAACAAAACCTCAAGGCAGGAGCGATCTACATACATGTTAAAGTGGGCGGGCACCGCCCTTAAAAAAAATCAATGTAACTTTTAAGCAAAAATCATAATCTCTCCTCAATTATTAACTCTGTTTTTCAACAAAATTGGTTTTTTTTTTTCCCTAACAATTTTTTTATGGATCATATATAAAATTCATCCTCGACGTTGTTCATGATTTAAATCACATGATGTCATGGTGACAAAACTGAAACTCATTGGTCTGACGATTATCAATAAAATAGGGTCATATTATCTATATCGCTTCAGCTATTAACACTCCCCTTCTTCTATTTCAACCCCTAGAAGCGTCTCGCTGTGGCCAAAGCGAGGCGCTTCGGGTCAAATCAAAAGAGGTGGTTACGAGGTTGCAGGAAAACCTAAATTTTTTGATCCAAAATGTCTCGCTATGGCCAAAGCGAGGCTCTTTGGATCAGGGGTTTAATTTGAGTAGGGTTTTTTTATGTTTTGAAGTGTATTTTTATTTATTTATTTAATAAAATATCGATATTGAAATCTAGAAAGGGGAAAGACGCGGTAAGGTGAAACCAGGTCTTAGAGAGTACACTCATTCGAATAGTGAGCCATTAGAAAGATTAAAAAGTCACTATTAAACGATGACATCATAAGCAACGAACTATGAAGTGGGTCGCTATTCATATATAAAGAACACTAAAAAGTCCACAAATTCCCTCAACACAAGCTTTGTCATCAAAGTATCAAACCATGGATCAGAGAGATATCTGTCAACGATGAAGGCAACCTGAAACAACATATAAAACCTGTCTGTTTTTGCTTTATATATCGCATGATGACATCATAAGCAAAAGGTAGACCACACCACTAAACGACAGCTCAATTCCAAAACAGTTACTGTTCATGCAAGCAAGTAATATTCAGTTGTTGGACATTGTGTGAGGATGCATAATTATAGAATAAGTTCAATTTCCATGAAAATGGATCTTAGGATGGCTGGTAGCTCTAGGAAGAAGCTTAAGCAACGCTACACGCAATTTTAGGTAAGAACATTGTGGATGATGATGATAATAATTTCTCTTCAGATTCTGATTGCACCGAATCTAATCTTCAGGTAAGTCCACATGGTTAATCATCTATACATTCCATGGGTTTGTGTCCAATGCAAGGATCTTCGAATGCGGTATGCGTATTAAATTTCATTAATAAAAATTCTTTATTTAATTATTACTTGCAGCTGAGAAGAAGAATGAACAACGGTGGAATTGGAATTGGAATTAATGTTAGGAATTGGAGTGGACAAACCGAGGCCTAAGGTGAATCCGTTTGGTGATGCTAAACCTAGAGAGATTTTGCTTGAGGAGAAAGGTGTAGATTATCGGAAGATTTATTTTAGGAATTGTTTGAGAATATATTTTCTGATCAAAGGATCCATAACTGAGCAGTTATTTGAAATGTTCTTGATCATTAGAGGAGTGGAACGACCATCCATTGGTATAGAATAATAATAATAATAATATTGTGTGTGGGGTGGGTGTTGGTGGTATGGGTTTTTATAATGTGTCTGAATAGTGATGGATGAATCATGGGGATGAACCATTCGGAACAGTAACGATCGCTTTACAATGCCGAAAACGACTATCATCAATCTGGTTTATAATTCAAAAGGAACTAGGTTGCAAATGAACTTCCGGTCAGCCAGACGTTTGTCAAAAGAATTTTGTACTACGCATTCTCACACAATGTCCAACAACTAAATTTTACCTGCTTGCATGAATAGTGATGGGTGAATGATGGGGATAAACCATTCGAACAATAACGATCGCTTTACAAATGTCGAAAACGACTATCATCAATCTGGTTTACGATGAATGGGTTGAAGGTGTGTGTTGTATGTATAGAATGGTGAATTATTGTAGTGTGTTAGGTATATGATGGAAGGGTTTGAAAAGAAATAACACAAGTCCTTCTTTAATGTTCTTTATAATTCAAAGGAACTAGGTTGCACCTGTACTAAGTTTGATGTCGGAGAAGAAAAAATAACATACTTGAAATCAATGGGAGGGTAAACAAAATCGCCTAATTTTCATCCGTTTGTTAGCGCCGATCCGACTGTTGAATTCTTTCCGCAACCAGTACAACGAACTCTGTATGGGTTGCTTGTTAGCGCCGATCTGATTGTTGATTTCTTTCCATTTTTACAATAATTATATTAAAAAAAACACTTCAAAACAGCAAAAAAAAAAAAAAAAACCACGACCCGAGTGTTGAATTCTTTCCACAACCAGTACAACGAATTCTGTATGGGTTGCTTGTTAGTGCCGATCCGACTGTTGATTTCTTTCCATTTTTACAATAATTATATTAAAAAAACCACTTCAAAACAGCAAATAACAACTGTTCATGCAATCAAGTAAAATTCAGTTGTTGGACATCATAAGCAAAAAGGTAGACCACTGCTCAATACCAAAACAACTGTTCATGCAAGTAAGTAAAATTCAGTTGTTGGACATTGTGATCGGGTACGGAGGAAATTGTTGTCGGAGAGATATCTGTCAACTATGAAGGCAACCTGAAACAACATATAAAACCTGTCTGGATTCGTTCATAGAGAATTCAGTAACTTCAGGTCAACCAGACGTTTTTCAAAAGAACATACTTGAAATCAATGGGAAGGTAAACAAAAACGTCTAATTTTCATCCGTTTGTTAGCGCCAATCCAACTGTTGATTTCTTTCCGCAACCAGCACAACGAACTTTGTATGGGTTACTTTTTTCCATTTTTATGAAAACAGTAATGGAAGAATGTTTCCCTTCTTGTTCGAATTATGGATCTCATTGTCACTAAGGTTAGTGGATACCATGGATCAAAGAGATTTAAGTTAATAAAACTCATATCTCAAGTCGATGCAAGTTGGTGGTTATTACTTGTGTTTTTTAAATTTTTAAATTTTTTTACAATAATTATATTAAAAAAATTAAAAATAAAACCACTTCAAAACACCAAATAAACCCAAAATAAATCTCTGATCCGAAGCGCCCCGCTTTGACCATAGCGAGACGCTTCGGATTTAAAATTTCAGCTTTTCTGACCTCGTACTGACGTTTGTTAAAAAGTAACCTAAGCGCCTCGCTTTGACCATAGAAGGCGCTTTAAGGTGTGTGGGGGGGGGGGGGGGGGGTTGGAAATAGAACCAGGGGGTTTTATTATAACCACCCTATCTATATCTATACCTTCTTTACAAGCAAAATTTAGAGGGTCCAACAAATTATTATTATTATTATTATTATTATTATTATTATTATTATTATTATTATTATTATTATTATTATTATTACAGTAACATAAATAAATAAATTGATTTGATAGGAAAAGATTTTATCGCTCTGAGTTTGTAACTTATAAAGCACTAGTGGAATGCCCGCGCGTTGCTGCGGGTATGTATTTTTATTCACATTTTAAATTGCCAAAACTTTATACACCATACTGTCATTTATCCAATCCGATCTGTGCTTGATTTTTATTTGCAACATTTAGTTACACACATGAACCAAAGAACCTTTAGCCTACTGGTTACAAAGTGTTAAATAAGGCTTAGCCTTTTCTTGTGGTGATAATTCAAATTCCATTGGTAACAAAAAGTTAATCCATTAAAAAAAAGTTACATGAATTAATCTCTTACTTGGTAATGGTTCTAGGTAACAAAAAGTTAATACATGAATTAAATGTATTGAATGGTGCAATTGATTTGTATTAGTGACTTGTACATAAGGGCATAGATGGAAGAAAATGGTAAAAATTAGAGATTTATGCATGAGACCTTTTGTATGCCATCTTAAAATGATGGTGAAATTACCTTCTTACCCATCTCTCCTCCTTAATAAGGTAGTAGAGAAGTAGAGATAGAGATTAGCAAGGTGCCCGCGCGATGCGACGGGGAGCACAACTTGGTGGTTTAAAGTTGTGCACATGGTGCTTCGGTTTGGTTTTGTTGAAGATACATGTATTTATATATATATATATTGTTACAAATTAAACACAAATATATTCATAGTTACATAGATGTCATTTAAGTTTATTTAGATCTAATATCCTTACAATCAAAACCATGGTATAACTAATCTAAGTATGCAGTCTCTATTTGTACAGTTGTATGGTGGTGATCATTCAGATTTTAGATCATTCCTTAGTCAAATTACTATTGCTTGTTTTTTATAGAGTGTAATTACTTTTACAGTTCTAGTATTAATTAAAAGATTTCGTGAATCATATTATTGGAGAATATTTTGTAAAATCATAATTTAGGAAATAGTATTGATTTTATAAGCCTTACCGAATATTGGGACTCCTGTTCAAAATTGGTACTACTACATATACTCTTGGATTTTCACCCAACATCCACCCTATAGTTAGAACCCATTTTTAAGTCAAATTTTGAGATATGAATATAATTGTCAAAACGGGCGGGTCAGGTCGGGTTGGGTGGCAAAGAAGCAATGTGTATGGTGGAGAGATCTACACTTCCCAAGCATATTATACATTTTAAATTTAATAATAATAATAACATAAATAAAAACTGGAGCATCCTTTTATTTACCGCACTGTTTGTTTCTATGTCCATTCAAGTATCCTTCAAGCTCTAACCGTACTATCTCACATAATCAAAAATGGTGATAAAAAATTGAAAACAAATGGTTGAAGAAGGCGATAGGAGGTAATGGTACAAAACTGATCTGTTTCATGTTTTACTCTTTGATAAGAATAATGAAGAACCCGCTCGTCACCTGCTTTACCCGTTTTGACCCGTTGGTCACCTGCCATTGTATTGATCCGCGGTAGAACCCTGATTTATCACATTTCCGCCGCTGTTAGGTTACAGACCATTGTAGACATCCCGTGTCACCGTAATCTCCCCACCATTCGACCTTAGAGGCCACCGCTAGTTGATTTAACTGTTTCCTGCCGGGAACCTACGTGGGAGACCGCCGGTGATTGAGCGGCTCACCCGTTTCTCTTACTATCCCTCTCTCCCGTAAACTCTCCCTCTCTCTCCCTGAATGAAGCATGCTTGAAGGAATTTATAGGAGACTGGCTCCCCATCATAACCATTCATGACCGATCAATTCAGCTCCCCATCATAAACATGTATCAGTTACAATGGAGGTGTTAAGAGATGTATGTACAGTGTCTTAAAAACTTGAGTTACAATGGGTACAAACTATTGAGTAAATTAAAATCAACATTAATTCTTGAACCATCATTGAATTCTTGTTAATTGATTTGGAAGAGGGATGTACAAGTTGTTTTTGCATTCAAGGGTAGCATTGGAAAAACTTTCATGACATGTAGAGTATAAAGCACAAAACCCTTCATATGCCATCTTAAAATGATGGTAAAATGACTACTTTGCCTATCTCTCCTCCTTAATAAGGTACTATAGATTCACATCAACGCCTCTTTGTTACTTTTTACAATTTAACTAAAACATATTTTCTCAAAATATTATTTATCTTCTAAAATTCCTCACATCTCCTTCATTTTTATTTCTATCTTACTCATAAACAATATATTTTTTTTTTCTTTCCCAAAATTTTTTATCTTACTAAAAACAATTATTTTATTATTATTATTTTTTGTTTTATACACTCACAACATTTAAGTTAAAGATGAATAGTAACATGAGATTGAATTTATCCTTTACTATAATTTGTTTTTATCTACTATAATTTGTTGAGATAAAGAGTAAAATAATAACCTAAATGAAAATTATAATATTTCTTGATAATTTGAAATGTAGAGTGAAATAAAAAAAAAGAGCTATTGTGAATGCTTTAAAAATAGGAAAGATGATGACAGACTGACAGGGCAAAGTTTCACTAAAGGGCCAATCTCTAGCCCATTTGATCGATTGAAACTCTGGGCTCAACTTATATCATTACTTTTAGTTATTATTGCAAGTAGACTACCAAGTTAATGGGCTTCCTGTCTATTTTGGATTCCAAATTGTAATATTTGGTACTAGTTTTTATCCCGAGAGCGTCCCGGGTTGAAATATCTAATATAACATAATAAAATATATTATTATTATTATTATTATTATTATTATTATTATTATTATTTTAAACGCCATAAGTTATCATATTCAAATATAAAAAAAACGAATCTCTGCGCCGGGGTATAAATCTAGTGTCATTACAAATGAATTCGAAAGTTCGTAATCGATCATTCTAAAAAGAACTAACATGAAATAAGAAAAAAAGTTAATTATTGAAATATCGAACGCATTAGTCTAAGGGTTATGTGATGCGTTAAAAAATTCATGGGTATATGATCGGGTATGTAGTTCGAGTATTTGGGTATGTTGTTTCGGGTAATCGGGTTGGGTATCACCTAATCCAAGACCCGACCCAAACCCACAATTTTTTTTAAACTAATCCCAAACCCGACACAATACCTGTCGGGTTACAAAAAATAGTCATTTTTTTCTCCGATTTTTATATAACACTATGGTACTTGTTGGAAAGATAATAAAACGCTCGTTAATTTGGTGTAACTTTTTTCTTTAAAAAATCTCGTATATAAAAGATATTAACGTTTAAAAGTTATGGGAGGAAACACGAAAGATAAAATAATAAAGTTTTAATATTTAGATTTAGTAGATTAGGTATTTAATAGATTAGGTTAAAGATTATAATAGATTAGGTTAAATCATATTTATTTCTTTTTTTAATTGGTTTAGAGTTGCCACATCACATCCTATGTGGCATCTCTCAAAGGAGAGATTGCATAGAAATATGACATGTAGGATTAATCCCTTTGCAATATATATATACTAGCTGATTATCCGGGAAGGTCCCGGTGTTGAAAAATTTAATATGATTTAATAAAAAATGATAAAAGAAGAAAACCCAAATCACGAAAAAAGTAAATAACTTAAACATAATCAATCTTAGTTAAAAAACATTTATTTAAAAAGTTAAAAAAATAAAAAGCATAAACCATATTAAACATAATACAGCATTAAAAGGATAACCTTCAATATATAATCATTTTCACGTAATTTAAAATATGTTACAATTTGACTTTGACTTATATAGATGTAGAATTCATGATAAGTGTTGAAAAATATAACCATTCTAATAATACTAATACTAATAGTAATAATTATTACTCTTGTAATTAAATAAATAAAAAAATAACTTTGCTATAAGGTGACATCATGTGTTGTAGTGTTGCGCGATTCTTTCTCCTAGTTTCTCTTGATGAAGTATACCTATCCATCTTTAGAAGAGTAAAATTCCAATGATAGCATGGCGATTGGCTGAATTTCAACATCGTATATAAGAACCTGGTTTAAAAAAAACATGTTTAATGAATAACCTGAACATTTTGTGTTTTTTTTCTGTATGAACATAACCCCACAAAAAATAGTCGTTTTTTCCTCCGTTTTTTATATAGCACTATGGTACTCGTTGGAAAGATAATAAAACGCTCGTTAATTTGGTATAATTTTTTTATTTAAAAAATCTCGAATATAAAAGATATTAACGTTTAAAAATTATGGGAGGAACATAAGAGAGACAAATTTAAATTTGTTTTTAAATTCTTTTTTCTTAAAATAACTCAATTTAATTTTAGTAATTGAGAATTGAGAGATACAGAGATAAATTTAGAGTTTTATGTTTATTTTTTTTAATTAAAAAATGAAATAATTCAAAAACACTAAAATCTTTCAATTATGATGCCACGTGACAGTTTCATGGAGAGGTTGAAAGCAACATTGCACGCCACATCAGCAATGTTCAATTCTTTTATATATATTAACAGTGTTCAATTCTTTTATATATATTAATAGATATATATATAGATATATAGATATGGACAGAAATTAGCAACTCATTTGGGATCCCTAGATGCCCGGTAGCGAATCTAGCTGAAACAGATTACTTTAGATCAATTATCCTATCCCCTCTCTGAAAACTTATTTTAAAACTTGTCATATTGGTGGCGAAGCTTAAAAAAAATAGTGGTGGGAGCCGAAAATCACAAGACCCAATTTTTCACTATCAGTGGGGGCCAGGAGATCAAATCGGTAGGGGTCAGACTCAATTCATATAAAAATTACATACGAAAATCGCAAACTTCCACTATTGAGCAAAAAACGGTCGGGGTCAGGGCACCCCTGCCCCCATTATCCTTCGCCCGTGATACCCATCTATAAATGTTGTAAGTTCTCTGAAAACTCTTAACCCATCCATAAATCTTGATTCTAAAACTATACGGTCCCAATCAAAACAAAATGATGAATACGATAACCAAACCGCGCACAATATCCAATCACCAATATCAACACTCGGTCAAGCAACAATTTCAAAACACAAAAACTGCACATATCAAACACACCATCATTAATACTAAAATTCAACTCACCTCAATATTATCACCACTATCCGCACCCACAGCGGGAAGAGTCCCCAAACTCTGACCATTTTTCCGCCGCACTGATATCCTTTTATCATCACCAACACTTGTGCCGCCAAATCTGATCACAACCCGTCAATCATCATTAGGGGTGTTCAAAAAAAACCGTAAACCAAATAAAAACTGTAAACCGAACCGTAAACCGTAACCGAAAAAAACCGATCCGAACAATGAATTTGATGTTTGGTTTGGTTTTAACCGAAACCGAATTGCTAATTCGGTGTTTGGTTTGGTTTTTGGTTCTACATTTTTTTTTAATTTGGTTTATTTGGTTTATTCGGATAACCGAATAACCGGTAAACTAAATAATTATTAAATAAATAAAGATAATAATATTAATAAGCTATATATAATATATAAGCCCAAATATTAAATGTAAGCCCAACCCAAAATAAAGCCCAATTATTTCTATGATGTTTGTGTTTGTGTGTAAGACTATTTTCCGGATTTGTTTGTTTTCTTTTGCTTTTAAACTTTCTTTTACAATATATTGCGAGGTTTGATTTTTTGGTTTATATTAATTGCTAACTTTCTATTCGGATTTCGGAACACAAACGTATATAATTTAGAGAAAAAAAACTTCGGTTCAATTTGGTTGAATTTGGTTGGAATCGGTTTGTTTGGTTTTAAACCGAAACCAAACCGAATTCAATTTGATTGAATTTGGTTCGGTTTACATATTCCTAATTTGGTTTGGTTCGGTTTTTGGTTTGGGGTATAAAATTTTGAGGAACCGAATAAACCGAACCGAATAAACCAAGTAAACCGTAAACCGTAAACCGAACCAATGAACACCCCTAATCATCATAAAACATCAAATCCATTTCCCAATTCACAACTACTAATCAACGCATCACATAAAAACATAAACTTTACAACATATTCAACACAGAGAACCAAAAAATTTATTTACTTTATTATCAATCAATCACTTATGAAACATAACTTGGCTTTAACATACAAAAGTGAAGTCAATTAGTAGAACAGTTATAGCTTGTTGTAAGTCAAATGGGCTAACTTTCTATCTTGTTATGTGATTTGACAAGTGTTAGATTTTCAGTTTAACTGTTTTTGTATTAACTTTTGTATTATATTAACCTGTATTAGTCAAAATGCATACAACAGAAAGAAACATTTGAAGCTATTAACAACAATTGCAAATTAAACAAGTTCAAACACTTCAAATTTATTATCATAAAGGGCTAAATTTCTTGATAATTATGCATAACTATAAACATAAACAGTAAATTTTCAGCTATATGAAGCAAATTTCACAGAACATGATGTTATCAATTCAACAGTTGGTGGAAATATTCAAGAATATAGTCAAATATTTCTAAAAACACTACAACAAAAATGGGTTTTTAGTACGCACAAAAGCGTCCTAAAATGTTAGTTTATAGGACCTTTTATTTAATAGGACCAACGAAAAAAGCGTTTCATGTAAAGGGGTCGTAATAAGTCTGGAAACTTAAAAAGTGTCCTAATATCTCAAATAAGATTATAAAACCAATTTTATGGTCCCATAATATGTATATGAACAACCCAAAAAGCTCCTAATATAAACATATTAGGACACTTGTACAATGTTCTAACATGTGCTTACCTACTTTTAATCTTTTAATACACATACAAGCGTCCTTAAAAAATAATTTATAGGACCCTTATGATATAACATTATGAGTATTTTAGTACCAAGAAAATGGTCCTAATATCCCAAATAAGATTATAAAACCAATTTGTTTAGTCGTATAATAATGTCTATGAACAACCTATATGGCGTCCTAAGAAAAACATATTCGAACATTTTTACAATGATATAACAAGTTTAATAGGACAAAATTTCAAAGTCCTAGCAAGTCATAGATATGACGTATTTTAAACATCCACACCACAATTTTACGACATGGTTATGGACATCCAAATAATGGTTTTATTATATAATAAAAAAGCCATCAACATATAAATCCTAATAATTATTGTGTATATAACATCAACTAATGAAAGAAATAAAACTTTGTTATATTTCAAATAAGCATATTCATAACAAAAACACTAAACATAAATAATTATAGCATTATCCAACATAAAGTCTTGTAACATTTAACAAAGAAATTAAAAGCAATGAAAGAAACAAGCAGCATAGAATCCTGAGCCTTCATGCGTCCTCAATCCTGAAAGACTACCTATAAATAAACCATCCATGTATAAGCATTAAGTTCCAGATTATTAAAATTATTCATATCACAGGTTTAACAAATAAACCATCCATATTACCTACAAATAAACCATCAATGTATAAGCATTAAGTTCCAGATTTTTAAAATTATTTGTATCACAAGTTTAACAAATACATACCAAGGTGAAAGGACAAGGCCATACAATGAATGCACCGATACAATCTTGAATTGTGAAAATAACCCATATGAAAGGATAAGGCCATGCTAGACGACAAATGATGTTGCCCATAACATAATAAATCATTTGTCTTTGAAACTACTTGTCTCACCAACTTGGCACCAATGTTCTCAACATGATCATTCAAGTCAACCTATATATACAAATATTTATCATAAGTGCAATTTATTAGTACACCCATTGGATACACTTAGATTAATGTATCTCTTCTTTACCTAAAGCTTGACTAAAGAACTAATAAGCTGAAGTAATTTTCAAAAAAAAAAAAATTATTTATTAGACTTTTACAATTAGCACAATCATATAATAATATAGTAAATCACTAATTTAGTGAAAACACAATTCGTCATATATGTAAAAATTTAGAAAAAGTTACTGATTTTTACTAAAAGTCAACTGCAAAAAATTATTTAACTCCCATTTAGAGGGTGTTTGGGATTCCGTTTTGAATCTGATTTTTAGATTATTGCGTTTTGAAAACGTAGATAATCAGTTTTTAGTGTTTGGGATTGCGTTTTGAAAACGCAGATAATCAATTTTTTAGGCTACCAAAACGCAATAATCTATAAGCAGCTCCACCCCTGCTTTTCCAAAACGCATAATCTGTTTTGAATAATCAATCATAAACACCCTCTTAATCTATAACCCCAATTTGGCTATCACTTATGTTTAGCTAGCAAATGGAATTGTTTTTCCATATCAAAACAGTAGACAACAATTGCAGCCGTAGCTATTATAAGACTTAAACAAAAAAGAGGAAAAATATAGTAATAGCATCGGAAAATGGGTGAACAAACACAAAGATTTCATACTTACCTTCACTGTGAGGACTGATTGTGTTGTGGCGACCCTTATTGACACCCAACTGCATCACCACTCAATCCATATCTCTTACCGTTTGCTACTGCTCTGACACCCTAACGGAAATTCTTTTCCTAATAAAAAAATCGTGAATTAAAAAATATAAACGTGTTTCACACTATCAGTTGACATCATTGGCTGAAGTTAACATGCATAAGAGCAAAACAAACCTAATCAGCAACCTAACATGATCCTCACACTATTAGTTGACATCATTGGCTGAAGTTAACACAGCCCACTATTTTTTTTTAAAAAAGAAACTACAAAGTTTTCAAAACAATGTTTTTATTTTTTTTTATAAAACCAATTCAGAAAATCATGGAAGGACTCTTTCAAAAATGGGTGTTTTAACAGGACTGTTTAAATTTTCTATTTTGATTTGTATAGCTTTTATAGTTGAACACTAAAAGAAAAACATTAGCTATAATCTACTACCAAAAGTAGAGTTGATTAGAGGTGCAGGACTCAATTAATTACCTTCTTACAGATCATTCACATTAGCTGAATCTTCTTCCTTGATAACGTCGTTCCACGAATTTCGAATCGAGTCGTGTGTATAGATCAATGCTTCAATGAGAAAAGCAAGTAAAAAACTTCAATCCAAGGCCAATAACTGTTTGTCCATATTGAAAGCCAACTCTGTAGCAACTGTTGAAAGTGTAATTGCCAAAATATCTAAAAATTTAATATATTAGAAATAAAGAACTTAGTACCAACCAAAAATAAATTTTTATAATGAAAATGTAATACCTTTCGCCATTTCAAGTTACACATCATTGCAAAATCCATACTTGATAATCTCAAGCTTCATACGCTGATCCAACATAATTTCACATTAGGACTTCAAATTATTTGACATTTTATTCGGGGAAAAGAAAAGATCATAGTAGTAAGAGGTGGAAGAGGCGCTTGCCTAGGCAGCTAAACAAATTGTAACTTTTCTCACTCATGATGATTGATCTTCAACCGTGTAAAATATGTAACAAAGCAAGTGGTTTTAATTAGACTCTGAAAGCATTTTCTTAGGTAAATTCCCATATCTAGTAATTAACATGTATGTCAAACCCAAGACCTAGGGGTGTAAACGAGCCGAGCCGAGCCGAGCCTGAGCTTGACTCGGCTCGTCATGTTTTTACGAAGCTTGAGCACGACTCGGTTCGAGCCTAATACTTTGAACTCGAGCTCGGCTCAAAAGTAAAACCTAAAAGCGTGAGCTCGGCTCGAAATAATTTTAGAACAATTTTAAAAGAGATAAAAGCTCGACTCGAGCTCGCTTCAAAGCTTAAATGAGCCAAAACTCGGCTCGAGCTCGGCTCGCCAATGTTAAATAATAGGTATACTATATATAAAATAAAAAAATATAAAATTTGTTTGGGCTTGTTTAGGCTCGCGAGCCTAAACGGTTTTTGTATGAAAAGCTCGAGCTCGGGCTCGATAACTAAACGAGTCATGTTTCCAGCTCGGGCTCGGGCTCGTTGCGGCTCGACTCGTTCAAGCTTTTTACCAAGCCGATCCCGAGTAGCTCTCGAGCCGATCCCTAAACTTACTACAGAAATTGCACTAACAAAACAAATAAATAAATCATAATACATATCCTGCTCCTCCTGAAGAAATAAATATATTAAAATCACTTCAGAATTAACCAAAATGCAATTCAGCATTTAGATGCATCATGAAATCAAAACAACAAAATTAAAAACATGGAAATCCCTAACTACTAAACAGCAAAATCAAGCTCCAATAAAAAAAAGGAATCGTCTCTAAAATGCTGATGCTAATCGAGGTTTCAAATATTATAGGGCCTAACTACTATCCAGCAAAGATGCGAACATGGAAATCCCTAACTACGAATCTAACGTAACATCATCAATCCGACAAATTGTTTATAACAAAATCATATTATTGAAGCAAAATACAGAGTTTAAACCCTGGAAATATGTAGGTCGTCGCAGAAACCTTAACCGCGATGGATCAAAACCCTAGATTCAGATATAGAAATTAAATTGAAACACAAGTTTAAAAGTGGCGATAACCTCACCTGAATTCTCAGCGAAAACCTGTTTCTGTCGTCGTTTTCACCGGTGGTCGCCGGAATATCAAGTGCTGTCCGAACCCAAGCAACACACGTAACCACCACTCCTGGAAACAAACATGGTTGCGACTCCTCTAACTGGAAGTAAACAGAAGTTGTGAAGATGAATAATGAATGAGGTGGTGAGGAAGAGAGCAGAGATTTCAAAATTCTATGGTACCGTAGAAGGACTTTGAGAGTGGAGAGAGAACACTGAAGAGGAATGCTTTTTTTTTTCATAGAACTCGGAATTTATAGGGTATACGAATGAGGCAGATTTGAAGGTAGGATTTTTAATTTTGAATTTCACTAGCCTAGCAGTCCCGCCCTTTTAACCCAATTAGGTGTTTAAGCATTATTAGGTTGTACATCTTGCATAAAAAATTGTATGTGTTAAGCTTTTTTTAATAACACCACTATCATTACGTGCCCTATAAATGTTAAACTTTGTTAAGTATGCTATTAAGTTATGCTATAATAGAACTCCAGCGAATAAGCATTTTATAAAGCTGATGTTTTATGACTCAAATATCATGTGTCATATTACAGTTTATTATAATAACACCACAATGATTAAACGTCATATAAAGGTTAAAGTTATAAGACTTATGTGATCAAGTGTCCTATTACATTACCACATAATGGGACACTAACAATTAAATGTTTTATAAATTACTTTATTAGGATCTACATTTTAAGTGTCCTATTAAGTTATATGATAATAGGACCCAAAGAATCATCCATCCTATTATATAGCTTTTTAGGACACCGGTTTAGTAACGTATATTATAAAAGGACCCTAAAAGTTCATTCGTCCTATTAAATAGTTTTTAGGACCCTATTTTACAAGCGTCCCACACAAAAGGTCCTTAAAAGCCATTTTTGTTGTAGTGAAACTTGGTAAAACAAAGTCATTATGAATTTGTGGTGTCAGTATCTCTTTCATGTAGATATTACTTGCTATATTAATCATTTAATTTTTCAAATTCCTCTTGAACACTCACTGCATTACTTAAAGTTATCAATAGAAAGAGATACTGACACCACTCTAAATGCATTTTATTTATTTATTTATTTTACGATTTAATTAAATATCTTTTAACATGAACATTTTAACTTTAATATATACTAATTAATTGAACCTCATCATCTCAATTTCACAACTTCTACAACCCATTTATATAAATTTAGCATTCTTGTTTATAAGAGGTGACATATGTAGAAATTAAGATGTGTATAACAAAATTTCTTTATTACATTTTTAGGTCAAATTAATATAGGCATGGTTTGACAATGCAATTTCACTAACTTTATTTATTCCTTTCAATTTGTTTTGTGGTTTACGGATAATACAAAGAGCAATTCTTTGTTTCTGTCACAAAGAATAAAACTTTACCATAACAATGCTTCATATCCAAGAAAATAGTTTTATGAGAGAACATCATTAATTTATCACAATGACATTGCATGCAAAGTTGTAAGCAAATAAAGTTTCAAATTAGTAATTATTAACTCTGGTTGGTGGATTATAACTTTATAAAAATATGTAAATAACAAACATGATAACTAAATCATTTGTCTAGAGTCAGTATTACTATGTGACATGTCATCATCATCATCATCATACTCAGTTAATCCCGCCAATAGCAAAAGCTAAGGTAGGGTCTGAGGAGGGTAAGATGTAGACAGCCTTAACTCTACCCCAGGGGAATAGAGAGGCTGCTTCCAGTACTATGTGACATGTATATCCTGGATTTATAAGTTGCCTGTTGCTTTAAAAGTGAACTTTGAAAAAAGGCTTAACCTTTAGAAAGTCTACGTAATCATGGTGAATCTACTAAGGTTAACTCACATAAAAGATAGCAAAAAATTCTTGGACCAACAAGAATAGATTATCTTTTACGTCACAATTTGCCCACACATACAATTAGATGAATTCATGGTAAATCTTTATTCAGCAAACCATTACATCAATATTCAGGTCCATATGTACATCAACAATCAAAAGTCAAAAGCCATGTATTACGAAGAAACCGAGTCTGATTGATTTACATTTTACTTTCAAAAAAACTATTGTAGTTCAAAAATTCCCATAAAAAATATTAAGAATTACAAATATATTGTGAAATTTTGCTACCTGAAGTTGTGTAGCCATCATTTTCAAACTCGATGACATACCAGATGTGTTGTGACGCATCCTACAACTTGTTTTCACTGCATATTTATGGATATATAAGTTCAACCATTAATTTACGATTAAACTGAAAACTGAACAAAATCAAAAGCAAGTAAAAAACTATGGGATTTGTCAAATACCAACCTTCATGTGTTGCCTCACAAAATAGAAGAGTTGTGCTGGTCTTGACTAATGACGGGATTCGATTCAATCAGTTTCAGGGACGATTTTGTAACAGCCGATCTAGGTCAGATTGAATTCATTTGGTTCATCGCTTCATTATGAATGTGATGATTAATAATGAAAAATGGCACACAATTAAGTATACATTGAAGATGGGTAAATGTTACGGTTTCTGTGATACCCCACAATTTCAGGTTCTCACTTTGACTAAACTCTAGTTACATTCCTTGCATTCTACATAACTAGGGTTAGCTAGATAGGACACACGTTGCACAGTTATAGGTTAATAACTGCATGAAGTGGTAATTCGGGGAATTACCAGTTTGTATACATGATTAGTGAACCTCGGACGTTGGTGAACAATGAAGTTAAATAATTATGAATTAATTGATTTAGATTGATTGCAATTACGTGCTACTATGATACTCTGTGAAACTATGTGCAAACTGTATGTGATTACGTGAACTTAAACCGAATACGTTAATAAAAGTCGTAATGGGTGGACCGATAGGATGGTTTGTAACAACCCGGTCCAGACCCCCAAAAATTTTTCGCGATTATTTTAATAGAGACCCGTAATAAACGAGACGATAGTGTGCGAAACTTAGAACTGAATCATTATAAATAAAATATTATTATGTAACGCGTTGCGAGACCGAGTTTAAACGCATTAACGAACCCGGCCCGTGCCCATTGCTTACTCACCACTCGGGACACATGGCACCATTCTAAGGTGCCATGTGCCCACCCATGTGTTTACAACACAACACACCACACCATGTAACACCCCGGTCTTATGGCCCAGAATTTTTCACGTCTAAAAGTATTATAATAAATAAACGGACAATAAAATAATTATGTACAAAACGAATACGAAGCTGAACCAGTGAGTTACATAATTAATTTGATGAGAGAAATAATATTAAACGCGTTGCGAGATCAAACCGACACCCGATATCGAACCGACACCCGATGACCATTTGGTGAGTCATTGGGGAGGACACTTGTCCTCCCCTCCTCTTGACAACAACAAGAACAAAACCATTGAACTATCAAATGGTTTTTAACCAAAACCAATTATAAAACCCAAACCAAACCCTCCCTACCCATTCTTCCTGAATATACATATCGATGAGAGAGAGAGAGAGAGAAAGGCAAGGAGCCGGTGGCTTCTGCCGCCTTCTATGGCGGAGCTCCGGCAGCGTCCCCCCCCCTCCTCAACAACCACCACTCCTTCACCTAACAATATTATAAAGAGAGAGGAACAGATCTGAGATACAGAGAAGGATAGAGGGAAAGGAAGTCGGCGGCGGTAGTTCAAGGAGGAGGCCCGATCGTTTAGAGAGTCCTGATATTATTTCTATACTTCCATTCCTATAACTAATTTCTGATTGATTTGGAGTATTATCAAGATGGTTTAGTTAGGGTTTCGATTTAGGGATTCTAAGTTGAAGGCTACGGATGATAGTGGTGGGTTACTGAAGCAACAGTGGCGGCAAGTAGAGTTATGAGGTGGTGGTTCGTAGGGTACCAGGCGGCGGCGGCGGCTGCACTTAGATTGAGGATTCCGGTTAAGGGTTCCGACGAATTGTATTTAGGGGAGGGAAGGCGCTGGTCGAGGATTGACGAGCCGGATTATTGAGTTGAAGACAAAGATGAAGGGACCAGACCCGAGTCAACCCAGTTGACTCGGTCAACAAAAGTCAACAGGACAGAAGGCTTGATAGGAGGTATAAGCGTCAAACTCGTTATCATATTTATAAAATAATACTCGCGTAAGCACGTGTGGGACTTGAAGAGCTTGCTAGACCTGACCCGACAAACAAGACTAAAATAACTAATGAACTTACATGAAACTTATGAATTGTTTAGGCGAGTATTTGTGTATCATAATGACTTGTAGTTATATAGAGAATAAGGTGATCTTGTTGTATGGACTTGAACTCACAGTTAATTGGTCTTTGGTATAAAGATGGATCACCTGAACATAGGATGGTGGATATGATGGATGAACTGTTGATTAGAAAGATATACACTGTGAACAATTAGGCGTCATAATATCAAAACATAAAGGATCTGGACGAATGGATGACATGGATAAATAGGTATGACAACAAAGATTTTGGATGAATTGATATTACACTTATGCATCAGACCATACACTAAACATATGAAATTCAAGGAGTAGTAATAATACAAATATTATTATTGGTATTGTTACACGATTCTAGATAATAAGAATTAGTGATTAAGATTCGGATATTTGGTTGAACACAAACAATATAGAGATAACGGTGATTTGGACACTGGACACTTAACACAAATTATGCGGACATACGACATATAGAATGATTTGGATATTATATACTTTTGGAATTTAAATATGTAAATAAACTAACTTCTATGAGGTAATATAGATAAACAAGATCTGAACAGTAAGTATGATATGAAGGACTCTAAACAAATAAACACTTATATGTACTTTTAGACAATTGGTTAAACGGTAATGGCATTAAAATAACAGACACATAGAGAGACCAACAGTTGGAACTAGACAATATTACCAATCAAATGTTCTAGCTCGTCCACACGTGTAACCGTGAGATTGGTTACACGCACTAATGTTTATAAATATTGAGTAGGATCTTGCCAGTGATGGATAAACGGAATCTTGACCTGGGATGTTATGTGACCATGTGAAACGCTGCTAAGGTGAGTTTCGTGAACCTCCCCTATTTTTCTATTAAAACTGTTTTGGGGTGAACACATGTTTCCAGTAATAAACCAGTGTGACAGTGACAACCAGTATGATGTGACAAGGTGCTCCCGATACCAGATTCACACTCATTAACCCAAGGGAATTGGGCCACTTAATATATGGGTAGTACTACTTGGGGAATCCCCCACGCACAGTGGACCCGGAAGCCCGGAAAACCCTCCACTGAGGTCTGCGGACCGTTGTGGCATATATTTTGCCATGAGAATCCATAATGGGAGTAGATGGATTCGGTGTCAGGTTTGAGGTGTGACTTGCACATCACCGTTGTTGAACCATGTAAACTTATAAACCGGATTTTTGAACGATAAACTTATTTTAAAACCAGTTTAACGCACACACGGACTCACCAACATAATTGTTGACCCAAACCTATTTTTAAGCATGTGTTCAGGTACAACTCGTGGAAGGATGGCGAACGTGAGGTATATTACATTAAGTTGCGGATTAGAGCATAGAGATAAGCATGGTTAGAGATCGGATTGACTTGTGGATTGCACCTCATCACTTGCTTCGACGACCGTCGCGATTCGTCCCTGCACAGCTTTGAATTATTTATTTAAGTGATGTATTTATATATTTGGAATTAGAATTTGTATTAAACCTTTAATATAGTAATTGTTACTTCCGCTGTGCAAGTTTGATACCAATTTGTATTTCGACCAGGGCCACCTTGGTCGGGTTGTGACAGTTGGTATCAGAGCAGCGGTTGTAGCACACTAGGATTTTCCTTACGGAAAACTCCTAGACTACGACCGAGAGATCGTAGTTTAAGACTTGAGAATTATCCAGTTAGGAGATACCTTGGACATACATAAGACCGGACAAAGTAGTCGCAAAATAAGTCGAAACTTGAGTACCTGAACACACCAGAATGCTTAATTCAACTAAAGAACCAGCGTAACCAGTATACGAGCTGTGGTTGACACCTAAAATTTATGACTACGACGGAGATTACTAGAATAATTTTGTGAGGTAAATTGACGATTACACTTGATATCACGTAATCGTGAATTTACAGGCACGAGAAAATTCTAAGAAATTCGAGGAATTGTTGAAATTTTAAGTGTCAAACATGGTGACCGTAAACTTTTGCGAGAAAATGAACTCATTTAGAGTCATAACCAAACCTATGATATATCTGCGTAACCAAGTTAAGATTTGAATACGTTATTCTTATTATCACTTGACGTGTTTAGATAGAATATAAATGAATACACCCTTGACTGATGTGATGTTTAGCTCTTAAACTTACATATATGTACCATGAATCTATATTAACGTTACTATTGAGGATAATTTTTATGAACAAGTTTTGAACTAACCATGAGAACCAGGTACCTAACAGAAATTTAATGCTATATCTGGAAAGGAAATTCAAAATACCAAGAAGAATCTTGAACAACCAAGCAAATAAAAGCATTAATCCGATAAGTTTTATTTTTAATTTATGTTTACTGTTTACTTTATATAGTGATGTATTCGTTTACATAGATCATGCGTTTATAACCATAGAAACACTTGTTTGCATCCTTCAATTTATCCAGACCAAAAATTTGTAAGTATAAACATTGATCAGTAGATTCTTTTATTAAAACTTGATTTGTACCGACTTTCTTAGAATTAAGTCGAGTATAGTATCTTGGATAGTGATCACAACGCAGGTTCTAGAGAATATTTACCGTACACTATCTAAAAAGTCAGTAAACCAGATACAAGAAAGCATTAGTTAGCATGAACATCCAATCCTTTTCAACCTAAAGAAATCTAGATCGAACCCTGCGAGAGGTATTCTTAAGATTTAATTTATGTTCCGCCACTTTAATGACCCATGATGCCTTTAGATTAGTGTTAAATTTCTTTGAAGTATCGAATAATCGAAGATTTTCAGGTAGACTCTCGGATTGCTTTAGTTTCATCTTGCTTACCGTAGTGTTAAAAACCTTTTGGTTGGCTTAATAACATATTAATGTGGAGACCAGTTATCCGTATGAAACCTGTTGGAGTTACATAGGTAGGCTCTAACGGGGGGAGTAGACACACTAGTAGTAACAATTATAGGAAATATTTGATGGACGCCAGAGAAGGTAGTTGAAATTTGATAAGAAAAACCTTCATAGTTAACAATTCGACCATATGAGAAGCCAAGATTTAAGATACCAGAGAAAGGTGTATTCCATTATCCTGATTAAAAGTAACATATAGTAGTTAGATGTCTGATTTTTAGTGTTTTTCGACAACTTGTCGCCACATCCTACACCAGGTATCATAGAAAACTTTAAAGACTTAAGAATTCAACCATTATTCAGACAGTATCGATAGAATTAACCAAGATATTAGACATAAGACTGATAAGAGTGACAGATTTTAAGATCACAACACCATATTTTAGTGTTTGACTCACTCAAAAATAAGGTTATTAAGGATTAGTAATTCCAGGATCACATAGGATTTCTCAAAAATATTTCTACCAAGTTTTTGGAGAGATTTCCAGTACGTCTACGAGACATCATTGGTGTGGTGGGTTGGCTGCGGTACACCCTATATATAAACATCAATGATGTGTCGAAAACAAGATTGGGAATCAAACCAAAAACATACCGTAATCTTTGAAATTTCTAGTACATTTTTGAGGCTACCAAAGGTGTGGTGGGTTGGCTGCGGTACACCCTATATATAAACACCTACGGTGCATCGAAAATGGAACTGTATCTGCAATAATAATTATAAATGTCAATTGATAACCCATTCACTGCAAATCTACACTCGGGACATTGTGTCCAATTTCCAAAATTCTAAGGATAAGTTCGATGAAATTTTACCACCCCTTTTGAAATAGAAAAGGTCTTAATGACTTGGTAATCATTGCATCAACACCAAAAATTGGATAATAGAAAATATATGTATAGATTCGTTAGTACCTATGTATACAAACTGGAACTAGATGAAGGTAGCAATGCTTGGACATAAAAACTTAGAACTTATAAGATCGATATTTACCCATTTGACGACTAATGTACACCCAGAACACTGAATAGACGAGCTTGGACGCTTGAGGTATGATACTTAAACATGGAATTTTGTAGATTTGGAAACTAAGACACAACCTAGATTAAACCAACCGAACATGATAACTCTTGGGATACATGTAACAACCGGCAAAATAAGGTAATTCCGTACAAATTAATTAATATGTGATTAACGTAAGTAAATGCAATTATGTGTGATTTAATTATCAAGGCCTTAGGAGATAGCAAGTTCCAAATAGTGCATAGGAATGCATACGTTTAATGGTAAAACATGATTGGATCATGTGCGAATAAGCTATCCGGTATGGACGTTGGCAGTTACCCGGTAATAATTAAATAAACGAAACGGATCCCGGACACCCAGGATATAAAATAAGGGGTATTTTCATGAAATATAATGAGTTTTGAAACTCCAAAAACCATAAATGAAAACGTCTTGTACAAATCTCCCGGTAACGAATAAAATGCGCGTACCGCACCCGATACGCGTATAACTCATAAATTCACCCGGCGAAGGCCTAAATAACCAATCAACGCTTAAATTAGACTATATTTAAGGGTTATTAAAGGTATTTTTAATGTCCGGATAACGCGTGATTAAAACCCGAAAAATACCCGAACGACACCCGAACGACGGGGGATTTAACTTAACAAATATTGGGTAAATATTTGGAGTTGTGGACCCCACCTAGATCCACAAAGGGGCCGGCCTAATGGCCTTTGTAATCCCCTTGCATGGTGCTTTTAATAATAACCTATGAACCTAAGAGATTAAGCATGCATGGATGAACAAGTGTGTAAGATATGGTAGTACAAAAAGCAAGCCTATACCTTGCTTTCTTGTCCAAAAAAAATCGGCCAAGGGGCCACAAGAAGACAACACCAAATCATTCACTAAGATCACACTTGCACACTTGAGAATTATTTAAATCTAGAAAAGATTTCACAAGGATTACCATATCTAAGTTAAACCCACCAAATCCTTCCTTTCCTTCCAATAACTCACGGCCAAACACCCTTAAAGTATCCATCCAAGAATCAATTTTTGTACTACACATATCTCTTAAATCTTTAGTAAGATCACATGCAATCCATGGAAGATATGGTGAGATTATATAACATGTGTTGGGCATTTGAAGAAACAAAGCAAAACTTCTCTTCTTCCTTTCTCCTTGGCCGTGAGGTATTGCACACACACACACATCATTCTTTCAAGTTCAACACTTCTAAATCACTTCCAAACATCCATTCATCCAAACCCCTATTGTGTGTTTCAAGCTTGGAGCTTAACCATTAAGGAAGAACACACTAAACCCCTCTCAAAATCAAAGGTTTTGTCTTCCCTAGCCTTGTGCTAGTAGTAAGCTTCTTAATCTTGTTTTTGATTGTTATTATTCATGTATGTGTTCTTAGAAGCAAGTTGTACATGAAGGGTTTAAAAGGTGGTTTTGAACATAATCTTTAATAGGTTTTACATGTGTAAAATGGAAGATTAAAGATATGAAAATAAACCATGGATTTGATAATAATGATGTATTAATCTTGAAAATATGTAAAGTTTGCATCTAAAACTAAGTAGGATGATGTTTTGGTTAAAATTGTAGAATGAACTTGAATATGTTAAGAGTAACTTTAAATCATCTTATTATGATCATCTAAGTTACAATATGTGGTAAAACATGTTAGAAGTTCATAAATAAAGAAGATGAAAAATTAAAGTTAGCTCACTTAGGTGAATGAAATTTGGCTATGTTGAAGAAATACATAAAACACACATATAATTAGTCTTCCATATGGAATATAAGACTAACAAAGGTGTTTGATACAAAAATAACTTACCAATAAAAAGTTGAATCTTCAAAGTTTACT
The DNA here is from genome assembly GCA_030844895.1 of Ambrosia x helenae. Lineage (NCBI taxonomy): Eukaryota > Viridiplantae > Streptophyta > Magnoliopsida > Asterales > Asteraceae > Ambrosia > Ambrosia x helenae. The sequence continues at coordinate 28,666,864 of CM061231.1, forward strand.
ATTTTGAGTGAAAAATGTTAACTTTGAAAGTAGAATGGAAAAATGCAACTTTTGGAAGTTAAGGGACTAAAGTTGTAACTTTGAAAGTTAGAGGACTAAAATGGATATTTTAGAAACTATTAGTCCAAAAATACAAGTATGGAAAGTTTGGTGTCAAAAATGTAAGAAATAAATTCTAAGGATGAATTTGGTAAATACTAGTAGATATACTTGGGTATTTTGGTATAAAAAGTATATTTTTATAAAAGTGAAAGTTATAAAAATATGGATTGTATTAACATAAAGATTTTTATAAAATAGAGATTTTATAAAAATGTTAAGCAAACTTGAGAAACTTATACAAAAATGAATACTTTTATATAAATGGGAATATGAAAGTATTGGAAGCATTTTTGTATCTAAGTTAACAAGTTGGGCTAAAATACAAACCTTCCAAGTAACATGGGTTAAAAATGTGGATAATATTTCTATAAAACACATGTTGGGAAAGACTTGGAAAATTGACTAATCAAACTAAGATATCGAACTAAGGCGCGTTAACGAAACATACACGGACAAAACATGAGAAAAATGCCATTGCGGCAAGATGAGAAAATATATATTTTTAGGAAGTAAAATATATATATACACGGGTGAAAACTAACAAACACTTTCCTAAGTGTTAAGGGAATTATTCGTGGGAGAAAAGTATAACATAAACAAATAAGACGTTAAACAAACGTATATACTTAACAAGAAAAATTACACATTTATATGTATGTACGCTCGTCTCGGCAAAACTCTAGTATATCTACTTAATGGGAAAGTAGATATGTGGGAAGGAAAGCCGCGACGAGTAGACAAAGATGTATATGTGTATGCCGTACCAACAAGATCCTAGTATATTTATTTGAATGGGAAAATAAATATACGGTATGGTGAGTTGAATCGGGTGTTAAGAATATACAATCGAACGACAAGATCTTAGCATATTTGTTTAAATGAGAAAACAAATGTGTGGCAAAGTGAGTCGGGTCGAATGTTGAAATATGTATTATATCGAGCGATGCGATCTTAAGTATAATTATTTAAATGGGAAAATAATTATATGTTAAGTGAAGTCGAGTCGATGATAATAAGGTACAAGTTAAGGAAATATTAACAAGAGTAATATATAACTTGTAAAATCAAAGGGTAATCTAACGCCAACGAAACCTAGGATACGCGCTTAATTAAACGGGATTTGGAATAACTTGTGGTCGGGAGTTGGGTGTACAACTTGCCAAGGCACATGCACTATAGGAATAGTGACTTATACGTCTAGGACGTTTGTAGGTGCGAGACCCTCTATGCTATCTGCCTAGTAAGCCAGACAGAATTTCAGGTGAGTTTCACGGCCCCATTTTACAGTTTTAACTGGGGGAAAGATATGTTTGTCAAACGTTGTCACATATTGAAATGTTTTTCAAAGGTTAAAATGTGATAAGTGGTATGATGAGTACTTGAGCAGTGATCGCCACTCGGGGTTGAGTCCTCTCTTCCGTAATCATTAATTCAGGGAAATGAAACCGAAAGAATATTTGGATAGTACTATTGGTGCCTGACAAGGCCCACCCCTAATCGATAGCGTCGATTATGCATTAGGTTATGCCTGGGGTGCATATATTCTGAACTTAAGTCGTTGGGTTCCGAGGAACGACTTGGAGCGGGGCATTATTATTAGTCTTGGTTTGGTTATGGGGCTCAAGGGATTGCTCATCATTATAGTTTGTAGGAGCTAGCTACTCCTTACAAAGGCCACAGGTTGTGCAGGTTTCGCACATGTTGTAAAAACGGAATATCGATCGACAAGATCCTAGTATAATTATTTAATGGGAAAATAATTATACGGTAAAGTGAGTCGAGTCGATGGTTGTGAAAATGTTGCTGTTATGAAACTAAAACCTGTGAACTCACCAATATTTTATATATTGACGTCCTTTTAAACATATCTTTCAGGTGACTAAGTGCTGAATAGATATGGGGCTAGTGCGGTGGAATTCGGGATGTCGGATACTGGCCGGGATTTCATTCACTGTTACCTTCGGGTTGGAACATAACCGGAAATACCCACATTGAAACTTAAGGCTCATCGTTTTAAGTAATGCCTTGTGCAATATTGTAACGAGATGCTCATTTCCGACATTGTAATAAATTGACCTTTTCTAATTAAATATAGTTTGTGTTAATCTCGACTTTGATATACTTTCGAGCGTTGCGCCACGTGTTTCCGCCATTGGCGTGGTGTGACAGAAGTGGTATCAGAGCCAAGGTTGTAGCGAACTAGCATTTTTGAAAAATCTAGACTATAACCGGTTTTGGCTCGAAAACGAAATTTTCAAAAATAAAACACAACAAAATATTTTTAGAAAAGAAAGAAATTGTACATGGATTGTACAAGGGGAAATTCCGACCGACTAGCCATGTGTGTCAATATATGAAGTATTAGAAAATGCGGATAGGATGTCTATGTTGCATAGGAATCCGATTTTCTAAGATTAAGTTAATACATATACGTAGTACGGATATTTTGCCAGTAAGGTTGTTGTATCACGCTTCACAATAGTCCGCGCTCCTGCATCGATCACCGGTACCAGCCAAGAGGAAGGATACTGTGGTCTACGAGGAGCCTACCTGCTTGCCTGTAGACGGGATGATCGGAAGGACTAATCTCTATCGCGTTAATGGATGTCGCCACGTTGTTTATGACTTAGAGGCGAAACTAGATCAAGTCTTTGTGGTATGAAATCTCGGTTTTGGATCAGGAAGCTCGGAACTAGCGGGCAACAAGATTACCTGGCAACACAAATTATCATTACGGGTGCACACGTAATAATAGTTTGGGGTGCACGGTAACCTTGGTGGGCGCTAGGGCCGGGATTGGTGATCACTCCTTGTCTTCGTTGTTCTTGTTCTTTAGATTCAGTCTTAGTTTTGATCGACCAATGGGTTAAATGGGAGGTCTCGCCGATGTCCCTTTATTTTGATCCTAGCTAACCTAATAAGCTTTCTTCGACATTACCTTTAAGGTACGAACACGGAGGAGCTCGATCGTCTATTCATGTGAGAAATTTGACGTAAACCCTCGCATTGGATAGTGACGGGAGACGAAAACTTCCTTGTATAGGAGTGGAATGTCTCCGCCACAAAGTTCTTCCAAAGGAGCGGGCATACGAGGATGCGCTGCCTACCGAAGAGATGAATGCCTGGTACGATGCGAGGAATGCTAAACTTGGAACCCAGTGAAGACTTAGGGTGCGTCCCTGCTAGACTAGTGCGTTTAGAGAACGGGACCCTGCGTGGATTAGATATAAGACTCGTGACCGTGTGCTGCGGTGTTATCATGGTGAATAAGTCATGTTCAATCTAACGCATGCCCAGGTTGTCTTCAAGGGTCGAGTATTTTTCTTTTCCTGTAGGAAGAACAGAATTGAAGTCACGGGATTAGGAAGCTTGATCATCGTTATTCTGAAGGCTCGATAGCCTCGTCTGAATCAACAGTATTGGTTGCTTCCAGGAAGTCATGGACGGATAGTAAAATCGGCATGTCGCCTCACACATCCGCGAGTCATAGTGCTTTGTTAAACTTCGATGGTGTCGAAAGTTTCGGCCACTAATCCCGACCGCGGCATCGTTTGCCAGTGTTAGGATGACGGCGTGTAGTAGAACAGCAAGCCCCAGTCGGCGTTTGGCAATGGACTCACTCGGAAGTGCATACGATTAACTCGTGGGAAGCCACTACTCGGTGTATTGAGTATTCAAGTATGGATTAACAACCTTTGCAATAGCGCTGGATCGTGTTCGGAAGATGAATTGTGATGGACCCAGCATGTTGGTACTTATGTCATACTACTTTCCTGAGGTGCAAAGGTTATCATAAGACTCCTCTATCTACCTCCTGTTTGTTTTTCAAGGATTATTGGAAGTCTCGCTTCAGTCGATGAACGCCAGAGTAGGTTCGATACGTGTACTATGCCTGAATCCGTCATAAATCCTAGAAAGTGGAACCACACTTTGGGAATCGTAATCGTAAGGGTGTTCCGTAATTGTCAGAATGTCGCAAGACGCTTTTTGCTGACATTGAAATCCCCCTCGAAAATCGAATGACGGACTACTGGAAGTGGTCACGTTTATCTGGTAAACTTACCCATGGGACGGAAATCCCATTGCTCTTGTGGCAATAACGTTCATCACCCTCGTCATGACGACGAGACTAGTAATCTATTAGGGGCGGCAAATGACGCGAAGTGTTTCCCATCAATCCCCATAGATATTGAGACGTTGCGGTGATTTATAAACTAAGGTTGCAAGGTCCATTCGTTGTGGACACGGTGACCTGTCTAATCTCTTGCCGTATTTCGATACTCTCACGGCGTGGCCTATCAGGAAGAAAGTTCACCGGCCTCGCTTGAGTGACAGAGAGGCATTCCAGCTAATTGCTATCGGTGCTAGATAGCATGTAAGGAGACCCTAATGAGAAGAATGACTCGGCTGGTTTGCCAGAGTCGGTATCGTTTTCATTTTATCGTGGTGTATCGATAAATCGTGATCCTTCTACCTCTACTTGCTATGCTCGTTGTGACCACTACCCTTGTTATCGGGAAAGATGTAGGTTGGTTTCCAGGTCCTACGGATACCAGTCACCACACATTAATAGCTACGACGAGTCTAAGGCTCCAGTCGAGCCTGACGTTGTTGCTCCTATTATTATCCTATGGCTCAAGCGAATCCTGTTGACGCTATTAAGTGTGTAGCTCTCGCTGAGTCTGTTGTTGTCAGTGGTTCGGTAGCACTTATCGGGCTTGATGTCGTTATTTCTATGTCTGTTGTTGAGTTTATTGTTGTCATTATCTGTACAGTCCATATAGAGCTTGATGATGTTGTTCTATGGCTCCGCTCGAGTTGAAGTTGTTGATGTATTTGAGGCTCCTGCAGAAGTGAATGGCATTAACGAAGACGTCTCCGTGACCCTTGCCAAGCCGCTATTACCATCTATGTGTCTTTGTGGAGTTCGTTGTTATTAATTCCATTCTCTTTGAGGCTTTCATTGAACTACTAGTTATCATTCCTTGGACTCTTAGCAAGCCTAACATTGTCAGTGGTTCTCAGGCGTCAGTGGAAACTGTCGATGTTTCTGTTGCCATTGTTTGAGTGACACATAACAAGCCTATGGTCATTCTCTCTATGAACAATATCGGCTTTAGAAGTCAGCTAAATTATGTGGAACCCGTCGAGGATAGGCTCGAGGCTGAAGGTACGGATGCAAATCCCATCTCCACAAGTGATCTGGGACGCACGGGGATGCGTGCTCACCAGAATGGAATTTTCTGTTGATGTGGACTGTGTATCTTCCATGTTGAGCATCATATTGACGGGTGCATTCATGCTGCTGGGTTACCCCCAGCCATAGTACATGCTCGTTATTACATTATAATAGCTGATTGCGTATTCATGTGGTCGCGCTACATTGCTGACGATGCATTCCTAGTGTTTACTGCTCCTGCGGTGGTGTAGCCTTGCTGTCGTATTTCTCTGTGTCGTACGGTTCCTATTGCGGTGTTGCCTTGTCGTCATACTTCTCTGTTGTCGTGTCACTCCCGGGCGGTGTTCCCTAGTTGATGTGCTTCGTGGATATGTTGCTGACATTGCCATGCTATTCCTACTGTCGTGTTGCTCAGAGGGCGTATTGCTACAACTGTTGGATTACCTCGATAACGTGATGATATGTCGTTTACATTGCTCTTGTTTCTCTCGGAATGGAGACATCACCTAAACCCCTCGTGCCGTCATTGTTCTATTTGTTTGATTGTGTAGTGCCGACATTGATTATGTAGGATTTCCGGTGTCCAACGGACTTTCTAAAAGTCGTGCTTAGACACTCTAGCCTTAGTGATTACGTGTGTATTACCCTAAAGTCTGAATCTCGTGGTCGTCTGAGTAGGTGACCGAGTCATGTGCCGACTCCTGTATATGCTCACGCATTTCGTGAGCGGTACATCTTCAGAATCTGAGGCACCAGTGACGCTATGTCCAGCCCTAACCTTTCACGTGCAATTTGGTCGCCCAGCGATCGGTTATGCAAATCAATGTCGGGAAGAAACCCTGTGATCTACACGTGACAAGGCGAGACTTGCCTTTGTGATAAGGGATTTCAAATACGTCTCGAACCTGAAGGTATCGAGAATTTATGAGCGATATTATGATCTATACCTTTGGGACTAGCGAGAGATGAAAGGTTCAATTCATTTATTGCTCACACCAGTGGATTCATTTGGAGTCATACGTACCATACTGGTGGTTATGGGAATACCGTCGTGGACCCACCCATGGGCGTGCGTTGGTGAAGTCCCTAGTATATGATTCGGAGGTTTTATGAACCCTGAATCTAGAAGGGCGTATAGCATTATCTACTCTATAAGGGTACTACCCTATCATTACGAGATGGTCGATCAGCTCGGCCTCTCGATTAAGGTGGTTATTCATTTGATGGTAGGCTTATCTTGCCTTGGTGTCATTGAGTATATTCTTGGAATAGTCGAACTCTTTCGAGCTTGGGTTGATAGTGGTGTTCCCAATTATGCTTTAACTAGCATTACTCACGCGAGAGTAAAATACTCGGTTCTCAACAGACACTGTTGGAGACACCATAGTGATATGAGCTGCCAGGTCAGGGCGTATGGCACCGGACTGATCAGAATGAGCTTGAAGGCTTATATATTCCGCCCATATGTGTGACTACCGAGGCATTGAATGGGATGCCTTATGGGAAGGCTCAGGACTATTACTTGTGGTGCGATATCAGTCGCTCGCTTGTTTAAGCAACGACTTGAGCGCATGAAGCCATCAAGCCAAATGTGAAATCTATGCTAAATGCATGCATCTATGACCCGATTTCACCATTTACATAAAAAGATTCCGAAAGGATGGAACCTTCGATGAATGAGGGTTTTGGTTTCAGGACTCCTTTCACTCAGATCTCTGCATAAGATCTGAAGGTCAATGTAAGGGCATGTGGCCTGTATTATTCGGAATTGATTTACTAGGTTGCTATTGACGATAGAACACTAGTGCCCATGAAGCACATATAACAGAACTGGTACTGGATACCCATGGTTTGGGTGGCTACTGGTGTTCTGTGTACTTGTCGCAATGGGGGCCAACGTGTTCATATGTCATAATAAACCTTATACGTTGTTCATTGCGACAACAATTTATGATGTTTCATGTATCACTTTTCGGCATAGACCTATGTGCTGGAAGCATCTTGTCGTTGGTGTTCGAATCGACTAGTAATTCTCGAGGATTGTGAAATCGTACGGACCGGGCGCCATGTATACACTGCTTAATGCCAGGGAACCGAGGGGTGAAAGCGACGCAAAAACTTTCGACCTCCATCAGTCCATACTAAGCGTCCTAGTACCATTAACCACAATTGCTCAAGAGGAAAGCAGCAATTCAGTACCTAGAGGATTCTACGGGAATAAAGTCCCATTTCGAATGTGGTTGTTCGGTCGACAAGAACCTAGTATATTTATCTTAATGGGAAGGTAAATATACGGTAAAGTGAGTCGAGCCGAAGGATAAATAAAATGGGATACCCGACGAGGTTTCCAAGGGGACTTTTATGTGGTACGGTAAGATCACCTGTTTGACATCACCATGACACCCGAGGTGTCCCGGGGTCAGATGTGACCCAAGTGATGATTGATTGTTGTTTGGAGCCCTCTCATTCCTTACTCACCTATAGCTCCGAGATGAGGCATTGGATAGCTACCTATACTCTCAGAGAGTCGTGGCTAGACACCGAATTGCCGACTTGCATTATATCGGATTCTAGTGGTCACTCTACCTCAAGTTCGACAAACTTTGTACACAAGCATGGGATACTCGATTTGAGACGAGTATGGCTTGTCATTCTCGGACAAATTGAATGTACTTGGCGGAATTGTTCCGTGTTGACACGATTGATGTTCGTGGCAGATCGAATCCATGAGCTTCATCACCAAAATTTCCTATGTGATAGGAATTAGCATCCCAGTGTTCGGGGTGTACTACTCAAAGCCCTTGGAGGGCATACGTGTACATCTCCAGTACGTCGAATGACAGGCGGAGATAGATACATAACCTGGTTTGAGTTATTCGAGAGATGGCCAGTAAATCTTGCAGATTAAAGATTGTTTGGACGAGATGCGAACCTATTAAGAAGTCATACAGACAAGGCGCAGGCCTTAAGAACTTCGGTCTAATAATAGGTTTTCACTGAGAGTCATACTCCGAGGAGGTGTCAATAAGCTTAGAGTTTGTAGTAGGCCAAGTTCCTAATACTTCGGTGGTACGGAGATATCAATCGAAATTGGTCTCGTAATGATTAAGCTCGAACTATCGTAAGAGCTTGGTGGGACTCTAGGTGAATCTTGCAAGCCCAGACTGAGGAAGTTTTGGTCAATTCCTCGACCGGCGGAAGTCCGGTTGACGATAAGCTTTACTATTTCGGGAAACCGATAGATGTGTCAAGGTGGGATGACCAAGAGCTTAGTCGTAGTTGAACTATGACATTGTGTTTGTTAGAGCACTAAGCGTGAGCCGAGCATGAATCTGGGCTCACTAGGAAAAAGGAGATCTCATGAAGCGCAAACACCCCACCCTGTTCAAGGATACTATTGTGATGGGTAACTTGAATTGAATTCCGGGACGGAATTCTCTTAACGGGGGGAGAATGTAACAACCGGCAAAATAAGGTAATTCCGTACAAATTAATTAATATGTGATTAACGTAAGTAAATGCAATTATGTGTGATTTAATTATCAAGGCCTTAGGAGATAGCAAGTTCCAAATAGTGCATAGGAATGCATACGTTTAATGGTAAAACATGATTGGATCATGTGCGAATAAGCTATCCGGTATGGACGTTGGCAGTTACCCGGTAATAATTAAATAAACGAAACGGATCCCGGACACCCAGGATATAAAATAAGGGGTATTTTCATGAAATATAATGAGTTTTGAAACTCCAAAAACCATAAATGAAAACGTCTTGTACAAATCTCCCGGTAACGAATAAAATGCGCGTACCGCACCCGATACGCGTATAACTCATAAATTCACCCGGCGAAGGCCTAAATAACCAATCAACGCTTAAATTAGACTATATTTAAGGGTTATTAAAGGTATTTTTAATGTCCGGATAACGCATGATTAAAACCCGAAAAATACCCGAACGACACCCGAACGACGGGGGATTTAACTTAACAAATATTAGGTAAATATTTGGAGTTGTGGACCCCACCTAGATCCACAAAGGGGCCGGCCTAATGGCCTTTGTAATCCCCTTGCATGGTGCTTTTAATAATAACCTATGAACCTAAGAGATTAAGCATGCATGGATGAACAAGTGTGTAAGATATGGTAGTACAAAAAGCAAGCCTATACCTTGCTTTCTTGTCCAAAAAAAATCGGCCAAGGGGCCACAAGAAGACAACACCAAATCATTCACTAAGATCACACTTGCACACTTGAGAATTATTTAAATCTAGAAAAGATTTCACAAGGATTACCATATCTAAGTTAAACCCACCAAATCCTTCCTTTCCTTCCAATAACTCACGGCCAAACACCCTTAAAGTATCCATCCAAGAATCAATTTTTGTACTACACATATCTCTTAAATCTTTAGTAAGATCACATGCAATCCATGGAAGATATGGTGAGATTATATAACATGTGTTGGGCATTTGAAGAAACAAAGCAAAACTTCTCTTCTTCCTTTCTCCTTGGCCGTGAGGTATTGCACACACACACACATCATTCTTTCAAGTTCAACACTTCTAAATCACTTCCAAACATCCATTCATCCAAACCCCTATTGTGTGTTTCAAGCTTGGAGCTTAACCATTAAGGAAGAACACACTAAACCCCTCTCAAAATCAAAGGTTTTGTCTTCCCTAGCCTTGTGCTAGTAGTAAGCTTCTTAATCTTGTTTTTGATTGTTATTATTCATGTATGTGTTCTTAGAAGCAAGTTGTACATGAAGGGTTTAAAAGGTGGTTTTGAACATAATCTTTAATAGGTTTTACATGTGTAAAATGGAAGATTAAAGATATGAAAATAAACCATGGATTTGATAATAATGATGTATTAATCTTGAAAATATGTAAAGTTTGCATCTAAAACTAAGTAGGATGATGTTTTGGTTAAAATTGTAGAATGAACTTGAATATGTTAAGAGTAACTTTAAATCATCTTATTATGATCATCTAAGTTACAATATGTGGTAAAACATGTTAGAAGTTCATAAATAAAGAAGATGAAAAATTAAAGTTAGCTCACTTAGGTGAATGAAATTTGGCTATGTTGAAGAAATACATAAAACACACATATAATTAGTCTTCCATATGGAATATAAGACTAACAAAGGTGTTTGATACAAAAATAACTTACCAATAAAAAGTTGAATCTTCAAAGTTTACTATTTTGAGTGAAAAATGTTAACTTTGAAAGTAGAATGGAAAAATGCAACTTTTGGAAGTTAAGGGACTAAAGTTGTAACTTTGAAAGTTAGAGGACTAAAATGGATATTTTAGAAACTATTAGTCCAAAAATACAAGTATGGAAAGTTTGGTGTCAAAAATGTAAGAAATAAATTCTAAGGATGAATTTGGTAAATACTAGTAGATATACTTGGGTATTTTGGTATAAAAAGTATATTTTTATAAAAGTGAAAGTTATAAAAATATGGATTGTATTAACATAAAGATTTTTATAAAATAGAGATTTTATAAAAATGTTAAGCAAACTTGAGAAACTTATACAAAAATGAATACTTTTATATAAATGGGAATATGAAAGTATTGGAAGCATTTTTGTATCTAAGTTAACAAGTTGGGCTAAAATACAAACCTTCCAAGTAACATGGGTTAGAAATGTGGATAATATTTCTATAAAACACATGTTGGGAAAGACTTGGAAAATTGACTAATCAAACTAAGATATCGAACTAAGGCGCGTTAACGAAACATACACGGACAAAACATGAGAAAAATGCCATTGCGGCAAGATGAGAAAATATATATTTTTAGGAAGTAAAATATATATATACACGGGTGAAAACTAACAAACACTTTCCTAAGTGTTAAGGGAATTATTCGTGGGAGAAAAGTATAACATAAACAAATAAGACGTTAAACAAACGTATATACTTAACAAGAAAAATTACACATTTATATGTATGTACGCTCGTCTCGGCAAAACTCTAGTATATCTACTTAATGGGAAAGTAGATATGTGGGAAGGAAAGCCGCGACGAGTAGACAAAGATGTATATGTGTATGCCGTACCAACAAGATCCTAGTATATTTATTTGAATGGGAAAATAAATATACGGTATGGTGAGTTGAATCGGGTGTTAAGAATATACAATCGAACGACAAGATCTTAGCATATTTGTTTAAATGAGAAAACAAATGTGTGGCAAAGTGAGTCGGGTCGAATGTTGAAATATGTATTATATCGAGCGATGCGATCTTAAGTATAATTATTTAAATGGGAAAATAATTATATGTTAAGTGAAGTCGAGTCGATGATAATAAGGTACAAGTTAAGGAAATATTAACAAGAGTAATATATAACTTGTAAAATCAAAGGGTAATCTAACGCCAACGAAACCTAGGATACGCGCTTAATTAAACGGGATTTGGAATAACTTGTGGTCGGGAGTTGGGTGTACAACTTGCCAAGGCACATGCACTATAGGAATAGTGACTTATACGTCTAGGACGTTTGTAGGTGCGAGACCCTCTATGCTATCTGCCTAGTAAGCCAGACAGAATTTCAGGTGAGTTTCACGGCCCCATTTTACAGTTTTAACTGGGGGAAAGATATGTTTGTCAAACGTTGTCACATATTGAAATGTTTTTCAAAGGTTAAAATGTGATAAGTGGTATGATGAGTACTTGAGCAGTGATCGCCACTCGGGGTTGAGTCCTCTCTTCCGTAATCATTAATTCAGGGAAATGAAACCGAAAGAATATTTGGATAGTACTATTGGTGCCTGACAAGGCCCACCCCTAATCGATAGCGTCGATTATGCATTAGGTTATGCCTGGGGTGCATATATTCTGAACTTAAGTCGTTGGGTTCCGAGGAACGACTTGGAGCGGGGCATTATTATTAGTCTTGGTTTGGTTATGGGGCTCAAGGGATTGCTCATCATTATAGTTTGTAGGAGCTAGCTACTCCTTACAAAGGCCACAGGTTGTGCAGGTTTCGCACATGTTGTAAAAACGGAATATCGATCGACAAGATCCTAGTATAATTATTTAATGGGAAAATAATTATACGGTAAAGTGAGTCGAGTCGATGGTTGTGAAAATGTTGCTGTTATGAAACTAAAACCTGTGAACTCACCAATATTTTATATATTGACGTCCTTTTAAACATATCTTTCAGGTGACTAAGTGCTGAATAGATATGGGGCTAGTGCGGTGGAATTCGGGATGTCGGATACTGGCCGGGATTTCATTCACTGTTACCTTCGGGTTGGAACATAACCGGAAATACCCACATTGAAACTTAAGGCTCATCGTTTTAAGTAATGCCTTGTGCAATATTGTAACGAGATGCTCATTTCCGACATTGTAATAAATTGACCTTTTCTAATTAAATATAGTTTGTGTTAATCTCGACTTTGATATACTTTCGAGCGTTGCGCCACGTGTTTCCGCCATTGGCGTGGTGTGACAATACACTTGTACACATAAGGCCTTGTACTCCTAATAATTTATACCGGAAAACACGAGTTTAGACATTAAGATTCGGGAAACAAAAATTGTAGTAATTGATGTGTGGAATCTGGAACGATAGAAAATGTTATGGGATTTAGTATAGAAACACTATAACCACGATTTGATTTATGAAAAGATTACGTACACACAAGCACATAAACTCGAACGCCAAATCCAAGGACGGAATGTACTGTATAAGCATAAAAATAAATTCCGAGGACGGAATTCTAATAACGGGGGGGAGAATGTAACAACCCGGTCCAGACCCCCAAAAATTTTTCGCGATTATTTTAATAGAGACCCGTAATAAACGAGACGATAGTGTGCGAAACTTAAAACTGAATCATTATAAATAAAATATTATTATGTAACGCGTTGCGAGACTGAGTTTAAACGCATTAACGAACCCGGCCCGTGCCCATTGCTTACTCACCACTCGGGACACATGGCACCATTCTAAGGTGCCATGTGCCCACCCATGTGTTTACAACACAACACACCACACCATGTAACACCCCGGTCTTATGGCCCAGAATTTTTCACATCTAAAAGTATTATAATAAATAAACGGACAATAAAATAATTATGTACAAAACGAATACGAAGCTGAACCAGTGAGTTACATAATTAATTTGATGAGAGAAATAATATTAAACGCTAAATTTCTTGATAATTATGCATAACTATAAACATAAACAGTAAATTTTCAGCTATATGAAGCAAATTTCACAGAACATGATGTTATCAATTCAACAGTTGGTGGAAATATTCAAGAATATAGTCAAATATTTCTAAAAAACTTGGTAAAACAAAGTCATTATGAATTTGTGGTTGAAGTTTTCATGTAGATATTACTTGCTATATTAATCATTTAATTTTTCAAATTCCTCTTGAACACTCACTGCATTACTTAAAGTTATCAATAGAAAGAGATACTGACACCACTCTAAATGCATTTTATTTATGTATTTATTTTACGATTTAATTAAATATCTTTTAACATGAACATTTTAACTTTAATATATACTAATTAATTGAACCTCATCATCTCAATTTCACAACTTCTACAACCCATTTATATAAATTTAGCATTCTTGTTTATAAGAGGTGACATATGTAGAAATTAAGATGTGTATAACAAAATTTCTTTATTACATTTTTAGGTCAAATTAATATAGGCATGGTTTGACAATGCAATTTCACTAACTTTATTTATTCCTTTCAATTTGTGTTGTGGTTTACGGATAATACAAAGAGCAATTCTTTGTTTCTGTCACAAAGAATAAAACTTTACCATAACAATGCTTCATATCCAAGAAAATAGTTTTATGAGAGAACATCATTAATTTATCACAATGACATTGCATGCAAAGTTGTAAGCAAATAAAGTTTCAAATTAGTAATTATTAACTCTGGTTGGTGGATTATAACTTTATAAAAATATGTAAATAACAAACATGATAACTAAATCATTTGTCTAGAGTCAGTATTACTATGTGACATGTCATCATCATCATCATCATCATACTCAGTTAATCCCGCCAATAGCAAAAGCTAAGGTAGGGTCTGAGGAGGGTAAGATGTAGACAGCCTTAACTCTACCCCGGGGGAATAGAGAGGCTGCTTCCAGTACTATGTGACATGTATATCCTGGATTTATAAGTTGCCTGTTGCTTTAAAAGTGAACTTTGAAAAAAGGCTTAACCTTTAGAAAGTCTACGTAATCATGGTGAATCTACTAAGGTTAACTCACATAAAAGATAGCAAAAAATTCTTGGACCAACAAGAATAGATTATCTTTTACGTCACAATTTGCCCACACATACAATTAGATGAATTCATGGTAAATCTTTATTCAGCAAACCATTACATCAATATTCAGGTCCATATGTACATCAACAATCAAAAGTCAAAAGCCATGTATTACGAAGAAACCGAGTCTGATTGATTTACATTTTACTTTCAAAAAACTATTGTAGTTCAAAAATTCCCATAAAAATATTAAGAATTACAAATATATTGTGAAATTTTGCTACCTGAAGTTGTGTAGCCATCATTTTCAAACTCGATGACATACCAGATGTGTTGTGACGCATCCTACAACTTGTTTTCACTGCATATTTATGGATATATAAGTTCAACCATTAATTTACGATTAAACTGAAAACTGAACAAAATCAAAAGCAAGTAAAAAACTATGGGATTTGTCAAATACCAACCTTCATGTGTTGCCTCACAAAATAGAAGAGTTGTGCTGGTCTTGACTAATGACGGGATTCGATTCAATCAGTTTCAGGGACGATTTTGTAACAGCCGATCTAGGTCAGATTGAATTCATTTGGTTCATCGCTTCATTATGAATGTGATGATTAATAATGAAAAATGGCTCACAATTAAGTATACATTGAAGATGGGTAAATGTTACGGTTTCTGTGATACCCCACAATTTCAGGTTCTCACTTTGACTAAACTCTAGTTACATTCCTTGCATTCTACATAACTAGGGTTAGCTAGATAGGACACACGTTGCACAGTTATAGGTTAATAACTGCATGAAGTGGTAATTCGGGGAATTACCAGTTTGTATACATGATTAGTGAACCTCGGACGTTGGTGAACAATGAAGTTAAATAATTATGAATTAATTGATTTAGATTGATTGCAATTACGTGCTACTATGATACTCTGTGAAACTATGTGCAAACTGTATGTGATTACGTGAACTTAAACCGAATACGTTAATAAAAGTCGTAATGGGTGGACCGATAGGATGGTTTGTAACAACCCGGTCCAGACCCCCAAAAATTTTTCGCGATTATTTTAATAGAGACCCGTAATAAACGAGACGATAGTGTGCGAAACTTAGAACTGAATCATTATAAATAAAATATTATTATGTAACGCGTTGCGAGACCGAGTTTAAACGCATTAACGAACCCGGCCCGTGCCCATTGCTTACTCACCACTCGGGACACATGGCACCATTCTAAGGTGCCATGTGCCCACCCATGTGTTTACAACACAACACACCACACCATGTAACACCCCGGTCTTATGGCCCAGAATTTTTCACGTCTAAAAGTATTATAATAAATAAACGGACAATAAAATAATTATGTACAAAACGAATACGAAGCTGAACCAGTGAGTTACATAATTAATTTGATGAGAGAAATAATATTAAACGCGTTGCGAGATCAAACCGACACCCGATGACCATTTGGTGAGTCATTGGGGAGGACACTTGTCCTCCCCTCCTCTTGACAACAACAAGAACAAAACCATTGAACTATCAAATGGTTTTTAACCAAAACCAATTATAAAACCCAAACCAAACCCTCCCTACCCATTCTTCCTGAATATACATATCGATGAGAGAGAGAGAGAGAGAAAGGCAAGGAGCCGGTGGCTTCTGCCGCCTTCTATGGCGGAGCTCCGGCAGCGTCCCCCCCCCCTCAACAACCACCACTCCTTCACCTAACAATATTATAAAGAGAGAGGAACAGATCTGAGATACAGAGAAGGATAGAGGGAAAGGAAGTCGGCGGCGGTAGTTAAAGGAGGAGGCCCGATCGTTTGGAGAGTCCTGATATTATTTCTATACTTCCATTCCTATAACTAATTTCTGATTGATTTGGAGTATTATCAAGATGGTTTAGTTAGGGTTTCGATTTAGGGATTCTAAGTTGAAGGCTACGGATGATAGTGGTGGGTTACTGAAGCAACAGTGGCGGCAAGTAGAGTTATGAGGTGGTGGTTCGTAGGGTACCAGGCGGCGGCGGCGGCGGCTGCACTTAGATTGAGGATTCCGGTTAAGGGTTCCGACGAATTGTATTTAGGGGAGGGAAGGCGCTGGTCGAGGATTGACGAGCCGGATTATTGAGTTGAAGACAAAGATGAAGGGACCAGACCCGAGTCAACCCAGTTGACTCGGTCAACAAAAGTCAACAGGACAGAAGGCTTGATAGGAGGTATAAGCGTCAAACTCGTTATCATATTTATAAAATAATACTCGCGTAAGCACGTGTGGGACTTGAAGAGCTTGCTAGACCTGACCCGACAAACAAGACTAAAATAACTAATGAACTTACATGAAACTTATGAATTGTTTAGGCGAGTATTTGTGTATCATAATGACTTGTAGTTATATAGAGAACTAGGTTAGAGTCCCGTGGGGACCCACGGTGAAAACCAAAGTAAATAAAAATTTACAAAGTTAAAAAGTAAAAGTAAATTAATAGTGTTAACATGGAATTCCAAACCAACAATGAAACTACCATAAATGAATTATAATTTAAAAATCACCAACTTATTAAAAAATTAATATGCAAAGTCATTAAGAAACAAATAACCATCCAAAAGTGACCAAATCATAACATTATAAAAGAAAAAAAAATAGCATACATGATGTGAAACACAAAGCGATATGGGGAAAAACAAAATTCCGGAAATAAAACATACGATAATACTAAAAAAAAAAATTAATCATCAAATAATATTAATAAAGCCAACGTTGTGCAAAGCCTTCTTATGCTTCCTTCCATCAAGATGCGCATTTAGGTTTGGTTGACTGGTACATCTAACTTCACATAGACCACAATAGAACACATCATTGCCGGGTAGCATGTGCAACCTAAATAAAAATCAATACACAAATAAGGCATCTAATTTTACGTATAATAAGTACATACATATATATATATATATATATAATTCTTCCACTAATATTCGCTGAAGCTTCTAATTTTTGACATCACACATAACATCCTCTTCTTGATCGTTCTTTAGCACCTTCCACAGCCCGAGTTACGACTCCTTTAGAAACTTAGCCGAAAATCGACCACTTCATATCTGCTCCGATTTAAAACTTAGCCACCATAGACAATTTTGATATCACTATTTATTATTTGATGAGAAACTGCATCAATATTTATAGAATAAGCAAGCTTGAAATTCAACTGAAATATTAAGAAACATTAAATGTACCTGAGGAATGGCATGTGAGCGCGAAGATGAGTCATTGGCTCGATTTGGTTCTGTTAGCCTAAAACAGAAATAAAAAATAATCAAAAAAATTATACTATCTTTCAAGAGCATAAAAAAATCACCTCAAAACACTACTTTACCGAATACATGGAATATTGCGCTGAATCAACTCCTTTTTAGTGGCGATCCTACCCAAAATCGCTTTCCATATCCAGCCCTTACACTGATCAGAATCAGCATGATATTCTGAAATAAGGTCCGACTTGTTGCTGGCCAGATTATACAGCTCAAGAAATCATTCTCTAAAAGATAGAGAGTCGGCCCAAGCATCATTCCAAAAGCTATTGTTTGACCCATTCTTCACCCTAGAAATGGATACCTGCCGAAATGATCAACTTTAAAATTAACACAATAGCAAAATTTATAAGAAAACCTTAATCTAAAAAAGAAACAAACCTCTAATGTAGTATTCATTAAAGAATTGGTGTCTAACGTAGATAGCCATGTGGATTCAACAATTTGCTTTTCAAAGAAAAAGCTAAAGTATGACAAAAACCATATAATAACAAAAAAAATCTCTTTAACACTAAAAGTTAGAAGTCAAACTTATACTATTTTAATTTTCAAAGGCACACTGCGTTATATACAAGATGTACCTAAACACTACCTTATATACACCATGTTTAGGACTATTTGTAGTATCAGGCAAAACACTCTCACCTTCCTTAACACTTTCATAAATATCACAATCAACATGCTTTATTATTAACTCATCTTCTTTCTTCCGGCAGACACTTTAGTTTTCCTATTCTTTTTCTTTTTTGTTGTATCATCCATCTTCTCATCTTGCTTTTCTAGAGACTGATCTGATCTTGATTTATGACATCTCAGCATATCTTCTATCTGCAATGCATTGGATCAATAAAACATTTTTTTGTGTATATAATGGGAATGTTTCTCAAAGAGAAAGGACACGTCTTTATATAAAAAAAAAAAAAAAAAAAAACATCTAACATGTTGCCCTGGAGAGTTAGAGGTGGCAATTTTGACCAGTTTATATACACAGGTAGATTTGGCCATTGAGGTTATGTTTTGTCTCTAACGGGTCAAACGGGTAAAACTTGAAAGTCACTTAAAATGCATAAGAATCTTCTAAAAAGTGCTACTTAGAAAATTCAAGAATATTATTCTAATGATATATTCTTGTAACCATATCCACCAAAGTATTCAGCATTTTTTGCATAAAGGCCACATGTATATTTAAACTACTTTCAAGACTACCCAAGTTTGTATCTTGTTTCATTTTTATCAATTACGACCAAAAACATGCCTTGAATATTAAAAAAGGGAAAAAACAATTTTGAACCGTAACATGCTCACACCTCAACACAACTTATTGTCTAAAATTTTTTAAAGAGAAACTTGGTCAGCGGACATGTTATAGCAAAAATTTGGTACAAATAAAAACCATCTACATCTGGCCTTGCATTCGAAAGTAATATTAAAATAATAGTTTTATGCTTTGAAGTTGAGTGTGCATAAAAGCAATGAATATATGTAAGATTATATTAACATGCAATTTGAAACCAAAAAAAACATCTTATCGACTAAATAAAATTAAACGACTTTTATAAGGGTTCAACTAAAAGATCCAATTATTTCTCCTTGTTAAGTTGATGGTGTTTCTCCAGATATGCAACTTAAAAGTAGTAGCAAGTAGTTGTAGATGAGGTTATGCGAAGAAATTTTAAGTCATTAAGCTATGTTTGGTAATCTAATCATAAGTGAATAAGAATAATAATAATATTATTTGTGATTATTATTAATGTTAATCACTAAACATTCAAATCTTATGTTGCGTAAAGGTTATTATATGTCATCAAGCTATGTTTAAAAACCTGTGTATTATTGATTTTTACATAAGGTTTAGATAATATCAATTCTGTGGAATGAAAAACGTTAGATACAACAACGTTAAGATATATTAAAAACACACATGAAACAAAAAAACATTTAAAAATTATTAAAAATAAGCAAATATAGTCCAAATAATAAGGATAATAGTTAAAAAGTGAAAGATAGAGTACATGAACATAAAAGATCAAAAAAAAGTTTAAAAAATAAACGCAAAATTGTTGATCATAAACTGAACTCAATCATTGGCTGTGGTGACTATGTTTGTCAAAACAAACTGCTTTTTGACCGCGAAAAATATGAATTCCATCTGATCTCCTAAAGCAAACTTCTTATCTTTAACAACAGACCTCAACCCTGGTATATAATACCGTTCGTTCCCTTTGTCAAATTCAATATTAACCTTAACATACCAAATACAAACTTAGTTTCAATCCTAGATGATCTTAAATACGAACTGCTAGCCGACCCGCAAAAAGAATGAACGCCCTAACCAAATACAAACTTAGTTTCAATCGCTGCAGCGATTGGTTTTAAATAGGCATAGTCAACCACCTACGCGTTAAGGCGCCAAGACTGATGCTAATATGTTTTTAACCTGCTTGAATTCTAAAGAAAATAACGCGCTGCAACCGCTTATTTGCTCAGGCCCCTGCCCACTTTTTCTTTTTACGTCTAACGACAGATTTAAATAAGCACTCATTTCTGTAAAACTAAGATCGATAGATGAATGCGCCCCATACTGCTCACACAACTAATTCACAGATTATGATGGAACCTAGGCGATCTATGTAACATATATCAGGAATTACACAACAATAAAAAAAACATAAGTGTTTGACCTCACATTAAAGCGAACCACCTAAAGCCTCTACTTTTCGCTTATTCAAGTATTCGCCTACCTTAACCTAAACTTATTACCAGACGTAAAAACATATTCCTTCAAATACAACCTGACCACAACACACACATTTCTTTCGGTTGATATAAAGGGTTTGGTTTAAACTTTTCAAGTGGTATTCTATAACGCGCGTTGCGCGAAAGACAATCGGGTTTCCATCCACGCTGCGCGACATCATTTTATAAACAAACAATAACCGTTTTTATACATACCACTCTTGACTCTTTATCAAACCCGTCTAACTCTTAACAACAATCATCACAGTACCAGCATTCGTTACAAAAACCGAAAAAGGGAAAACAAATAAGAATTTAATACCCTCGAACCCAGGTTGGATCAGCTAACTCACAGATTCCTTTCTTCAGTGGTCTGCATTTAACATTGTTGTTAGGTATAGTAGTTATGTAAGTGAAATAATGCTTTTTGATTTAGGCTTGTCGTACCTTCTGAGCGATCAGTGGCCCTTCCTAGGGTATGTCCACATGTGTGCCTTGCAATCCCACGTCTAGCCACTACGCCTTAAGCTTTATATGCCACCTCTTGCCTAACCTCACTGCTAACAGATCCAAATCAATCCTGTGAAAATAAACATCGAGCTTAACAAATCAGCAATCACATGAAATACAATATTGATAGCAATTGTAATTTCACCATCTTTCTTCTCAAATAACATAACCATAGACCCTCAAATAACATAACCATCTTTAGGAACTAAATCACAAGTAGCAACATCCTCACTGCCCACTCAAATAACATAACCATAAACCCTCCAACTACATCACAACTAACCGTCATACAATAAGGTTAGTTATCTGTAAATTAGTAATGTACAAAACATACACTTATCATCGCCCAATAAGCAAATAACAAATGTTTTTTGTTATGCAAAAACGATAGCTATTGCCATGATCATGATTCTGTGCTTCATCTCTTTTATAATAATCATATTCCTATAAAACCCCAAAATACCCATCAAACATTTTTTAACTAAAAAGACAATTAATTAAGTTGTATCATTACTTCAAACCAAAAATAAATCCCTGTAAAAAAAAATTTTGGCGGGACGATGTACCAAAACTAAAAAGAATCTTGAAACAAAAAATAACCATAACAAATGTATCAAACTTCACCTGTTTTTATATAAATCTTTACAAAAATAATAATAAAAAAATCTTGATCTTCAACAACAACAAAAAAATGGGCTTTAGTTTAGTTAAAGAGTTGAGACCCAATCCAGCGCAGGTTAGCTAAACTTAACTTTCTCTCACCTCATGGATCTTTCAGTCTATCTAATACCTATACATACAATCTATAGATTTCATAACAAAAGGAAAAAATATATATTTACAGTAACATTGTATCTTGTAACATTGTATCTTGTGATTCAATTAAACAGGAAATTAAACCAGAATTCTACAACTTTTAGTAAAAAATGAACTGAAGCTATACCCTGTAACCACCAAATTACAAACAAAATCAGCTAAAGATCTAAACGCAACAAACAAACTTTCAAACAGAGTGTTGAAATCTTTGCTTAAAACTCATTTGAGGGTACGGCATTTAGCAAAAAAAATAACAAACAAAACATTTCCAAATCATCTCACATTTCAAAAAAAGATACAACTATAAATCTAAGGGAAGTAAACAATTTACCGGTTTCGATCTGCTCTAAATCTCGAAATTCCTCACCTGTTGCTGAAAACCGAAAGAAAAACCATCCTTGAAAAGTTTAAACCAAACCCTTTATATCAATAAGAAGTGATGAGTTAAAGAGGCTTTAATTACACATACCATATATTTAAAGAATTCCATCTATGTGTTTTTTCTTGCTTTCGTCAAGTAGAGATTGGCCCTTTTGACAACCATACCAGGTGCTGAAACGCGTCGTTGTGGTCGCTACCAACACCTACAACAACACAAACAGCTGAGAAAGAGTCAACATGTTATAGAAATAGAGCGAACATGCAATCGCTTGCCCAGTCACCAACCGCCACACAATCGTTTCTTTGATGGCAACGCAATCGTCTCTAGTCATCACACGCTCTCAACCGCTCCAACGTAATCTCCACTGCATTTCCGCCCGCTCCGCATACCATGGACACTCATGTTAGAGCTCTTCGTTGCAAACAAAATTAATTAATTCTTGCTGCAGAAAATGTAGAATCTTAAATCTGTAGACCTACCTAAAAATATGTACAACCTAACATTTTATAAGAGAGAAATTCCGCGGCACAAATCGAGTTTGGGTTTTGAGTACCAGTTAACGAATCGATTGCAGTAGCTGATACTTTCCAACCAATTGGGTACAATTAAAATCCCTGGAAAACAATCGACTGAAGTCAAACAAAATCCTACTGAACATAAATTGTCCTGCTAAAATAAACACAAAACTACATGTGTATACCTCAAGCGATAACTACCTTAATCCACGCCCTTCTGTAGACGAATAATAATCAATGGCCAGAACCTAATTGAAAAACGTCACAGTCATTCAATTTTGATTTGTGTCTTTGTACAAAGAGAGCGACCATCATTCCATAAGCGGACCTGAGGTAGACGATTCCACCTACAATAGTACATATGGTGATGAAAAATGCATTCTTTGAAACGCCTAAACTAATATAGTTGAGGCGTTTCAAAAGAATCGCCAAAACTATATAGTTTAGGCGTTTCAAAAGAAGCGCCAAAACTATATTAGTTTAGGCGCCCCCTAAAAACACTTATAATAACAAACCTACCGCTTTACAGTTTGAACCAAAAAAAATGGCCCACTTAATTACCTCGAACCCAAACACAGTCTCTAAATACAGATCAACATCTTACAGAGTTGGCTGCTTTGGTACATCAGTAAACACAGGATCATCAAGGAGTGCAGCTAGTGTTGACTTGAGCTTTGCTTTCTTAACATTGTTACGGTTGTACTCAAGGGCCACATTGTCATCCTCTTTGACACCATGTGATGTCAGTTCACTCATTTACTTCCTATAAAGAAACACAAGAAAATTGTTTCATGTAATTTCGAAGGCATTAATACATAACTTTCAACATGGACGGAGTGTAAAAGACCGAAATGATGCAACTGCTGATACAAAACGCTCAATTAATCTCATTACCAAGGACTGATACTTACCAGTTTATCTGCAAACATTAAAACTGTTAATGAGAAATGTAAGTTAGCATCACATTCTTCTTCAACTCCAATCCATTTGAGGTGTAGAGCACCAGCTGTGTTAATTAAAATAAAGTTGCAGCAAGTTTTTTGACATTAAAAAACAATACATATAAATGGATATGGTTATAACAATGGAAAAAAAGTAAAAACATGAAACTCACTTTCCTCACTGAAGATCGTATAATTTGGATAGTATTAGCAAGTTGTGAGTGCTTGGTCTTAACATCACATATTCTTCAACAACAACAAAAGTTACAAAATAATAATAATAATAATAATAATAATAATAATAATAATAATAATAATAATAATACTTTGAGTAGTAGTTTACAAAGTTAAAAAAAAAATACATTTTGACCAGAGGTAACGAAGAACAATAATCTAAAGTACCTTCATCAAACGCCATTTCATGTCACAAGCTCGAGCTTGAAATCCAACACATGTCATTAAAACATTCAAATATTGAAACATAGCATCAGCAACACTTCGCTGCTCTTGATCAACCTGCAATTCATGTTTAAATGAAGTAACAACGATAGAATTACCATCAAGTGTACAATAACCTGTTAACAAAGCATTGAGGTGACTACCATTTATAAGGAAAACTACCGCTAGTTTCATAGGAAAGAAAAAACAATTGCACTTTTAGAAAAATAGAATGTAGTATTTCCATTTTGTTGGGAGGTGAGTGTGAATAAACAAAAGATAAACCAACCTTCTTATTTAACTTAGGAGCAACTCCTGTGGCTTCTTTCTTTAGTCCTTCATCAGGAGAAACTTTCATAGCAACTTGCAACTTTATGTACCCATATTGACATCCACGTAGTCGTCACAAAAATTCCCCTGAAATTTCATGGTTATTCCATCCAGTTAACAATAATATGGAAACAAAAATGTCATATACGAAAGAATACATAGAAAAAACATGGTTCTTCCATCCAGTTAACCATATAAACAGTATAATCGTTAAAAATTAAAATTTATATGATGAAATCTTGAAAACATAGGAGCCATGACCTTTATCTAAAGAACCAACGCTATGATGAAATCAACTCACAATAACACGCTTATATGATGAAATCTACTCATAATACACGGTTCTTATATATACAATTAATAATATAAACAGCATAATCTTTGAAACCCCTAAGTCTATGTGATGAAATCGATATATATTCATATGGATTGTAGAGCCATTATTTGAAACCCTATAAAACAAACCCTAACTTTTGAAGAATCGCCAATATTAATAATCTACATCCACATACATATATATTATTGAACGAAATAGATTGCAGAGAAAATCAAATAATACCTTCGAACAAAGATCAAAGAAAAAAGTATAGAATGAAAAAAAAAACCTAAATCGCAAAAATTACTAAACAAAAACATAGAAAGCTTATGAAGAAAAGTTTAACCCTTTATGAGTTGCAGAGACTGTTTTGTGATGTTGAAGATGAAAGATGAAAACATCGAATGGTAGGGTCTGTAGATTGCAAAAAAAAAATAAAAAAAATGAATGTATAATATAGAATCGACCTGAAAATGAAATAGCATTGAATCGATGGCAATGAATCTTCTACTGAAAGCTGGAATGAATGATTGTAGGCGGCAAGTAAAATCACAATGAAGATAGTAGTGATGGTTAGAAAATTGCAGATCCAAAACCATTAGGATTTAAATATCGCAGATTCAAACAACTACAAACCATTAGGATTTAAAAATCTCAGTTCCAAAACCATTAGGGTTCCGATTGTAGATTCATATAAAACTAAACTGTCCAGAATTTGTGATGAAGTGATAAGAGAGAATTAGGGTTCGGAGTAGATGAGAGGAATATAGACAGATAAACAGAGAAATGATCGGTAATCTTGGATGATCGGTAATCTTGGATTAGGGTTATGAAATAGTGAGAGGTTTCGTAGGGAAGATGAGTAAGAACAATGTTAGCGGCGGTTTAGGGTTTCACAGCGGCGATGAGAGTTTGTTGAGGAAAGATATGTGTTGTCTGTGGGTTATAGAAATACGAATCGGGTCAGTGGATCGGATTTAGGGTATCCGGATTACTAACCAGCTGCTTGACACGTGTTCAATTGTAATGAGGAGCTCTAGGATGGGGACAAGTGTCCCCTTAGTTACTCCTTTATTAGTAGAGATAGATAAGGTGATCTTGTTGTATGGACTTGAACTCACAGTTAATTGGTCTTTGGTATAAAGATGGATCACCTGAACATAGGATGGTGGATATGATGGATGGACTGTTGATTAGAAAGATATACACTGTGAACAATTAGGCGTCATAATATCAAAACATAAAGGATCTGGACGAATGGATGACATGGATAAATAGGTATGACAACAAAGATTTTGGATGAATTGATATTACACTTATGCATCAGACCATACACTAAACATATGAAATTCAAGGAGTAGTAATAATACAAATATTATTATTGGTATTGTTACACGATTCTAGATAATAAGAATTAGTGATTAAGATTCGGATATTTGGTTGAACACAAACAATATAGAGATAACGGTGATTTGGACACTGGACACTTAACACAAATTATGCGGACATACGACATATAGAATGATTTGGATATTATATACTTTTGGAATTTAAATATGTAAATAAACTAACTTCTATGAGGTAATATAGATAAACAAGATCTGAACAGTAAGTATGATATGAAGGACTCTAAACAAATAAACACTTATATGTACTTTTAGACAATTGGTTTAAACGGTAATGGCATTAAAATAACAGACACATAGAGAGACCAACAGTTGGAACTAGACAATATTACCAATCAAATGTTCTAGCTCGTCCACACGTGTAACCGTGAGATTGGTTACACGCACTAATGTTTATAAATATTGAGTAGGATCTTGCCAGTGATGGATAAACGGAATCTTGACCTGGGATGTTATGTGACCATGTGAAACGCTGCTAAGGTGAGTTTCGTGAACCTCCCCTATTTTTCTATTAAAACTGTTTTGGGGTGAACACATGTTTCCAGTAATAAACCAGTGTGACAGTGACAACCAGTATGATGTGATAAGGTGCTCCCGATACCAGATTCACACTCATTAACCCAAGGGAATTGGGCCACTTAATATATGGGTAGTACTACTTGGGGAATCCCCCACGCACAGTGGACCCGGAAGCCCGGAAAACCCTCCACTGAGGTCTGCGGACCGTTGTGGCATATATTTTGCCATGAGAATCCATAATGGGAGTAGATGGATTCGGTGTCAGGTTTGAGGTGTGACTTGCACATCACCGTTGTTGAACCATGTAAACTTATAAACCGGATTTTTGAACGATAAACTTATTTTAAAACCAGTTTAACGCACACACGGACTCACCAACATAATTGTTGACCCAAACCTATTTTTAAGCATGTGTTCAGGTACAACTCGTGGAAGGATGGCGAACGTGAGGTATATTACATTAAGTTGCGGATTAGAGCATAGAGATAAGCATGGTTAGAGATCGGATTGACTTGTGGATTGCACCTCATCACTTGCTTCGACGACCGTCGCGATTCGTCCCTGCACAGCTTTGAATTATTTATTTAAGTGATGTATTTATATATTTGGAATTAGAATTTGTATTAAACCTTTAATATAGTAATTGTTACTTCCGCTGTGCAAGTTTGATACCAATTTGTATTTCGACTAGGGTCACCTTGGTCGGGTTGTGACATGGTTGGGGTCTTAACACATGGGGTTACACTTATTATGGTCCAAAATAGCGAAAACATCGATGAAAACATGTTGTACGATGAAGCAGGTAACCGGGCGCGATCTGAAGAGCTGTGAGCGGCCGCGCGCGGGCACTAGACTTCACCAAACCGCCTTAAACTACTATTTAAGCAACCTTAAGCCTTTTGTATCTCCTAAACTCAAACCCTAATCGCCCCCACTGCCCTATTTACGAAATATTAACCCCTAAACACCTGCTAAGGCTCAAGAACATCGATCGGGAAGCTTGGAGAGCATTCGGTTGATTGTTTTGAAAGGCTTGCGGTATAATCTTCAATCTTTTGTATTTTAATCTTCTTAAATATGCTATAAAACCTTATAACTAAGTTTGTCCAGGGCTGAAACCTTTTCATAAAGATTAAAAACTTGATGTTTATAAAGATTGAATGGGTTAAATATAATCCTATGCGATTAGAAATTGATAGGTTGCATGCTTATGCAGGTTCTTGATGTTTTAGACTTCTAGGGTTTATGAATGATGATGTTTGTGATGAATAATTAGGTTTTTGATCAGATGTGGTTCTTGTTAATGTTGTATGATGATTATTAGGTGTTATTGATTGATAATATGCAACTAGGGTTTGATATAATTGATAATATTGCATGATTAGAATCTGGACAGAATCTGAATGTCAACTTGTAGGGTCTGTTTTGTGGCTTGAAGATAATTGTTTTGATCGATTCTTTGCATTAATGGGTTGTGCATGGTCTTAGGTTTTTATAATGGGCAAAATCATCCGATTTGGATGTCGTTTGATATGTTTTTGGAATTTTCTTTGATTAAAGATCATGTCAGATTTTCGGATTAACAAACTGGGTCAACTTTAAACAATCATAACCAAAGTTTTACAAGGAATTAGGTTATGAAATTTGGACAGTAGGTTAACATTAGAATAACTTGGCTTTTCCAAGTGGATTCATCCCGTTTGGATGAATACACGATTTTTGGGAATTTTTCTACCACCTGACCTGCTGTAGAAACTTTCTGGACACATCTGTGATGTACGATTTTTCATAATTTTTTTGTTTAGTTTTGAGACAAAGAAAAAATATGGGTTATCAAATGAATCCCAAATAATATTCAGTAAAAATTTGGGAGTTTAATTTATTTGTTAAGTATTTTAAACAGATTAGTTTTCATGGCGCATAATCTGTCCTTAAAACGTAGATTGTGTATTTTGTGTTTATGTGACTAATTGGAGTCCTATGTGGTATGTATTTGACATGTACTTGAATGAGCACTTGTATGGGACACATATGAAGTATAGAACTAATGGTCACCAACATATTCACCAACGGGTCCGTAGGGTTTACTTATTCATGTAGAACCACTAGGTGTCACTTATACGATTTTG
Source organism: Ambrosia x helenae (assembly GCA_030844895.1). NCBI lineage: Eukaryota > Viridiplantae > Streptophyta > Magnoliopsida > Asterales > Asteraceae > Ambrosia > Ambrosia x helenae. The sequence continues at coordinate 28,695,761 of CM061231.1, forward strand.
AACAATTAAACGTCTTGGACAAACGGGTTATATGGTGTAATGGTATTACACATATACCCACTTAGTAACACATGTACTAGGGAGTTGGTAGCACACCCTACTTTGGAGTTGGATTTATTTGCTTGCATACTAAGGTGAGTTTCACTACTCTTTTCTTAAAAGCATGCGTCTCGGGTTGAGACAACTTACTTAACTTTTCTAGTCCGGTTTGGGACTACTTACACATCCCGGGTTGGGATGCTATGACTCCTTGCGTGGGTCGGTTGTTGACTCCTTGTATGGGTCGGGTTTTGCTAGTTCGCAAACTGTGTCCTTGATGAACTAAACCAACTCTATCATCTGTAAGTCCTTCACATACCGAATGAGTTGCCGGGTTATGGCAAGCGGGTTATTAGTTGATAGCGCTATTAGGTCTTACAAACCTCACACCGGCTCGGGGAGTGCGGGAGTGAACTATAACTTAACAGATTTTATCATTGTTGATAGGCAATGATGTAAGGCATGCAGCTCACATTTGTGACTACACGTACATCAGCAGTTCGGTATATCGGTGTTAGTTATCATGAATGGGTTAGCTACCCTTGACATGCGATGAACTAGTGTTTACATGGTTCTTGGAACCAACTCAATTACTTGTTTACGTGGTTTTGGAAACCAGCGCAGTTACATACTCATTTACTTTACCTAGTGAACTCACCAACATTGTTTGTTGACCCACGATTTACATGCTTTTGCAGGTAGTTAGCTTCCGGTGCCAGGATTAGAAAGCACTGCACACTTCACTGCATTTGGGGTCTTGGGCATACACCTAAATTACATATTATGCTTTTGCATTTTCTTTCATATGATTTTAATTTGGGCGCGTTGTTTTGCGCATGGTTTTAAAAGGGTTAAATTTGGTTTACGATTCCGCAGCTTAACCTAACTTGGTTTTTGAAAACGAACTAAATGGTTTGGGCATTTAGAGTTCGTTCATATGACTTATGGCTATGGGATCTTGGTATGTCATGCGCCTCACGGTATAAACCCCGCAGTGAAAATTTGAGGGTGTGACAGTTTCACACTGTTATGGCTTTGGTTAATCTTCCTAAGCTACATCAGTGAGTTATACAATTGCCTTTGGAGTTTGTGCATTAGGGGTATAAAAGAAAGAAAATGGGTAAGATACATATAAAGTGTGTATTACACATATGACATATATAATTGGCATTATATGTTGTACATGGGCCATAAAGGGAAGAAAATGACTAAAAGTAAAACATTTGTGAAGGGACCATTGAACTCCCATCTTAAAAGTTTGATGAAATTAATAATGTTAATGTTAATAATGAAATTTATATTGTGTTCTAATGAAATTATTTGGAATGAGTTGCATTAGTCATTTTTACAATTGTATTAAAATGTTGCACATAGGGGCATAAAGGGAAGGATTTGGCAAAAAGATAGTTGTTTATCTTGTGACCTTTTGTATGCCATCTTAAAAAGATGGTAAAATTACTACTTTGTCCATCGAGCATTGCTGCGGGGCGTTCTTGTGAGCAGGGGGCAAATTTGTATTGTTTTTGCACCATTATCTACGTAACTTTTGGTTATATATAAAAGTAGTTACACTTTTGCCCACTCATCTTTATTCATGTATTTCTTTAATTTCATTTTCGAACCAACAATATAATGTCACATGACACACCCACAACAATGTCTTTATTTGTGGTTCAATTTGTTCTTTACTTCACCTCGTTCTTTGGCAGACAATTGTTTGCAACGTTCATTTAAAAAGAATATTTGGCTTTGGAGTTTGTGAGTAGGGGTATAAATGGAAGAAAGTGGGTAAAGTTTAGTGATTTGTACTTGTGCATTTTCACATGCCATCTTAACTTTAACATTTTGAATATATTTGCCTATTTTCCCCCCTTTATAATGTTGTATAAATAATATAGATAGATAGATATAGATATAAATATAGAAAATATAGATACCACTCACACTACAACCAAAGTATACTAAAATAATACAATATGCTTTCCGTACATAGAGTTGAACATATATAAATTTATGATAGTGTTTGGATGTGCAATTTTACATAACTAATATATAGAATAAACAAATCACACACAAGCACTTAGTTACATAACTTTTATATTTTTCCAAGATGCTAACTCCATGTTATAAATAAACTAAAAACAAATCGTTAAATTATCTATTTTTAGTTCTTACATGAGTAAAAATCAAAGTTCTAATGCAAATATAAAAGCTAAATAATATTATGTTGTCAAAAAATATATTAAATACAACTGCAAAACTACACATACACATTTTATTCAACTTCAACTCTTAGATATTTAAAAGAATAAGATTCAGAATTAAAAAAGAATGTGTTATTTTACATTTAAAAGAATGTCTTAGACTGATTACTCTCACAAAAGCTCATCACACTCCTGCCCGTACAAGTTCCAACGGTCCTTTACTCTTTTGCCGGAACCGGCCCTTGTCCCGGCCGATCACCTTGTTGGTCGGTCAACTGTTCGTCTATTTGCAGGTACTCCTCTTATAAATCCAGCGGGTTTACCCGGCAAGCATCTTTCTTGCCCCGATTTTCGACGACGGTTCCTTTGCCGGTTCAACTAAGACTAGGCTCAACCTCTACGCTGTCTATGGCTTCTGTCTACACTTTTTGAGGTCACGGAACTACCACCAAGTTCGCCAACCGTCAATTGCTCTACCAGACTACTATCCAGGTGCCTTCCTTCTTGTATTTTAGTATAATACACCGTATTTTATTATACAACTACAATATATTTTATCATACTTTTATCAAACAATATTCTACTAGCATAACGTGCGAATTGGATATATATTTGTGTGAATTTTGGGTGTGATTTGTGGGTGACAATGTTTTTTATACCTACAGTGAGTGTGTGTATAGTGGTCTATCAATTGTGCGCACTTGTGATTGTCTGATTAATTGTAACCATAGACACCACAAGTAATGACTTTTCCTTCAGATCGTGTCCAGGAAGGAGAGGTGCAGGTAAGGGGAAATATAGGGGGTGTACCTTGCGTTTCGCTTCTTGGAATGTAGGAACCTTAAACAGTAAGTTGCGGGAGTTGGTAGATGTACTTAAAAGGCGTAGGATTCAGATTGCATGCCTTCATGAGACTAGGTGGAAAGGGCATAGTAGGGCTGAATGCAACGGGTATAAATTGTTGTATTCTGGGTTCGATGGGTTTAAGAACGGGGTGGGTTTTCTAGTGGCTAAGGAACTACACAGTAGTTGTGTGGTGGAAGTGATAAGACATAGTGATAGGATTATGGTGTTGAGGATAGTACTAGGTGGTAAAGTAGCGTTTGTGATTAGCGCCTACACGCCTCAAATTGGACTTGGGGTCCAGGAGAGAAGAGACTTTTGGGAATGTCTAGACGTAGTGGTGAGAGCTATACCTAGGGATGAGAGAATTTTTATAGGAGTGAATTTTAATGGTCACATTGGTAAGGATAATGATGGCTATCAGTCAGTTCATGGGGGTTTTGATTTTGGTGATTGGAATGATCCTAGTAGGGATCTTCTAGAATTTGCGGTGGCCCACGACCTCGGTATCTTAAACTCCTTCTATAGGAAAAGAGACTCGCATTTGGTCACTTTCAATAGCGGGGGACGTAACACGCAAATTGACTACCTCTTGATGAAGCAAGAAAATCGAAGATGTTGGAGAGACTGCAAAGTTCTACTAGGAGAGACGATAGTGTCTCAACACCACTTGTTAGTGGCTGATATAGTTCTGCATTCAAAGTTGATTGAAAGGGAAAGGAAATCTCAACCTAGGATCCGATGGGGAAATTTGAAAGGTGATAACATTACAGTGTTCAGAGATAAGATCATTTCAATGGCATCACCTTCTCTAGGTGGAGATGCAAATCGGTTGTGGGAGGACATGGCAACTACCATTTCTCATGTGGCGATTGAGACTCTAGGGGTAACTGTAGGATAGAAAAGTGGGCACAAGGAAAGCTGATGGTGGTGTGATGATGTGCAGACCAAAGTAAGACTTAAACAAGAGAGTCTTAGGGAACTTATGAGGTGTAAAAACGAGGTGGATAGAGTGAGGTTGAGGGAGAAATTTAAAAAGGCCAGGAGGGAGGCGAAAAAGACAGTGGTAGATGCAAAGAACGCAACCTTTAAGCGGATGTATGATTGTCTAGAAACAAAGGAGGGGCAACATGATATGTATAAGATTGCCAAAGCTAGAGAGCGTAAGAGGCAAGATCTAGGATTAGTGATGTTTATTAAGGATTTGGTTGGGCATGTTTTGGTAAATGATAAGGACATTAAGTTGAGATGGCAGACTTACTTCCATGGTCTTTTAAACGGGGGGAGGACCTACCAACAACAAAGAGAAAATTGTATTCCTCAAAGGCAACATCAAAATAACTGCTACTGTCAGGGCATTACACTAGGAGAGGTGAGGACATCACTTAGGAAGATGGGAAAGGCTAAGGCCGTTGGTCCAGACAACATACCGGTCAAGGTGTGGAAGAGTTTAGGAGATGAAGGAGCTCAGTGTCTAACTACTCTGTTTAACCTTATTTTTGAATCTGGAACAATGCCATATCAGTGGAGGAGCAATGTCGTAGTACCTTTATATAAGAACAAGGGAGACGCCCAATGTTGTGAATATTATAGAGGGATTAAGTTACTAAGTCATACTGTGAAATCATGGGAGAGGGTTATTGAGGCTAGAATTAGAAAAAAAACTCAGGTTACGGTAAACCAATTTGGTTTCATGCCAGGGCGGTCAACTATAGAAGCAATACACCTTTTAAGGAGGTTGATGGAAAAGTATAGGGAGAAGAAGTGTGATTTACACATGGTGTTCCGGCCATATTCTGGAGAAGTTCCGGTAGCATGATTAAACCTTGCATGTTCCATTTTCTGAGTAGATCGGTGACCGATTCATCTGCATGTGTGCTTTTTCGATTATTAAGGTACAATCCATCTATTTTCGATTCTTTGACCTTAATCAGGTATCTAATACTCCATTCTTGATGTTTAGACCATGTTGGTGTCTAAAAGCATTGAATTCATGCGTTAGTGGTGGCCGCCTAAGGCGGAGACACTCTTCGGACGCCGGTCAGTGACCAGAACCCGGTCGTCGATGGGTGTGGTGGTGATGGCTTCAATCGATGACAACTGAGGAATTGGTGAGCCGCGACTAAAAGTTGTGGTTTGGAGAGTGGCTGTATCATATTCTTCTCATATATTGTTTGTTACTTTTAGGTGGTTTATTCAGTGGCTTTGTATTCTATGAGTATGTGCATTGTGAGTAATAGTGGTTTTACAGTAAATCAAGTCCTCTATGTATGCAGTTTTCAAAGTTGGTAGAAAGTCTAATGGATTTTAGTTGAACAAAATATAATATGATGATTTTTCACGAATAAAATCAGAAAAAACTAAAGTTCATTTTTATGGCTACAAGTCTACGTATAAAGTTCAATTTAATTGGTTGAAACATGAGGTTAACTTTTATGGTTTGACACCTCTTTTTTCATCCACAGATGAAAAGAATTAATATATTTAGTGCTAAATTTATGTAACCCTAAGAATTGGTATATTCAGCATATGTCGTTTGGTATCGTGTAGCTAGGGTATCTACAGGTACCAAACTACACTGATATTTCACTAACTTTATCGTGTGCCCGGGCAACTCGCGGGTTAAATACCACTAGTTATTATTTATTGATTAATTAGTCTCATATACTAAATATTTAAAAATAATATATCAATAACTATTACTTTAATCAATAATAATTGAGTTGACAATAACACATGAGAGACTAAATATTAAGGGCTGTTTGGTAGCATTTGAATGGTCATTAAGAGGTCACATATGAATGGTTCTTAGTCTCTTAATGGTTAAAATGTAATCTTAAGTATGAATAGTTAAAAGATAACATCTTTATGGTTGCCTCTTAACCATTCAGACGAAAAGTTACCTCTTAATAATTCAGAGGTTATGGATCCTTAAGAGGTAACCTCAGAATGGTCATTAAAAGGCTACCAAACAACCCCTTAGTCTTTAATCATTTCCAATACAATAGGCATTTGAAGCTAACTAGCAGTCCTACATATGGTGTCTTATAAGAACCACTAGGACTATGTTTCAGTCTCTAATATAATTCATCGAAATGGTAGAATACGTGTTGTGTATTTGAGACTTAGTACCACTCCCTGATTATTCCATCTCGTCTTTGGAGACTTATATTTAGCTTCGAATTAGGTCACTGACAAGATGTTTAGGACTAATATTTGGTCTTTGATACTTTTATAAAATTCGTAGAACTTGAGACAAATATGTGGATACTAAAAGTCACTCATTGATTCTTTTATATATAAAATGTGGATCTGAACATCAGTCCCTGTTTTCAGTCCCTAATATTTATCTCTCCATATTAAAAATTGAAGATTAGTCACTGATACATTTGCACCATTTTTCATTACATAGGAAACTTATTTGGGACTAAAATTCAGTGATGAAAAAAGATCCCTCCAAAACCATATATGCATAGAAATTTTTGTGACTGAAATTTAGTCTCAGTTAAGGTAGAAAATATATTAGCGACTGAAGTCTTATACAAATCAGTCCCCAATATTATCAGTAACTGAATATCAGTCCTCAATGCTATGTATTCGAGACTGATATATCAGTCCATAATAGTTTAGTATCTGATGGTCACTTTTCTTGTAGTATATAATCTAGAAACTATAAAAAAAATTAAAAGAATATAAACAGTAGTGAAATTGAGAGAATAATCGGTAAAGTGTATTTATAGTAGCATCTCTATATTTATATGAATTTTCTATATTTTATGAAGTGGTTGTGAGTGAAGGAGAGTCCAAGGACAAATTATTTAGATCTTCCTTAAAATAAAAATATAAACATGGTGTATTGCAATCACCATTGTGGATTTACTAATTCGACTATGGAGGCTCGAAGGAGTGTAAGGTGTGGCCTTTGGGTTAAAGCCGGTTAACAGTATCCATAAAAAACAGGTCTATATAAACAATTCCATAAAAAAGAGTCCAAAATAAATTTACCCAATAACTGGATATCTAACATAATCTTATTTTCAAATAGGATTAATTTTAAGTGCTTAACCGAGAGTTGAGAACCATATATATAATGTCATTTTCAAAATTAATGCTACTGTTCACCAGTAAACTTGGTAAGACACTGTTTGCCCCTAATAAATTTTTTTTGAAAGTGGTTATGAGTGGAGGAGAGAGCGAAAAAAATAATGATAAACGTAAAGTAGGTTATTTCACAGTAGCATCTTCATTTTCATTCCTACATACATAATGTGTTAATTTTTATTACAACTAAACTTGTACACCATGGGGTTTGAACCCCTAATCTCTTACTATCATAAACCTTATTTAAACTCACAAACACCATTGGGCTATTGACAATGGCCAATGGATACACAATGTGTTAATTAAGTGATACATATATAGCTTTCAACGTACAAAACCTAATACATATAACCAAGGGAAGGATTAAAAACCCATTATAAGAAATAATATCAAAGTAGCAAGTTGAAATTACATCACCGTTAATAAACTCTAGACATGAAACTTATTCATTCTAAAATAATATCAAATAGGTTTCAAGTTGAATTTGACAAAACATATAAACAAACCAAGAATAACTTATGCATGTTTATCTCACTTGGAAATTGAGAATCCTTAAACATAAGGCATAGATCAAAGCAAACATTACACAGAACGTAACCAGAACCGTAGCAATGGGACCCATGAAATCTAATCTGAAACCATAGTAATCTTTGATATATGCGTTCATGGCTGGGTCATATGACATCCCAGGCACTTTGATTGTGTTTTCAGCATCATGATATTGTGAAACGATGTACCCATACACACTCCAAGCTATTGGACAAATCCAGTAGTACCACACCCACCACTTTGGAATTCTCTAAAAGGTTTATAAATGTGTTAAATTAAAGCAATAAAAATGGGACAATTGTTTTATGTTAATGAAAACATACCGGTCTAGGGATGAAAAACCCTGAAAAAAAATTAAAGAGTCCATAGAACAAAACTGCTAATACGGCTGCTGTTTGATCGTTTGGTGTGATGGATACGGTCATCAGCCCGTAGTATGTGAAATAGAGGAATGAACAAAAGCTGATAAAAAAGAACCAAAGAACTTTGGGTATTGTCCAGTCGAACGATACCATTGGATACACTATAAAAGTGAAACATATTGTTTCCACAAATACATATGGAATCTCTACAAGGACCTGAATGAATTTCCTGTTGTTAGAAGCATAAATGAATGATAATGTATATTTGTAATTATTTGTGTGGAGATTTATTCAAAATTTGACCTGTGCCATAGCATATGGTAATGTCGAGTACATTCCAGCTGCTCTTTCTCGATAGAAGACCGTTCTCTCCGAGGCTACTACAGGCTGCGCTGTTTGGCAATTGTTCATACCCACAAAGAATACTCCAGCATATAAGGCCCCGACGATTGTGGACACATTGTTGCTGCTCTCTCTGAATATATATTTTACATTACTAAGAATTAGAGAAATGGTTTTATAAAAGTATAATAATTGATGTTATGTTGAATTGTTTTTAAGTGACCTTTTTTCACCGATCTTCCAAAATGTTATCCCAATCATTAATGATGCAGCCAAAGTGAAGATGTTGCGAACAAGATTATAATCGGGATTCCTCCAATAACTCCACCACATCTTCCATATACAAGACTTGAATTGTCCCCATGTAGATTGAGAATATTGTGTTACAAAATGGAGATCTTCTGCTCCTGGAGGTGGTGTGCTTAAATCTCTCACCAGATCCTTGTTCCTTCTGTGGATCATACATATATGTTTCATTACCATTCTATGTTACTTTATAATAAACATTAGATGAAAACTTACTGATGTAATGTTGATGATTTAAAGTGCTCAGCAAAATCTATCCGAAGACGACTCTCTACAACAGTTGAACTGACTTCTAACATCCATGTTGCTGGATTATATTTTTCTGGCATCTTTGGAACACCGGGAATTTCCTAATTGTATAATAAAATGTTTAGTAACATCTAAGTGTTACATCAAATTAAATGTTTCATATTGTTTATTTTGTAAATTACCTCAAAGTAATCTATAATATTTCTAGAATTTCTTCCTAGTGGTCCTGCATATATTACTTGGCCACCTCTTTTCAATAGTAGCAACTCATCAAAGGATTCAAAGATATCAATACTAGGCTGATGAATGGTGCAAACAACAGTTCTTCCCGTATCAACAGTGTTTCTCACTGCCCTCATAACAATGGCTGCTGCTCTTGCATCAAGACCAGATGTCGGTTCATCCATGAAAATAATTGAAGGGTTAGCAACAAGTTCAACTGCAATTGTTAGCCTTTTTCTCTGTTCTGTTGATAAACCAGTAACTCCTGAAAGTCCTACTATTGCATCCTTAAGGTTGTCCAGTTCAACAAGCTCCATAACTTCGTGTACAAAAGTCTAAAAGGTAATAAACAAGAAGAAATTAACATATCATGCTTCTTAATTAATATCATGTTTAACTTAAAAATGATAGCCCCTACCATCTTTTCTCTATCACCAATTTCTTTTGGGAGGCGAAGAAAAGCTGAGTAAATTAAAGATTCACAAACAGTGATATTAGGAGAGTGGATATCAGTTTGCTCACAGTAGCCAGAAATTCTTGCAAAAGTTTCCTGTTTCTTTGGAAATCCTGAAATTCGTATATCTCCTTCTATATAACCACTTGTCTTTCTTCCTGCTAAAACATCCAAAAGTGTCGTTTTACCAGCTCCACTTACGCCCATCAATGAAGTTAAAACTCCAGGCCTAAAAGCACCAGTTACTTCACAAAGTAACTGCAACCTAGTTTCCGTCACTCCTTGTTCTCGCATTTCCTGTTTAATTAGTTACCATTGGATTATGTAGTTATTTTTAGGTTTCTAAATGGGAATATAATCTTAAAAGAAGAAAGGAACTTACTTGTGGCATATCAACAAAATAGTTCATGTTATCAAATGACATTGAAAGGGGGGTAAATGGAAGAACCATTCCCTTCTTACGAGCCTTAGCATTATGGGAGTCTGATCGTCTTCTTTCAAGCTCCCTTCCAATGTATCCTTCTACAAAAGTCATGTATCAAAAAGGCATGCATGTGTTTATGTTTACAAGTGTTGATTCTTGGTTGCGACGTACCTGTTTGAGCTTCCATTCTTGTGGTTTCTTCTTTTGGCACGATTGCTTGTGGTTTACCAAGGGCTGATTATTTACTCAGTGAATTAGGATGGTTAGTTCACGCTTAAAAGTTATCATTATTAATCTTTAATGACGAGACTTACGATCTAAATACGTGAGAGCAAAAGTGAAGAGGACATTGAAGAGAACTACAAAACCTGCAAGCGAGGCAATACTAATCCAAAACCAACTTTCTTGGGTTGGGATATCCATGTTCTCTAGTATCGCAATGCCCACTCTAGTTGAATTGTCCATGCTCTGTGAAGATCACAACATTTATAACTATGATCCTTTTATTTACGTGTGTATTTGTATTAAATAACAAAGAACTTACCATCTTGTTCATCCACCTAGGTGCAAAGAACTCATTTACTGCAAAGGCTTTGAAACCATATGACAAAGGTGATACCCAATATCCCCACTCCCACCAATTAAGAATTTGAGTTTTAGGAATGATGAAACCGCCTAAAAGAACTATGGTGAGAAGAGCAAGAGTTCCACCTGTGTTTGCAATGTTCATTGTCCTACATATTCCGGCAATAAACCTAAAATATCCCCCTCCTACATTCTGAAGCATAAAAACTAGCAGGAAGTGCTTGAAGAACCTAAATGAACAATAACATGATGCATTTTTCTATTAATAATGAATAGTCTAAAATAGTATTTTGCAAGAATAACAATTAATATTTATTACCTGCTAGCTTCAGGGGCAAGGCCAACACCGTAATATACTATGGCCATCCAAAGACAGCTCTCTAACAAAGATATTGGTACACGAAGCAAAAATGTTGGAAGTGTATATGCCCATGGAGGGTGGAACAAAAGGTCTCTTTGCTTGAAAATTACAGGAAGCCTTATTATGGTTAGAGCAATTTCAGCAAGACCATTAAACATATTCAGAAGCAAGCTGAAGGCAAGCGTTCCAATGTAGGTTAAACCATCTTGTTCATTCCTTGTGTGCATCCTACTCCTAAAAAACACTGTCATAATAGTAAAAGATAATATCATGAATTGTACAGACTTGAAAATGTAAATGGGGCTGTTTCTTTTGATCAATAGCCATTCCTTATCCCATGACGCCTTAAGCAACTCCCTTTTTGGGACCAAATATTTCTTAAAGACTAAAGATGCTTTGTGGCTTTGATTTTTGTCATAAGGGGTTGAAAGATCATTGTTTAGCTTTTCACCCACATGGAAACTCTTGAATCGTTTAACAAATTCACTAACTGGGATATATCTATATGGTTTGCTTCTATCTGCCCAATATTGTTCTTGATCCTTTCGAGAGGTGACCTGTTGATCATGAGTATATATGTGAAAAAATGTTTACAATTTTAATTATAGGCATGAAATTTATCAATTAATGGCAATCGCTACCTCTTGCAAGAAATCAGAAGTGCCCTTTCTTTCAGGTAATCTAAATCCACAACTCTCAAAGAACTCTAGAACATTTTCTCGTGGTCCTTGATACACGATATGTCCCTCTGATAGTAGTATTATGTCATCAAAAAGATCAAAAGTCTCTGGAGCAGGCTGTAGTAGGGACATCAAGATTGTTGACTCGGTGAAATGTACAATTTGTTGCAAGCACTTCACTATCTGAAATGTAGTTGAGCTGTCTAGACCTGTAGATATCTCATCCATAAATAAAGTTTTTGCTGGTCCAACAAGCATTTCTCCTGTTTTTATTTTTGAGAATATAGTTATATCAAAATTTCCAATCTTACATAAATCATAATAAGGAGTAATTAAGTAATGGTCATTTACCTGTAGTGACTCGCTTCTTTTGTCCACCCGAGATTCCTTTTCTCATTGCATCACCAACATAGGTGTCACGACACATATCCAAGCCTAAGATCTGTTTTCGTTTAACAAAAATGTGATGCGAATTGTGAAAGCATTCCATGTTTAGATAATATAATCACAAATAAGATTACAAAGGAGTAAAATTTGAATAGGTGGCCGCTTCTTACCCTGAGAATGTAGTACGTAACCAAGCTACTACCATATCCTTCTATAGCAGTTCCCTTCATGAAAAGGTCGACATCAGCTTCCGGGAAAATTCCTGCTTGCTTCTCTCTTCTTGCTAACTCCGCCAACAACTCTATATATAATTGTTTTGTTATTTTTCATATCCGTTTAGCTATTGTAAGATTTAATACAACAATATCTTCTTAAAAAGTATCACCTATTTTTGATCCGACTCCTTGGCATCTTGCAGCGAAATCAAAGGTTTCCTTGACAGTCATTTCTCCAACATGAACATCGTACTGGCTAATGTATGCTGAGGTCTTTCTTGGTTCAAATTCATTTAGCTTATGGCCATTGTAAGTAATCTCTCCTTCAGCCTGTTTAGTTTATATGTCACGTACTAGCTATGTTGATTTAGCTTATGATCATTGTAATAAGTACTAATGTCATTTTAGAAATAAACTTTGGGAAAAAAGTGTAATGTTATTGTTTAATTTGTTAAAAGGGGTTTAATATTGAATGAACGATGTCCAATCTAAAGTTTTCGTATTATCCATATGCCAATGTGATTTTGCTAAATTTATTTGAGTGTGTGTGTGAGAGAGAATTGAGATGTGAAGGGGAGTTAGGTGTTAATTTTGTACAAATCAGTTACACATCAATTGAATCAATATTTTTATATATTAGATATTTTTTTATTTGATTTTGTAAAGAAAAAATAACATTATACTTTGGTTTTGGTTTATTTTTGTTTCAAACCCTTTTGTTTCCAAAAATTTTTTGGAGAACACATTTTTGCTTTTAGTTATTTTTTTTTTCATTTGTTTAATGAATGGAGTTTAGAAAAATAAACATCTAAAAACAAAAACTAGATGGTTGATTTGATTGTTAATTAAATGTTTTAAAAAGAAGAAAGAATATATGAGATAAAACAATGGATTGATCTAAATAAAGGAGTCAGTTTAACAAAATTCAGGGTTGTAAAGATTATCTTTAGTACCATGGCATAAAAAATACCATTGAAAAATGTCCGTAAGTACATGATGCAAATCTCTAATGGTTTAATTCGGCCTGACTATATATTTACTAAAACTGAAATTATAATACTAAAGTGCCTTTGGTCTATTATTATCAAGGAGCTGGATAAGGTTGCACCTTTTCTAGTAGTGAGGAGTTCAAACCTCAGTGGGTGATAAAATTTAGCCGTTAAAAAATTGAAATAATATTCAATGTTTTGATTTTTATAATTGATTGATAACGGTTTTGGTTATTTTGGTTATGAGAAAGATAGTTCGGGTAATTTGATCAACGTCGGTTAGTCGTTGATGTTGGACATGAGCGGAGTGAAATTAAATATAACTTATCAAACATTATCAGTTTTTCCAACATATAAAGAAGAATAAGTGACTAGCCAATAACTAATTTGTTATCTGCCAAAAAAACCAAGTCATTTTTTTTTTTAACATAACATATTGTTGTTTATTAAAAATAAAAACCGCAATTGTTGATTTTAATGTCGGTTCAATTAATCGTTTATTTACACACTTATAACCATAGCTAATGAAGCATAAAAGCTTGTTATAAAAATGTTACAAGTGAACCATTCATATATCGACTGGGTCCACTTATTTCACACGAAACGTTTTTTTAACAACTAGAAATGACCCTGCGCTACGTGGCGGGACAAACCAATTTTAGATGAAAGTTAAATGGAAATGTAGACGAAATAGTAATAACAACAATAATAAAAAAAAATCCTAAAACTAAGATATTATAAAAATAAAAAAAATACTTTAGTTTTCCCAAACACCAATCGGTTCTAGGAGGTTTGGTTTATTTTTTGCCAATCTTGGTTTCAAGCCCATGTCGATTTGGCCAAAGAACTTAAAAGAACCCAAACTTGTTTTCAACTCGAACTGGTTTGAGAAAAAAAATGAGGTTATCTCTAGGCTAATTTAATGTAATGGACACTTTTCGATCATTTTTCTCTTTTTTGTTGTCAAAGAAGTTGAAATGTAAGTTTCTTAAAAACACTTTAATATCTATTTAGTCTTAACAATTTCATTTATTCGGAAGCACGAATAGAAAACTTGAACCAATATGAATATTCAGTAATAATTGCAACAATCTCTCTCCTCACGTACCTTTAAATTATATTCCGTGCAAGGATAATATTTTTTATATAATGTCTCTAATAAGTAATACAATGCTTTTTAGTACCACCGGTACAAAAACAAGTATAATCTATAGTTGGATTTAGTCAATGAATTATAGTTTTTTAAATATTTGATAAACAGTTAAATAACTTAGTATTATTATATAGCATATTAAATATTGCTATTTTAACGTTTCAAAAAAAAATATTGCTATTTTAATTTAAAGAAATATAATACATTTGATAAAATGTTAAATAACTTACTCTTATTACATATAATTAATAATGTTATTTTAATTTAAAGAATATAAGATTTTCAATTATATGTGTCGTGTCAAAGGTATGATATTTAGAAATAAATAACTTTAAATCATTTATTTGCTCCTTAGTTATATATAATAACATAATACTATTACTTAGTTTGTTTTTATAAATTTCTTTAACTTTGTTTTGTTCTAATTATATATGTCACTACCTAGTTTTTTTATTTATAAGTACTAAAATTATTGTTGATAAAATGAATTTAGTTCATTTAATTAGAATTAGAAATAGAAGTTAATTTAAAAAAATATTAATTAATTAGAAGTTTATATTAAATAATGTATTAATGTGTATTAATGATTTGAAGTAAATTACAATGATGTTCTCCTCTAATGAAGTTAAATTATTTTGTTTTCCATCTAGAATGCATTATATAGTAAGGATAGTTTGACAATTCATTTTTCACCATATAATTCATACTCTTGTTTAAATACAAGCCTTCGTAACATAATAAAGATAACTTTTTTTTTTTTTTTTGGAAGGTGACTTTCGTTATGAGTGACCCATTGTTACTCCGCCAGTCCGTTTTGAACCGACAGCCCATTAAGGCTGGCCTGACGATGTTCTATCGGCCCCCATGCAGGATCATCGGACTTGGTGACTCCCGGAAACCGTACTATCTTCACACGAGTTGCCTCACTGAAGTAACAACCGGACTAAAACCGGGGTGACGCTTAGGATCAAACCCCTCTCGGTGGGTCTGTCACCATCATTGCGCACTAAATGCCTCACTATTTGATGCAGTTGGGGGATTGAACTTGAGTATCCTAGAGAGAACCAAAGTGTTTGAATTTTTTTTCAAAAATAGGTAATTTTGAATGTGAGAGAGTGTTTGTAAGGGTTGCATATGATTTTTTTTTTTTTTTTTTTTTTGTGAAAAATGGGTAGATCACCATATGGATCAGCAACCTTCAAAAAAGAACTTTGAAGGTCTCACATTCATTCAGCGACCTTCATTCAAGGTCGCTGATCCATTCAGAGACATTCCTTGAATTCAATTTTGCCTCGTGTATATTTTATAGCAATTGTGAGACCTTGAATGAAGGTCGCTGAATGGATGTGAAACCTTCAAAATTCTTTTTTGAAGGTCGTTGATCCATAGGGTGATCTACTCATTTTCACAAAAACTCCCATACAACACCTACAAACACTTTCTCGCATTCAAATTATCTATTTAATTTTGAAAAAAAAATTCCAATTGTTTCCACCACATAAGTTTAAATTAGTTATCATTTAAATGTATATGCCTATCATATTTTATGTATTACCGCAATATAATATATCAAAATTATATATTACTATGTCACATTACATTATTTACACACGTGGTCAGGTTCATATATAGTATCATCTTCAAAAACATGATCGTCACCTTTCGTTAATATACAACTCATTTTTGAATATAAACAAAAATTAATTAGAAGTATTTTAACTAAGCTTTTAGAGAAATGACGCCGTTAATTTTTATCCAAAAAAGAAGGATTGTAACACCATATATATGTTACCTTTAAGCTGGAATCGAGTTTTCCTGCCAATGCCAACAGAAGAGTCGTCTTCCCAGAAGATGGCGGACCCAATAGAAGTGTCATTCTGTACCATTACAAGTTCATTGTTACACAATTATATATGTATATAAAGTTATAAACTCAACTACTTACTAATAATATCTTTTGTTACCTTGAAGGTTTGATTATCCCTGCTACATCTTTAAGAATTTTGAGTTTGGTTTTCTTAGTCAAATTGATTCCAACAGAGCTCAGAAGCGATTCGAGTAAATTTCTAGCGGCGTTTGGTAGCGTTGGAAGCGCTCTATCACCAACGTAACATTCTGCTTCTATTCTCAGATTCTGAAACCGAACTTCTATAGTTGGTAGAGAGATGCCAACCCTGAAAGGGTTTGTTTCATAATTAAGTGTAAAGTTAGGTTTACATAATATATTAATACATAGAAATTAATTAACAACATCAAACACCTTTGTAACCACTCTATTGTACAGTTATTATTGCTTGATTTATAATTTATTTTTTTAGTATGTCATTACCATTCTATATCTACTTTGAATATGATTATCGATCCAGAAATTGTAATTCGGTTAAACCTCTATATATTTTCTAGATTATTGGGGTGTTTGGGATTTTGATTATTCAAAACAAAACAGATTATGTGTTTTGAAAAAGAAGTGGTGAAACTGCTTCTAGATTATTGCGTTTTGATAGCCTATAAAACTGATTATCTGCGTTTTCAAAACGTAATCCAAACACTACAAACTGATAATATGCGTTTTCAAAACGTAATAATTTAAAAATCAAATTCAAAACGCAATCTCAAACACCCTCTATGATTAATAGTTTATACATAGAAAGTTAGGTTTACATATACATAGAAATTAACAACATAAAACACCTTTATAACCACTCTATTGTACAGTTATTATTATATGATTTATAGTAGTATTTTTTTTAGTATGTCATTACTATTCTATATCTACTTTGAATATGATTAATAGTTATTGAGGTTTTATTATCGATCCAGTGATTGTAATTCGGTTAAACCTCTATATATATATTTTCTAGATTACACAAGAGTTGAAGGCTTACTTATCAATACGATCTCTGAACTTTTTCAAGAACTTTCCATTATCTTCTTCGGCATCCTTGAAGATCTTGTCAATGAAGTCTTGATGAGCTTTCGAGTCGAGCTCTCCCACATCCAATAAGAAAGTATCAGATGGTGTTTGCCTTTGTAGGTCAGCTGGCATATTTAAGTTCTTGAAGATGGTGGTTCGTATGCGGTTGTAGGTGGGCAGTTTCTCCAAAGCAGCCCATCTCAAGGCCTCTTCGTCTGCCACAGAGCCGCGGCTGCTCCGCCCAAGACTGCTGCCGCGGCTGCTGATGGAGAACACAGCATCAATTCTCCTACTCACACTTCTACTTATGCTTCTCATAATATTTTCCTCCATGATCACTCTTCACTTTCTCAACACTAGATGGTGTTCTACCTGTTAGTCATATTGTGCTTGCATTGTTATATAATTGAGTGGCTATATTTAAAGTTTAATATTTTTGTCGTGCTTCATTTTTTTTTTATGGTACGTCCATATGCCACAGGTATTTAATATATTTATAATTGAAAATCCGAATCATTTACATAAATAGTAGATTTATTTTTTTAGAAATTACATTTAGGGGGTATTGGGTAAAAAAATCAAAAATGGAGATGCCTTAAAACCGATTGGCGGTATCTAAATTATTAAACCTTGATGCCGCCAAACTGGTTAGCGGCTTCAAGGTGGTCTTTTCCAGTGGGTTCAATGCCGCCAATTGAGTTAGGGGAGTCAACCAATGCCGCCAATTGAGTTAGGGGAGTCTTTAATTTTGCCGTCATGATCCCGCCAATCCATTTTCATGCATTAAAACCACCAAATTAAAGTTGGTCTTCACCTGCAAAGCATGCAGCCTATAAACACACTCACAAGGTCTCTAGCATTGCATGCAATGGTCTTGTAAGTTGCAGATGATTTGATAGGCAAATAGTATTCTTGGGAGTGTAAGAATTCAGGCTTTGAAGGTTATAAAATGGAGGTTGAGGTGAAGAAGGAGCACCACCCACATCCAAGAACACACCATCAACACAACAATCTCCATCTGAAACCTTTGAAATTCATAAAAAATCATACCCACCAAATTCCTCCCACCATGAATCAAAACATGAACTTACACCCTGGTCCCCTAAACGACGATGTGTTGTATCTTCGTGATCGACATCGTTCCTTTCACGTTTTCACAGACGAGGAAAACTTCAATGCCGCCATGATGGTGAAGCGCAGCGATAGAGGAATATGGAAGTTATTTCGTGACCACCCTGTTGTAGGACGGGTTCGTCACCTTATCGATGCTGCAGGGTTTGGTGGCCTCATAGATTGTGGTTACCGATACGTTGACCACTCCTTGACAACAGCTTTGGTGGAACGATGGAGGCCCGAAACTCACACGTTCCACCTTCCATTTGGTGAAGCTACTGTGACCTTACAAGATGTTAACGTCTTGTGGGGGTTGCCTATTGAGGGAGCTGTTGTGTCTGGGGTAGATGATAATTTGTCTACTGCCGACGCAATAGCCTTGTGCCGACGATTCTTAGGTGTTACGCCTACACAGGCCCAAATGTCCGGCAAGTCCGTTTTTGGTACTGTTATTCTTGATAAACTAAAGCAGGAATTTGTTGAAGCAGAGGCTACGGATGAAGAGTGCATTTTTCGTGCTCGTCAAATCATTTTCTTTTTGATCGGTTCCACCTTACTCCCTGATAATAATAATAATAGAATAAATGTTTTTTACTTGAGATTTTTACGAGACCTGAACCGTACAGCATCTTATAGCTGGGGCAGTGCGGTTCTGGCTTGTTTATACAGGCGGCTTTGTGATGCCACCCAGCCGGATAGGAAAGCCATGACCGGACCCATGATGCTCCTTCAAGTATGGGCATGGGAGAGGATCCGGTGTCTCGCGCCACGACCACCCTCAAACCGGTTTGATTATACTTGCCCGATAGCCGCTCGGTATATATCGCAAATCCCAGTTTGTATATACTTGCCTGCATGGCATCCCTTTGTATTTTTTTTTCTGAACACGTTTTTTAACATGTTAATTTTGTAGGTGGCGAGACCGGCGGTTAAAGTTCACGGAGGTGGCCCAACACTGCCTCAAGGCATACCGTTCACAGCTACAATCGTTGAACGAGGAGATGGTATGTTAGTAATTATTTTTAGTTTTTTGTATGTATTAATCATGCATTTATTGTGTTTTGTTACTGACTTAAGTGTTTGTTTTTAGTTCAACTGGACCCCCTACAACTCGGTTTTGGACCGACTACCGGCAATGTGCACAAACGGGATGGAAAGCTGGAGGAGTTGCTGTCCCCTTATAAGCTTCGAGATGGTTGAGCATCATTACCCTCAACGGGTTTTGAGGCAATTCGGCATGGTCCAGTACATACCTCCCCAGATAACCTTAGCCGTACCCACGGCCCGGCTTGCAACACTGCATGCCTTGGGGCGGCAAGGACTCAACGGGGCGGACTGGATGACTAGGCATGAAGCCTACGTCAATGCATGGAATAACCGTCGTAACACGGTTATCCGCTCTGAACTCATAAGGACAGCTTCAACCGAGCCCGGTTATATGCAATGGTATATGGGGCGTACCGTTGCATTTATTGGAAATCCGGGTGCAGCACCGTCCCCAGCTGGCGGTTTCCAAGACGACGGTGCTAGAATCCAGTTGATGGTAAACCATTTTTACGTTCCTAATTCATACATTAATTATTTTCGCAATTCGGTGTTTCTAACTAAAAATTTTGTTTGCTGCAGAGGGATGCCATGGGTGATATTTACCGGTCATCTCAGGAGGCCTTTAATAATCCTCAGGCATTCGCCACGCAGCTTGAGCGCATACAAAACACGGCGTTTCACAGTATGATGATGTCACAAAACGCCGGACACTTACAAAATCCGACGCATCTTACCATGGACGCCGTTGACTTGTCGGCACCTGCACGGCCTCAAAGGGTGCGCCGGCGACGCGCTCCCCGTCAGGTGCCGGAAAACGTTCCGGAGAATGAAGACCAAGCTGGTGGAAGTCACTCTGACGCTGGGTTTCGTGCATCTGTTGCGGCCAGCAACAATCAGAACCAGATCGGGGGATATGTCCCGCAATTCATGGACAGTGGATTGGACCAGATGGGAACTCCATTTGGATTGGGTGGATCAATCGTGCAGGGAACTGGTCATGTTGGTGGGTCCGGTGGCAGTCAACCGGGGGAGATGGGTCCGCTAGCTAACTTTCGTGCAGGCGGAATTCCCATCGGAGATAGTTGGGGGTTTCCTTCATCACCGGCTTACGTGACGCCTACTGGACAGGGGTTGCCACGGTTTGATCACGACCTTTTTAGTGATTTTCATTACCATGCCCCGCATAATTCGTGTGATGAAGGACCTTCAAGCCGGCCAGGACCATCTACCACGCTGAATTTAAACCTCTTTCCTGATAACGAGTACGGTAATGAAGGAGCCCCACCCGCCAACCAACCACCACCCAGGAGGCAATCTGAACGTCTTCAGAATCAGGGACCCTCGAACGATCTGTACTGGTTTAACCAATAACATTGTCGAATTCAAGTCTGTTCATAATTACCTGTTGTAACATTTTTTATAACATTAATTATTGTTTTGCCTTATAAATATATGAACATTAATTATTGTTTTGCCTTATAAACCCACACTATGTTGAAAACGGGCCAGGCTGCCCTCTTTGGGCCTCTGTGCAGCCTGGCTGGGCCTGCCGGACAGGTAACCTGACTGACGGACGCGTTGCCCTTGGGTAACACACGGGCGTCGCACGAAGTCCGGGCGGTTTTCGGGTCTCCGGGGCCTGATCCCGGTGGCCCGAAAACGGCTCGGAGGGATAGATTTATTTATTTCAAATAACACACAGACTTTCCATTTTTGGAATGTCTCAAACAAATAATACAAATATGATAGATTTATTTAAAACCAATATTACAAATTTATTTAACAACTGTTTTTCAAAACTAGTCACTCAAACTATACAATCTACGGATTTACAAGACAATATATTTTCCGAGATCACCTATTCCAATATTCTACCACCGTTTTTGTTGCATAGTTCATTAAGTTTCTGTTTCGCACCCAGAAGCTTGTCTTTTCCAGTCAGCGGGAACTCAGGACCGCATTCAGATTCAAACTTATCTGAATTTGATCCAGGAGAACATGGTTCTACCCGTTGAATATGTGTACCAAATCTACAGGTACCCAATGTTCAAACCAGCCTGCCATACGAAAGTAGTACGGTGAAGAATCGCATCATCCGTTGCCGGACAAGTCGCTAATGACGTGATGTGATTCATCAACACCGGATGGCGTGGGTTTGCCTGGAAAGTAGACCCGCCCAACGATCCATAACTCTCTAATATTTTAAACTAAACCCTCAATGTTGCATTGAGAGGTGTAGTTTAATGTGGATGTAACACCGATCCAAAGACACCGCTTTTTTGGACCCCAGAAAAGCGATGCCAAGCGGGGGATGAAACGGCAGACGATGCTGTTAAGCATGACTCATCCCCGCCGAAAACAGTTAAAACTCCATGTGAATGTAACATCGACCCAATATCAATAAAAAACCGTACCCTCCAGAACAATTGAGATATGTGGTGTTGTAAATGGGATTGAGATATGTGGGAATGATAGAATATATTTGTGTTGTAAATGGGATGGAGAGAATTGGAAGCTGGTCGAGTCCTTATATAAGAAATGATGCCTCACTACCATTTGGCGGCATCAATGTGGATCTTTAGTTTGGCGGCATCAATGTGGTTGAACCATTTGGCGGCATCTACTTTAATTTCTTAGATGCCGCTAAACCACTTCCATACATCACCAAAATCAGTTTTTTCCCCCAATACCCCCAAAAGTAATTTCTAAAAAAATAAGTCTACTATTTATGTAAATGATTCTGAAAATCCAGATTTTAGTTAACTAGAATATACTTCAAGAATTTTACCACCACTTTTTTTTTTTTTTTTTTTTTTTTTTTTTTTTTATATACGGACAAGTTAAAAATAGATAAAGGGGTATTGGATTTTAATAATCTAAATTTTCACTCATTTGCCGACAATAATCAGTACTTCAAAATTTTCCAACAACAATCATAACTTTTAACGTATTGGCCGACAATGAACCTTTGTTAATTGAAAACTACCTCGGTTAACGGATGCTGATGTGGACGCTGATGTGGCATGCTTACGCTGACATGGATGATGACGTGCTATCTTAGCTAGGATAAAAAAGGAGTCTCGTTAATTATTTGTCTCCTAGGATAAAATCTAGCTTCTTTAACCACTGGCTAAGGTTTAGCCACCACTTTTTCTCTGGGACTGAGATAGATGAGATTCATTTAGCTAACGACTAAGATATATAGATCGGACATTTTACACATGTAAATATTAGATTGGTTGTACTTTTTCTAGACCCGTTGTGCTTTTTAATGTTTTTAGTGCCGACTAGATTCAAGTCTCATAAGCAGACTTCGCTTATTTAGCGTTTTCTTATTTGCTAGCTAGTTTTGAATATGTCAATTTTTAAAATACTTAAAGTAAATAACTATTTTAATTTGTTAAACAAAATTTCAACATAACCTACTTTGAGTGTTTTTCCCTAAAAGTTTTCGTCCAATTTTTTCTTCTTTAATTTGGTGCAATTTTTAACTGTATAATGTATCATCTTAGCCTTCTAATTTAATAATTTAATTCTCGTCCATCTTTTTTAGCTTTCAAGATTTAATGTTACCAGTCAAAAAATAAATAAACTCCCAGTATAAAAAGACGGCCACATGATGTAAAAATACAGTAACTTTCGGTTGTGGTTAGTTGATGAGTTGAATCATGAGATGCAATATTCTCCTGCATGTCCAAACAAACCAGGTCTGGGGTATGTTTTGTTGAGATAGTTTTCTATCAATTAACGACTTGTATAGGTTCAACAGACAGTTTTCTATCATTTGGTTGTTCTTAGAAAAATCGTCTTGTAATTTCTTAAATATTAATTAATATTCTGCCATTATAAAACACATATCTTTATCAGTTTTTTTGGTGTTTTCTCTACATGTTCAAGATTTAGTATCTCAGGAAATGTAATCTTCTGCCACCCACCCGCCGTTGGCACCGCCACCAGTCCACCACCACGGCCACCCACACCGCCACTCACCACCGATTTTATTCTTTTGTCTTTTCAATACAAAATGATTCATTTTATTTCCACATAATAACCAAACAATACATTAAATAATAATTATCTATTTCCTTTCACTAGCTCATCCCTCATTTTCTCATTTATTCCATTATCCCACAACAAAGTGACCCTTTGAGCTTTGTAACAATTCCAAATTTCAAATTTATTTGTGTAACAATTCCAAATTTCAAATCTATTTCCTTTCCAGATGTTATATCAACTATTATATGTTCAAATTTCAAATTTATTTGCATAACAATTCTATTTATGTTTATTATGGAATAAAAGTTTATGTTTGTCTGAAAACAACCATGATATGTTATCTTTGTTATGTAATTCAAGACACGAAGAAGGAATGAAGAAGGAATATAATCGGTGACAATGATTAGCTTGTGGTAGGAAATATATACTTTAAGTGGATAGAGTGAATTTTGTTGCCAATAAATCCGTTTTTTCAATTTTGTGTTAATTGTTGATTGCTTTAGTGTAATTAGATTGTTATGTTCACTAACTCGTATCATGATATACATCAAGTTAAGAAAAAGGGCAAAATGTATGTTTGTTTGAGTTTATAGTTTTAAGTATTCGAGAACCTTGTTGGATCTAGGGGTGAAGCTCCTAAGCAATGAGGGTTCCAAGGGTAATGCCCTCTCGGCTAAAGTCCGTGGGAAGCACCCATAGTAGCAGTCACTAGTAGGGTTCAAGGGGGAGAGCCTTGGGTGACATCAACCAATATTGTTTTATTAAACCTAAGATCAATAGTTTTACATAATTTTAACCGTAACGGTTAAGAGATGAATTTCTGACGCTGAAACTTGTAAAGTAACATTTGTATAACAGAACCAAACCACCATATACTATAACTAAAGCATCATCGTATAACAGAACCAAACCACCATATACTAAAAATAACTGGTTATAACATAACATATATATAGTTAGGTTCATTAGAAAACCATTAAGAACTAGAAAACCAAAAAAACTACTACCAACCAATCAATTTGTTTTATTTTTCATTTCCGTTAATTGTAAGGTTATTATTATAGAAATAAAAATTAAAATTAAAAACTGTACGCAGATTAACGTAGCTTGCGAAGGTACACATAAGAGGTAACTTTACCATATGGTAATTAATATGATTGTCGTTAAGACTTTTTAGCATTCTTTAGAAGAACACTCTTTTTAGCTTACTTTACCATATGGTAATTTATCATCTTTTACATCACCAACCCAGTTTCTTACTACTAAGCAAATTTATTAAATTCAACACCAAATCTAATAATGAATTTATTTATTAGCATGTTTCTATCATAGATATGCGCAGCTTTGTTTTCGGTAGAATTAGATTTTCTATTCAAAAGAAGATTTTGTTTATTCGTTTGCCTGTCATTCTACTACCGTAAAACCTTTTTTTTCCCATGACATCTCTTAGAAGGTGTTTGAGATTACGTTTTAAATCTGATTTTTAGATTATTGCGTTTTGAAAACGCAGATAATCAGTTTTTTAGGCTACCAAAACGCAATATATAATCTATAAGCAGCTCCACCCTTGCTTTTACAAAACGCATAATCTGTTTTAATTAATCAATCCCAAACACCCCTCAATAAAAAAGAAGCTAGGCGACGAATAGTTTAACCCACTAATTTTATCTGTTTACACATTTTAATCGGTGGTGTCGATATTCGTATAGTGTGATATGTCATGTGCCAGCAAAAGTAACTAAAGTTGTGGTGGTAGACAAACTAATAGAATAATATTTGTTTATTTAGCCACGTTTCTTTAATAAATACTTTTTCTTTTCCTTCCATATGTTTTTCTTCAGAATCAAAAGATTTATCATATCGTAACCACTTTTTCATTTTTGTCATAAGACGTTCTTCATATTTGACTGGTACAAATTTTATCAATTTAGATACTAGATTATATCCTTTTTTTTAAACGTAAATTATCAACCCAATAATTTTTTTTTTAAAGTATAGCAATATAATATGGAAATTAAAGAGGATGAAAAACTTGTTTTTATGGTATATATATATTTTTTTAAAATAATGTCGTATGAAAAAGTTATAGCCATTTTAAAAATGGGGTGAAACTTTAATGATGCAAAGAAATTACCATCGTGCCCCTGATTATCTAATTTAATCTATGGCTAATAATCTTTCTTATACTTTTTACGCTAACCTCCTTTTTACGTTAGCCTCACCCATATATCTATGTCAAACGTAAGTAATTTGGAATTAAAGTAAGGATGATGTAATTGTACCCAAATTTAATAAGGAGATTCAAGCTACGAGCCTACGAGAGGTTACTAGACGATGACATCCTGCTATGAAGTTGTTTGGTTGAAATCAATATTACGTTCAAATCTAGTTTCCACTTGTTTCATGCTTTTAACTCTTTGAAGGTTACGTGCACTTATTAAATTGTGTTTTATCAAATCTCATTGATTAGCAGGGTATTGAAGGGGCCTTGTAAATTCATAGATAACGAGTTCTCATAGTAAAGAAAACTTACCCGGTAAACTTATAATAATACAACGATTGTACGTTATAGTCTTAAAAACCAATACGTGGGTTTTTTATATTTTCAATGTTAGATCGCGTTTGAATTAATATGATTATATTGTCAACCATTGATCTAGAGATAAGTAAAACAAAAATTAATATGATTACATTGTCAACCATTGAATCCGTTGATCATCTTTTTGTTGCCCGCGGTTTCACGCAATTTGTGTGGCAGTTCATTTCAAGCTGGTGTAGATACGATCGGTGTATGCTTTCAGCGTATTAGATATTGTGAATATGTACAAGTATGTGGATGGTTCATCAAGGTTTAAAAAGGCGTTATATGTACGTTGTCCTTCAAACAGCTATATGGAGCATCTGGAAGACCCGCAACAAAGTAGTTTTTTTTCTCAGAAACAAGCCTCTTTAGATCGGGTCGTGGGGAGATAAAGGCAATGACTTTCTTATGGGTCAAATCGAGATCTAGGAAAACTGAGCTGAATCGGGATGCGTGGACAGGTTTCAGGTTACATAGAATTGGGTGTTATTTAAAAATATCGTGTGATGTAATTTTTTGTTTTCATTTGTACATATTTGGTGGTAGCTAGTATCCCAGTTAGCTTTTGATGGTTAATAAAATATGGCGTTTTTGTTAGTCGTTCAAAAAAATATGCTTGGTTAACATAATATTTCTTTTTAAAGATTAGAATTTAAATCGACACTTGGAGGAAATTCACAAGGCTCTTTTAGTTTGTTTGGTTATCGAAAGAATTGAAATATTAAATAGTTTATAAAAGACGAAAATGATCTAAGTATTCCCAAACCTCATGGTCTCATGGATTAGTTGGCTATTATCCCTCCCCGTCTTCTTTGACCATCCCACCAACCCTACACCACTTAAAACTAATTATAGTTTGTATTATCAATGGATGATATTTCTCTGACCGTTCTGTTCGGGATATGCAGTAAAAACGAACAAAATAACCGGATAACTGAAATCTCTGAAGGCACGTAATCGCTTTCAGAGTGAATCAATTCGATGGTTCAATCGAAGTATTCAATCGGATACGATCAGAGATTTAGAATTTTCTGTATATTACGTTTGAGAGAAGAACCAGTGAGAAATTGACCCAAGATTGAAAAACGTATGTGAATTCAGACCCATTAATTGCCTTTTAGGCAGTTATTTCCATGGTTTTAACATTGCCAAATTTCGACCCTAGCCAGAGACTTTGCCCCTTGGATCCCGCCAGAGGCTGCCGCCCCTTAGACCCTGGACCCGGGGGCGCTGCCCCTGGACCCCCGTTTCTTAGGGGCGAAGCCCCTAAGTTCATAATAAATTCAAATAGGCGTACACTCCGCATCTCTACACCTAGATGATGTCTTATTATGAAGATATTGGTCAATAAGTCAATCAAATTAATTAAACTAAAATATCCAACACGTTCAAGGATAGATTGCACAAATATCTTTAAAAAAAAAAGAGACTTTCACGGAGAAATAAGGAGGGACCAACAACGTGGGTAAGTCAATCCAATTAATTACACTAAAATATCCAACACATTCAAGGGTAGATCGCAAAAATATCTTAAAAAAAGGACTTTCACGGAGAAATAAGGAGGGACCAACAACGTGGGTAAGATTACATATGGGTTTTCGATCATTTTTTATTGGTAGTGGGAACCATTTTCTGATGCATAATCCCTCGGTAATTCTAAAGATAAGATTTCGGATTAGTTTCTCCCTTGAAGCTTTTCAAGCATTAGTTGGTGGGAACTATTTTCCGATGGATAGTCCTAAGGTAATCCATGCTAATTGTTCTACTCAAGTTCTTTTTTTGAACCATTTTAGGATGGATATTTCGTAGAAAAGAGCGACTATACAAGCTACTTGACCTCAATTCTGCATCACATGAATCATTTGCCCTATACCTATAAATACTTTTTGTTTAATTTATCTCTTCAAACATCTTTGTTTGTCATATGCATCACACTTTGTTGGTGGTATTTAACTTGTTAGAATTGGTGCACATGTACTCATAACGTGAGGATTTGAAAACTGATGATGCACATGTGAAGGCACATATGTTGTATTTAAAAATGTAAATTAGTAAAAAAAATAGATCCGTGGTATTTATCTAGTTGCCCATATTTGTTCTATGGAGATATTACAAAAAACCGAGACACGCTCATGTATAATATTTAACAATAAATCTATCCTAGCAATCATCATCAACAAGATATTGATCATTTGTTTTATGTTTCTAGATTACCGCTGTAGAAAAGCGATGCAAAGGCATTAGGAGGTGAGGTGGAGAGAACTTGTGGCCATGTAGGCACGCACATATGAAGGCTGAGCCTCCAGAGGTCCAAAATCCGCTTCGAGTGTCCATGAAAGTTGGGTCGAAGTAGTTCTAAGAGCTATTATGCCAAAAACAAGGACCACCTCTCGAGCTCCGCCTTAGATCCTCTCTTAATGTATCAGTTATAAGCATATTTTTGCATCATATTAAAGATTTTAATTGCTTTCCGCACCCAGTGGCTTAGCTTGAGAACTTGGACCGGGGGTCGGAAGTCAGCAGTCATGGGACATGACCTAATTTTTTTTCTGTAGCTATGGTTCGGATGATATGTTCAGGTTGGTGATTCGATTCGGGTTGAGTCGAGTCAAACATTAAATACAATAAATATCAAAGTCCTAAGGATTGTTTAACAAACAATTGAACAAATACACTAAAACATTAAAAATTAGACAAAGGGTTGGTATGTAGATAAAGAATTACAGTTCAGCCCGTCGACCTTTAAGATTTTTGAATTTTTCAATTATGGATGGGGGTGCAAACGAGCTGAGCTAAGCCCGAGCTCGACCAGGCTCGAGCTCAAAAAACTTATGAGAGCTCGAGCTCGGCTCGTTTACTATCTATTAGTTGATATTTTAAATAAAAGTAATATAAATAATAGGTTTGGAGCTCGATAAATGAAGTTCGGCTCGGGCTCGTTTAGTAAACAAGCTTAAATGAAGTTGTGAATATTATTAAATATTAATAAACCTAATATTACACTAAGGCTCGATGAGTCTGACGAGCTTCACATGCTAGGTTGAGCTCGGGCTCAATTAGTAAAGGAGCTTTGTTTTAAGCTCAAGCTTGATAAGTCTCGGCTCGTTTCAAGCTTTTTACCAAGCCGAGCTCGAGTAACAACTCTATCACTTACTCATTGAATCTACTATCTCGCTCATGTAATTGTTGAGCTTAGGACTTTAGTATTTGGGCTTTACATTTACTTTGTTTTGGGTTAAAGTTTTGGTTTACATAACTATTTTTTTTAAACGGGGGGTCGAAACCGTATATGCAAATAAAAAATTCATATGAAGACTATATACTTGAAACTTCTGAGCGAAAATTCGGGGGGAGGGGGGGCCCTCCCCGCCCCTTGAATGCTTCGCCCATGTCCGCACCTATTAAATATCATATTGTTTAATATGATGGCTCGATTCATGTTTAGCGCTTATTATTGGGTGCCTCTTGTGTTTTATGGGTTTAGTGATAACATGTGAAAAATTAAGATGGCATATGCACCCTTAGAACATTTATGGATGCCTGTTAATGGAGTAGGGATTATTAATGTTGAGTGTTTGCTGATCCAATGATGATCGGAGGCCACATCGGACAGAGACATGTTTGATTTGGTCAATTTCGAACAGCATCGTCAATTAAGGAATTAATGATATACACACCCGGCCTGACATTGCTTACGTTGTGGGAGTTGTGAGCCAATTCATGCATCAACCTCAAGTTAATCATATGGAAGCCGTGTAGAGAATTATCAGATACCTCAAAGGAACACCTTGTAACACCCCAACCGATGGCGGAAACATCGGGATGTCACGTATTGATGATTGTTCAGTAGCTCATGGTGAATAATAAATTTCATTAAATAATTTAAATAAGTTACATACAATTGTTCTAAGAATTTGTACATCAAATTAAATAAAACTATGCAAACATCTTCAAGCATCAATTCAAATCTTCAAGCAAGTAGAACCTGAAACATGTTAAGTTGAAAATATTTTGGGTCAACAAAAGTTGGTGAGAATTACATAGGTTTTGATAATCGAATGAAATTGTTGTGCAATTCATGTGTCATGGCAATCTAGTCCATATGTGAAAACATACTAGAAGTAAATCGAGTGCATAATCAACCATTGTGACTGTTGTATTGTGGTACATCCCATACGCTCATGGTTCACTCGTTTATATTGCAGTAACAAACACCCACGCAACCTTTGTAGGAGGCACGTATCCGGGTGGGATTGTCAGTCCAATAGATCTATCAATGTATACCGTTTGGCTGATGAATGTTTATGCTAGAATTGTGCTTACCCTAGTCATGTTCAAGACATAATGCAACATAGAAAATACACATAGACACATTGATGATTGAATTGCATGAATAATGTTGTAACATGTTTCACCCCAAAAATGGTGATAAATAGAAAAGGGGCTATGTAAAACTCACCATAGCAAAATGTTATGTCTCGTAAAAAAAATAGAATAATGTGTTGTGAATGTATGCGAGGCGAATCCCAAAGACTCAATAACGTAGCTAGTCCAAATTGAAGAAAACGAAAAAGAAAGAATATCAAGCTTCCAATTCGCCAATTACAAGAGCTTATAATCAAAGCTTCAATTGTAGAAGTAATAGACTATAGAAGAAAGGTATGAGGGAAAGTTTAATCGGATTGAAACAATCGATTTAGAGGTGCAAAGTATGATGGGTCATAGGTGGGTTTTTATACTAGTTTTGGATTCAATTAGCCATTAAAATTGGTCAACACCATAAAGTAAGGTTTTATGATGAATTGACTATTTGACTAAGACTTTGACTGTTTGACTAATACTTTGACTAGGACTTTGACTATTTGACTCAAGGCATTATTTAAAAAAAAAAAATCTTGTATGTGAAAAAAAAAGAATTTAGAATCATATTATTATTATTATTATTATTATTTATATACATTTATGTATGTATATAAGTTGTGAGTTAGGATAAATAAAGACTTAGGCACATTTGTATAATATTAATGATAAAGGTGTAATAAAATATATATATATATATATATATATATAAGGGCTTTTTATGTATTAAAATTTTGGGGAAAATTTTGCGATGTTACACACCTGGTCATGGAGTGTTGTTCAAGACAAATGGGCATCTTGAAACGTCTCTATATACCGATGCAGACTGGGCGGGAGATAAAGGAAATCAGAGATCAACATCTGGTTATTTTACCCTCATTTGTGGAAACCTCGTCACCTGGAGAAGCAAGAAACAAAAGTGGTGGCCCTTTCAAGTGCCGAAGCAGAGTTTCGAGGGATAGCACGCGGTCTAGCAGAGATACTATGGGTACGAAAACTCTTTACAGAAATCGGGTATCCTCCAACCCAATCCAGTAAAATTTTATGTGATAACAAGGCAACTATTCAAATTTCAAAGAATCCAGTCCAGCATAACCGCACAAAACACATTGAGGTTGACCGACATTTCATCAAAGAAAAACTTGAAACAAGGACAATTGAACTTCCGTTTGTCCGCTCAGAAGATCAACTCGCAGATATACTAACAAAGGTGGTCAATGGGAAAATTTTCAATCATTGTCTTGGCAAGTTGAGTATCGGAAACCCCACTACTCAACTTGAGGGGGAATATTGAAATATTTGATCAGCCAACATCTTTGACCAATTAAGACTTTCAAGGCAAATTTTCAATGGTCAATGGTCATAGCAATATTTCTTCAACACCATTTATAAATATTCATACATAGGCATTTGTAATACACAATAAAATATCAAAAAAATTCTCAGTCTCTTTTTCTCTTTACACCTCTGATTATCATGTTCCACATTTGTAATATGAGTTGACTTGTTATTTAGTTAACACTTAACACTAGTTTATATTACAACTTGATTTGTTATTTAATTGCAATTAAGTGGATAAATATGAATTGGTTTTGCCTAACCTATTTTATTTCAGCTTGTTTTGACCCGCTTTTTTTTTAACGGCGAAAACACTTTATATATCATATAAAGAGTCAGCAAGCAGCTGGGAGGACAAAGCAAAAAACAAAACAACAGAAACAAGACGAAAAGAAAGGAAAGGTCTACACGCAACTACAAACAAACCCCAACGTCAAAGTTTAGCCAATTCTCCCAAGTGGGCTTTGGGATATTGGCCCGATTACGCACCCAAATAAAAGTGTCCTCCTTTATGAGCTCCACAACCTTATTGATCGGGATGAAATTGCTGTCAAATATCTTCGTGTTTCTAGCGAACTACAAACGCCAAACGGTAGCACAAGCAACAGAGAAAACCAAGCGCTTCCACAACCTTATTGACCCGCCATCTTTTAACCTAACTGATTTATACCCGGTCAAAAAAAAATTCTAGATCTGTCATTTCACAGCAACAGAAATGAGTTAGTAATAGATCCATTCCCTATATATTGGCCTATTGGGTGTCATTCTTGTATCCATCTCTTTCTTTCTGCTTTAATATAGTATTTTAATATCAACCACTCTGTCTGAGCAGCAGATGACTTTTTTAATTAGTTAATATATTCTTTTTATCATGTTAATTTGTTTAACGTGAGCATAACTTTAATATATCCCGCTTATTAAACAATCCAATAATAACACAAGCTATCATTAAACATTCTTTCAATTATTTATTTATTTATTTAACAAAGCCTGATAATTTCATTTTGAATTCATATTATATTTTGGTTTATGCATGCTTATTTAAGTCATGTCTAAAATTTTAATGTTATAATATTCCTATCATAAAAGTTAGTAGTTATTAGGCCATGTGGTATACTCTAATCATCTTTAACTTACCTAGATGCCACATCCTTTATTTTGTCTCTTTTTACACTAGCTCACTTCAAAGAAATGGTTTAACGTCCATTAACTCTACCTCATCCCTTTAACTTTCTCTCTTTTAAGTCATGTTAACATGTATACTTAGTGCCAATTTAATGTCCCTTAACATGGGAAGGGAGTGGTGTACAATGAAAGTTAAAATGTCACGTCACCGTTAACACCTTTGGTGATTAAATTTCTAATCTTATTCATGAAAAGTTAAAGGAAAAGAGTAATGGTTTAATTAATAATTATATAAATAAAAGATTTGATCAAAAAATTACAAAATCTTTAAAACGTTTCTTATAAATTTGTTTATTTGGGTAACTGAAAATCCGACTGTACGAATCTGAGGAAATGCTACACAACAGTAGCAGGTATGTTAGGACTGTAATTTTTTTGTAGTGTTGCAAATTGCAAGTGAATGAATCCTATCCCCTATTCTATATCGAGGAGTCTTGCAGAGAATAGAAAAAAAAATTGCAAGACCTGCTTGCTGAGTAAGGTGCATACGCCACTTTAGATCGGGAAGTGCTATGTGATTCATATACCCTTATACAAGTCACTAATGAGAATCTATACGACTAGTATAAATGGCGTGTAGTCATATGTCTATATACGTTTCGTCTATGTAAATATACGATTCGACTTATTTGACAAAATTGCAACTTTGTTGGAAAAAGGTGGGCATATACGAGTTGCCCATACAAGTCATATAGCCCTATACGACTATATACATGACAAGTCATCGATGTTTAGAATATAAGTTTGCATTGGCAAAACTTTGTAGGGGCCGGGAGGTGTCCCGCCCTTAGCCTTTTTATGCCCAGTAGTGTAAATTTAATCGTTTTGTCTGAAAATTTTATACGTATTGAATCCAGCCCACTCCGTCGTGACTTTCGTCTCCTAAGGAAGTTGTTTTCAAGCTCCACCACTGTAAGCGTAATTTCTGTTTATCCGAAGAATAAAGAAAAACCAAAAATAATATATAGATCCGAGTAACAAATTTGACTAAAATGAAACAAATGACAACCATAAAGGTCTAGTCGAGAATCAATTGTTTTCCTGAATTGACAATTCACGTAGGGACGTTAAGCTAATAATTTTAAAATATATCAATAAAGCACTAGCATTCCACACTAAAGTAATATATCGGGACAAAACATGGCAATAAAATATTACACATGGCTTCGATTATAGTTGATTGAGAAGGAGTATTAATGTATTATCTATAGATTATATATTTTTTTTTATTTTATAGATTTATTGTATTCTGTAAATTATAAAAAAAAAAAAAAAAAAAAAACACCAAGTTAAGAGTTACGTATGAAATTTTTGTTAACTTAACCAATTTTTTTATTTTTGTATTTAGGGGCTGTTTGGTTAATTAAGTGTTGAATCATTAAGTTGGACCTCTTAATGGTTAGTTTTCTTGTCCCACATTGATAGAAGAGCCAGGGCCGGCCCAAGCCCAATTATTTTGAAGCTAGGGCTTTGGGCCCCCAAATTTTTAAGGCCCCATTAGCTTAAAAAAGCATACAAATATTTTTCATATTAAATATATACTTTGCAAACCCTGTAATAACTGTTTGCTTAGTCCAGTGGTGGTAATCCGCTTTTTGTTTAGCGTATACTTGAGTTCGAATCCCGATTCTCGGTAGCCTACAAATTGTTAATAGTACTTTTTTAATTATCGGCCTCCTTTAAGCATTCAAAGCTTCTTGTTTATTGAACTTTATTTTCCTCTAATTTTTTTTTTATTCTAAATTTTGGGTTTACACTTGAAGAGCAGGATCATACAACAAAACCAAAATCATTGTAATTTTTTTGTATTTATTCAGCTTTCAATAACTAAATCATCAATAATTTACTTAAACATTGTTTTGTCATCTATTCAAGCTTGAATAACAAATACATTAATATTTTAGCTAGATATTGGTTGGTATACTAGAGGATTATTATTACAAATATTAATATCATCTGTGTTGTGTTTTGTTTAATTTAATGTGAGGTTACTATTTTGGTGATTTTAAAGAGGAAGAATAAACAAAAGGCATTTAGATGTATGCAATACGAGATACATTTATACGTGGCCCTCTATGTTTTTCATTGCTACAAATTAGATGATATTTAGTTCGTTTTATAAGTTATTCTTATTAATTTTCACCCAATTAAAAACTGAAAATATGTATAAAATATAATGGAGGCCCAAAATTTTATCTCGCTTTAGGCCTCCAAAACGGTTAAGCCGGCCTTGAGAAGAGCATCATTATGGTTCAACCTAGTTCAGTGCTTAATGGTTGATCTACATTCCAAGTCTTAATGATTCATCATTAACCATTCCATTCAGAAGCTGAAACAAACGCGTTGAAAACTGAATCATTCAGCACTAAATGATTCAGAGCCTTATTAAGAGGCTACCAAACAGTGTCTTAGTAGAACTAGATGGTGTTACTTGTGTGTTGCGGCGCGGTGATATGGCGAATGTCTTTTGTTTATAATTTGGCCCGACGCACGTTTTGACGGCACCACGAACAAACAATACACATAATATTATTTTTTTTAGGAATTTAACGATGTTATGTTACACAAACATTTTGAATAAAAATTGCTTACATAAACTGTAAAAATTCGAATAAGCAATACATACAACCTCTAAGTATAAAGTGAGTACTAACATAATACAAATTCCACACAATGTGTCCCAAAAAATGTTCTAAACTATCGTAGGTAGTACTACCGCCAAGTCTTATAGACTGCAACAGTTAACGTAACACGGGCCTGGTCACATGATTCGCGTATAATATCATCTTCCTTTAGTATGGATGTGTTGTCTGCAGAGTAGTTATATAGCGTGGTCGTAACGTATGCTCCGCATGGATTATCACCCTTTAAGTGCGGATGTCACATATGCTCTACTCGGATTATTATTGTTGCAGGATGTGCGTTCTTTAATTAATTATTAATGCTTGATCAAGCAATTAAAGTTTAAAAGACGCAACCGTCACATATGCTTCACTTGGATTATAGTCGTTAATCTTTACACATGCAAAAGAAATGAACATTTAAACAAGTCAGATTAAATCACACAATAGCAAATGAAGAACAAATAATAAAAAAAAATAGTAAAACACACTGACCTTAGTTAATGATTAACGAAGCTCCTGCAACTCATAATTGCTTTTGCGTTTCTCGACAACGACAACCTAAATTATTGTCTTTACAATATCTCAAGCATATAGTTGCTTTTCCATTCTTGAACAACATGATCTGAAACACATCACTATGATCAGAAGATGGGCAATAATAACTGAAATTGAGAAAACATCAAGAACCTCCAAATTTCACATCAATAAACCTTAGAAATCTCACCATCTCACAGATTCAAAGTTCCGTCGAATAACAGACAAAGGAGATAATCTCAGCAATACCATAATTTTTTGATTGATTAGCTCTTTTCTGTACATGATGGCCCGGTGCAATTTTGTCAGTGCAACAATAACACTCATACCTAACGTTTTTAGCTTTTTGTTACACATTGATATCATGATTTAACATTGCTTGAAGGATTTGGTAATTAAAACTCCTCCAGTGGTAATTTGATGTTCAAATATTTGTTTACTAATTGATTATTTGTAATTGAATTGATGCAGCCGGTTCCTG
The DNA here is from genome assembly GCA_030844895.1 of Ambrosia x helenae. Taxonomy (NCBI): domain Eukaryota; kingdom Viridiplantae; phylum Streptophyta; class Magnoliopsida; order Asterales; family Asteraceae; genus Ambrosia; species Ambrosia x helenae. Next base: position 28,732,398 of record CM061231.1, read on the forward strand.
TAGGCTCGTTAATATTAAATTGAACATCTATTGATTTCACATAAAGTATGGGAATCCTGTAGTGATCACTTAAGAAAGGTTTGAAGCTCAATATAATCACTAGAATAGAATAATGAATGAGTACTGATGACGTGTGTCCTAAAACGACAACGTCTAGACCTCTCGTCAAAAAGATAAGCAAAATAAGTTTGATTAAGAGGTTGCCTGACTTAGTGGAGCTGATATAAGGCAGCTGACCTGCCGTATGGGAGCCTCGGGGCAGAAAGCAAACAGTAAAATGTCTTGGAAATGTAAAAAGGGATTTTGGCTTATTATCTTTGCAAGAGACAAAACATCACACAGCTCCATACCTTGTATTGGAAAAGATAAAAGCTGAAAATATCCCAAAAGGGAAAAGTCTCACTGCTGGGAACTAAAAGAGGGTCAAAATACATCCAGGTATGATAGGGAAGCTACCCTGAGGGAGCTCCTGGGCAGAATTCGACTGCCTATATAAGGAGACCCTTGGGTAGACATTCCACACACACACTTCTCACTTCTTCTCTCTACTCTTATACTCTCTACTTCATTAATTCCCAACTCCAAATGAATATGTACTTATTCTCACGCCGGAGTCCAAACGCAGGAGGCTCCCTCCTGCGTTAAGGCTAACGGTGTCTGCTACCTTTGTGCAGGTCCCTTCCAGGAGCTTGAAGACCCCCATTCTCAGAACCAAATCCAAAACCTTAACTGAATCCTATCTTAAAACCTAAACCTTAACGTAATATACCCTTAACCTATAATCCTAAGCATCTCCTAACCTAATACCGGTCATTTTCCTTGTTGTAGCAACAAGTGGCGCCCACCGTGGGGCTGTCGCTACTTTGAACAAACTGTTGAGAGTCTCTACAGTCCCATTTGTTCCTAAGTAACCTCCTTTTGTGATGACTGGTGGAGATAACCGCCTAGGAGGGGGTCTTCCAGAAACACCGGCCGCTAGCCACACCTCAGGTGATGCCTCTGGCCATGAAACGCCTGGAACGGACGGACAACAAGTCGAACCGTCTCTAGGGGACATGCTCAACTTCCAAACACCGCCATCCTCAAGGGCTGTTAACTCGTCTCCTAGAGACGACTTGTTGTTTCCAGTTGAACGAATGGATATCACCCCGGAGGGAGTACGAAGAAATTTCTTGCAACTCCGAGACCTCCTGAATGGTTATGTGCGAGAGGAGAGGTCCAGAGGAGTCAGGGTCAGGTTGTCCTATGACGAAGAGCCTGTTGTCACCCTCTCACCTAGCCCTCCGTTACTGGGAACCACCACCTCACCAGCAACCCAGCGCGACTACACTAACCATCACCCTACTTGAACAGCCGAGGGGACATTTACTCAGGAGGAGGAGGTCCTAGCAGCTCTGTGCTCTCTCCGGGGACCTCATTACCACTTTCCTATGAAGAAGCTTTAAGATCGTTACCATTGGCCAGCAGTGCCGTAGCCACCTCCCTTGCAGGAGCAGGGAATCTTGCTGGAGGATTCGTTGTTCCTCCAGGAGCTATGTATCCTAACTACTCACAGTCTCAATACTTCCCCATATGGCCGGGAGGATATCCCTGGCAGTATCCTTCACCTTTGAACCAAGTACCAGTAACTCCCCCTGTGGGAGGGCAAGGTCCCATGACCTCCCAACCCTTGATTCAAACTCCTGTAGCTGAAGTTAGAGCAGAAACTACACCTTCTAAGCCGTACCGACCTAAGTCATTGGAATGCTTTGCTGAACACATTGCTCATTTCGATTTCCCCAACAAGATCAAGATGCCAGCTAATGTGAAAACATACGACGGCACAGAAGACCCGGATGACCACTTGAACGTCTTCTCTGGGGCAGCCACTGTAGAAAAATGGAATGATGCCGAGTGCTGTCACATGTTCATGCAGACCCTGGTAGGACCGGCTCGCCTATGGTTCAGTGGCCTACCATCTCGGAGCATTTCCTCGTTTGATGATTTAAGGAGAGGTTTCACCTCAAACTTTAACCCCCTCAGGAAGTGTACCAAAGATGCCGCCATATTGCATCAAATCCAACAAGGGGAGCACGAAAACCTCCGTAGTTTCATCGAAAGGTACAAGAGGGAAGGTCTGCAGTATAGTGGTGCCACCGAGAAGATCCGGGTGTCGGGATTCATGGGAGCCATTCGTCCCAAGAAGCTACTAAGAAGATTTCATGAAGATGTTCCCCAAACCATGGAGGAGGCTTTTGAAAGGGCAGAAGCCTTCCTCAGGGGAGAGGAAGCACTAACTCGACAAGACACCAGGAAGAGGGATCGAGGAAGCTGGAGAGACAGCTCGACGAGCTCCCGGAGGCCTCACTTTCAACCCTACAATGAAAGACGATCGGGGAGATCCTATGACAATCAAAGGGGGGAAGAAAGACGACGGTCCCCAAGATCAGGAAGGTACCATGACAAAGAAAAACAGGTTTTCACTATCCTCACTAAGACTCCTCAGGAGATACTCTCCACAGAGGAAGTCAAGTACACCTTCCGACCCCCCAGACCTCTGTCTAAGCCAGCTAGCAAGAGGGATGCCAGTAAACATTGTGCCTTCCACAATGATACGGGGCATCACACAAACGATTGCTACCAGTTGAAGAAACGGATAGAAGAAGCTGTTAAGTCCGGGGAACTCGCTCACCTGATCAAAGACATCAAGGGGAGGAGAGATGAAGGGAAGAAAGATAAAGAGGTCAACATGGTCAGTCTTGAAGGAAACCAGCAGGTCAAGAAGGCTCGAACCGAGCCCTGGAACAAACAATACATCTGCCTCCCTCCGGCTCCCGATGAACTGATAGTCACACCCGTGATAGTGGAAGCCGAACTTGATGGCCTCCCTGTGGACAGGGTATACATGGACTGTGGAGCCTCATCAGAGGTGATGTATGAACGATGCTTTGAATCCTTGAGCCCGGAGATCAAGTCCAAGCTTAAGCCATCCGACGCCTCACTGGTGGGTTTCTCAGGGGAACGAGTACATCCCCTAGGGAAGCTCACACTTAGCGTCTGTTTCCGAGACGGAGACTTATCAAGGACTGAGGAGCTAACATTCTCCGTTATCAGGTACCCTTCAAATAACATTGTCATCTTTTCACTGTCAAAGACAGAAGAGTTGACTTGCTCTGTTATCAGGTACCCTTCAAGCTATAACGTTCTCATTGGAAGAATGGGAATCGCCACTTTCGGTGCGGTCGTATCAACAACTCATGGCTTAATGAAGCTCCCCACTCCTAATGGAATTGCAACCCTGAAGCCAACGGCAGAGGCTCTTTTGATAGCCTCCGTGGAAGAGAACAGAGGTTCCAAGAGTCCGGAAACACCAAGCAATGGTCCCATCCGGGAGGTTAGCATTAATGCTGCCTGTCAGGAGCAGACCATCAAAGTAAACAACCTGCTTCCCGATAAGGTTATGAGTGAACTAATTAACCTTTTGCAGGATAGTCAAGACGTGTTCGCTTGGTGCCCCGGAGACATGACAGGTGTCCCCAGAGATATGGCTGAACACTCTCTCAACATAGCTCCCTCATACAAGCCAGTTGTCCAAAAGAAAAGGAGCTTGGCCCCAGCAAGGAGCCAAGCTGCCTGTCAGGAGGTGGAAAAACTGGTAGAAGCAGGCATCCTAAGGGAGGTTCAATATCATTCGTGGGTGGCAAATCCGGTCATGGTTGCCAAGCAAGACGGATCTTGGAGGATGTGTGTCGATTTCAAGGATCTCAACAAGGCCTGCCCTAAGGATTGCTATCCCTTGCCCGAAATTGATTGGAAGGTGGATTCTCTCGCCGGCTTCCAATACAAGTGCTTCTTGGATGCCTACAAGGGATACCACCAGATTCAAATGAAGCAAGAAGATGAAGAAAAGACAGCCTTCCATACCGACAAGGGAATCTTTTGCTATAAGAAGATGCCCTTCGGTCTGAAAAATGCAGGAGCCACCTACCAACGGTTGGTGGACCAGGCTTTCTCGAAACAAATTGGAAGGAATATGGAAGCTTATGTGGATGACCTTGTCATCAAGAGCAAATCTGGGGAGGCCATGATCCAAGACATCCGAGAAACGTTTGACAACCTTCGAAGAATAAACATGAAGCTCAACCCTGTCAAATGCTCCTTTGGGTTCGAGGAGGGGAAATTTCTAGGCCACATTGTTGGAAAGCAAAGCATCAAAGCAAACCCAAGCAAGGTCCAAGCAGTCCTTGATATGAAGTCTCCTACCACAAAGAAAGAAGTGCAGAGCCTCAACGGTAAAATTGCTGCCTTAAAACGTTTCTTGCCCAAGTCCGCGGAAAGATCCTTACCTTTCTTTAAAACACTCAAAAACTGTGTCGATAAAAAGGATTTCCGGTGGACAGTTGAGGCAGAGGCTGCCTTCTTGGAACTCAAAAAACACATAGCTTCCCTGCCTGAAGTGGCAGCCCCTGAGGTAGGGGAAGTAATAACAGTTTATTTGTCTGCAGGAGCGGAGGCTGTGAGCTCAGTCCTCTTGGTTGACCGAGGAAAGGAACAAGTTCCAGTATACTTTGTCAGCAGAGCCCTCAAAGATTCTGAAATTAACTACACTCCCATAGAGAAGCTTGTATTGGCACTTGTGCACACCGCCAAGAGGCTCAGACGGTACTTTCAGGCCCATCCCATGAAAGTCATCACAGATCAGCCCATACGAGCCATCTTAGAAAAACCAGAAGACTCGGGGAGGTTAGCCAAATGGGCCATTGGCCTAGGGGAACACAAAATAGAGTACCTACCGAGAAGGGCTTACAAGGGACAAGTGTTTGCTGATTTCCTTGCCGAGTTACCCCACCTGCAGGCAGATGAAGAAATGAACGAGATTGAGGAGCAACCTGATCTTCAGGGGAAATGGTGCCTTTTCACTGACGGAGCCTCAAGTGTAGAAGGTTCCGGGGCTGGTCTTGTCATCAGGGACCCTCACGGAACCGAATACACTTATGCCCTCCGTCTGGACTTCCCCTGCACCAACAACGCTGCTGAATACGAGGCCCTACTGGCCGGGTTGCGATTGGCAAAAACAATGAAGGTACAAGAGCTAAAAGTCTTTGTTGATTCAAATCTTGTGGTCAAGCAGGTGAATGGAGGATACACAGCCAAAGAACCCTCAATGATTAGGTACAAGGACAAGGTCAAAGAACTCATCAAAGAATTCAAAGAGTTCTCATTGGAGCAAGTGTCAAGGACTAAGAACAAGCAGGCAGATGCCCTCAGCAAGCTAGCTTCCTTGACTTTCGCTCACCTTACCAAGAAGGTCCTAGTTGAGGTGCTGAAAGAACCATCCATTGACGACAGAGAGGTACAAGATGTGGTCACCGAAACAGACTCCACATGGATGACACCCATAATGTCCTACTTGAAGGAAGGGAAGCTGCCAGAGGACGAGCTGGAAGCTAAGCGGTTGGTCATAAAGGCGAGGCAATATGTAATCGAAGATGACAAGCTCTACAAGAAAGGGTACTTGGCACCCCTACTAAGATGCGTGGGCCCTAACCAGAGTAACTACCTCATCAGGGAGGTACACGAGGGCATATGTGGCATGCATTCTGGGCCACGGTCCGTGGTATCGAAGCTCATGAACTTGGGCTACTACTGGCCCACCATGCACAAGGATGCCTCCGAAACAATCCGAAGATGTGAAGCCTGTCAGCTACAAACACCGATCAAGACCAACCCCAAGCATGACCTTGTCCCCATTATCTCAGCATGGCCCTTCTACAAATGGGGGATGGACATTGTGGGTCCCTTCCCGCAGGCCGCAGGAAAATTGAAGTTCCTTCTCGTGGCAGTAGACTACTTTACCAAATGGCCAGAGGTTAAACCATTGGCTACAATCTCAGGAAAACATGTGATAACCTTCGTCTGGGAGCAAATAGTCTGCAGATACGGCCTACCAGGGGAGATGGTGACAGACAATGGGAAGCAATTTGCCAACAAACCTTTCAGCAGCTGGTGCTCCGAGCTAGGCATCAAGCAGGTCTTCAGCTCAGTAGCTTACCCCCAGTCCAATGGACAAGTTGAGCGGATGAACAGAAGCATCGTTGAGGAATTAAAACGAGACTAGGGAGATATGGCAAGAAATGGATTGATGAGCTCCCCAGCGTCCTGTGGGCCATAAGGACCATGGAAAAGACAAGCCATCAAAGGACCCCATATAGCCTCGTCTTTGGAAGCGAAGCTGTCATACCAGCCGAGATAGGGGTAAGCTCAAGAAGAAGTGCTCGCCAAGAGGCTCACCACAATCAAAGGGAGGTCCTGCTCAATCTGGACCTACTCGAAGAATCAAGAGACCAAGCCGCCATCAGGGAAGCAAGGTACAAAAAGAAACTCGAAGCATACTACAACACAAGGGTGAAGAAAGAGGCCTTCAGGCCAGGAGACCTCGTGTTGAGATGCAATGAAGCCAGCAAGCAGCAGAATGTAGGGAAATTGGGTCCCCGATGGGAGGGTCCCTATGTCGTAAAAGAAGCCCATAAAGGGGGATCCTATAAGCTGGCTGATCCTAATGGCAACATGATTCCAAGGCATTGGAGTAACAAGCATTTAAAACGTTTCTATGTTTGAAAGTTGTAAACGTCTCTTTTGTACCATCAAAGTTATGATGAATGAATGAATTATGTTTCAAATTATTAACTTGTCGCTTATCTTATCAAAGGGTGAGCCCCTCCAAACCAGGCTCCATGGGATCCGGCGCTATACCTACCCATGAAACGGGGATGAGCTCCCAGGCCACAACTGCTCAACAGGTAACAAGGCTAAGTAACCTTCCTGTATACAGGGTGAGTCCCTAATACAATCCACGACTCCATGGGACAAGTCCTTAGAAGGAATACCTAAACCCATGAAAGAGGGTGAGCTCCTCACACCAAGACAGCTCCCACATGTTCACGCTTAATATAAAACGAACATACCACTAAGAAACCGTTTGAAAAAAGTTTAAAACATAAACGAAAAAAGCTGATAGGATGAGCATTGCATCGGTTCCTTAGCTAAGTATCCTAAGTTGGATGACTGCAGCATCCACCTTTGGGAGAAAAGTTAAAGACATTGCAAACACTATGAACGACAAGTAACAGAGTCAAAACAACGAAGCAATAAACATAGATAAAGCATCACCCCCTAAAGGGGGAGCATTCCATTAAAAGATAATAATTAAAAGCCCCAAGGGCTGAGTACAGCATAGTTCGGTTACAAAAGACATGCTAAAAACTTGAAAACATAACTAAGGCAAGTCACGGGGTAGCTGGGTCTTCGGCTTCATGGGTGGCAGCATCCTCACCAGGGGGAGCCAAGGCTCGGTTACCAACATCATCATAAAGGCCCTCTGTGTCAAGGCCGGCAAAGGGATCATCTTCGCTAGAAGGAGGGAGAGACTCAACCTCCAGAGCTTGCAGGGGGGAAGGACTCTCAAATACCTGCTCTAAATTTGGAACCTTGGAAGAACTAGCAGGTTTTATACGTTTGGAACTGCCTTCCCCACCGTCGGCTCCCTCCAGCATGATCATAAGAGGCCTTTTTGACACATAAGAGCCAAACACTTGGTCGGCCACATCCTTTTTAAGGCCTTCCGGCTCCAAGTCTTGAAGGAAGGAGAGAGGCTGCTCAGAAGCCTTGGCAATAGCAGAGATATAGGGGTAAGTTGCAAGCTCCATTGCCTTCACAGCATTCACAAACTCATCACCGGAAGAAGGCTTAAAGGATGGCAGCCCTTCAAGATCCTGACCCTCCCGAGCCGCTTTAAAGCCGGCTTGAATCCCTCCATGGCGACCGAAAGCTATGGCCTTTGCATAAATGTCAGCCAGGGGAGCATTAAATTCTTGGGAGTGCAGGAGGTTGGTGACAAAGCGAGCTACCCCCTTGGAGACCAACCACTCTTTCTCTTCGGTCAAACGGTCCACCTGGACTCGAAGCTCTGTTCCCACCCTCTCCACCGAGGCCAACTCCTGCTTAACTGCCTGACGTGCCCAAGCCAACCCCTCCCTCTCCTCTGCAACTTTAGCCTTCTCATCATGAAGACCCTTGAACATCTTCTCAAATTTTTCCTTCTCTAAACCAAGCTGAGTCTTCGACACAGCCAACTCTTGAACCAAGTCTTTCTCCCGAGCAGCAAGCTTGGTCAACTCCTCCCTCGCCTTCACCAACTCAGCCTCATGCTCTTCAAAAAACTCTTCCACTTGTTCCCTCCTTGCCATCAACTCACCCCACCTGGCCATACCATCCGGGAACAAAGATAGGAATTGCCCGAAGTGATAATACATCTTCTTCATCACGTCCCTGTCTGTCCATTCCTTGTGGAGCTCTCTCTCAGCATCTGGAACACAATGGTCTATCAGATCACGGCACACGGAAGCTTTCTTCAACAAATCAGTAGACTTGATATCCCAATCTGGCACAAACACTCCTTCAACAGGCTCCTGCTGGGCAGGAGCATCAGAAACATCTTCAACGGCAGCTTTGGAACTTTCACCACCTTCAACTGACAATAACTTTGAACTTGGACTTGGTGCAGCAACATCCTTTGGCTTCTTGAAAACAACATCGTCTTTCTTCGGGGAGGATAATGTCAGCTTGCCCTTCCCAGGGGCAGGGGTATACCCCAACGCTGAAGAAATCAGAGAAGAATCTTCATCTTCATCTCCTAAGACCAAGGGCACAACAGAAGAAGCCCCCTGACCCGAAGAAGCAGTTTGAAGTCGCTTGCTGGAGCGACGGGCAGTAACAGACCTCTCCACAGAAGGCTCTGTAGCAGCAGCAGACGATGTGATCACACTTGTGTACACTCCCTTGAAACGAACATGCTCAGTCTTCACAACAACATTCTGACCCTCAACAACACTCCGAACCTTGAATTTCACGTCAGCAGTATCATCCAAAGCCAGAAAATCCAAAGTGCTCATCTCTGCAAAAAAGACAAAAGGGTTAGACAACATAACAAGGATAAGGGTACCAAAGAGGAGACAGGGAGACACCTACCCTTCCCACCATGATATATCACCGGGTCAGTCCCAAGATCATGCCAGTTGGCACTCAAACCCACCATCACCAGAAAATCCTCAGGAAAGGTACGAAGACGAGTAGGGAAGCCACGCAGCTTCTCCAACAACACTTGGTCGAGAGTACCAGGTTCAGGCTCCTTCTCATTCAGGGGAGCATCCGAAGATCTCCGAGGGGTTTTAAAAGGTAGGAAGTCAGAGTTTAAGAAAAAGAATTTGTCTTTCCAGGAGGAAACAATCCCGATGACACTAGAAATAAGAGCCGGTTCACATTGAGTCTTCTCAATGGTAAACCAGTTCCCATTTTTAGCCAATCTGAAAAACCGCCGGTACATGGCCAAGGAAGGCTTATGACCAAGGCAGCGACACACTATCTCGAAGTGCAAAATCCTTGCAACTCCGGACGGACACAACTGATCAAGGGAGAGTTGATGATATTCTAAAACATTAAGGAAAAAGGTGGAAAAGGGGTACCTAAGGTTACCCTGATCAAACTGACGGGTATACACCGCTACCTTGCCAGTAGGAACGGAGGTCACAGGGGTTTTCCCCTTTGGAACAGTAGGATTAAAAGACAACGGAATACCGATCTCAGTACAGAATCGCTCAACATCGGACTTAGATAGCCGAGTAAATTGATTTGCGAGATCAGTTTTCGACATAATGAAAGGCAAGGTATGACAAAAGAGAGAATTTACTTACCAGATTTATAGGGAAGAAAAGAGGATCGCCGGTTGAATAATCGTGGGAGAGAATGTGACGGTTTTCTAGTTTAGGAATGAAATGGAGAAGAAAGAGGGTTTATCTCTTTATAAGAGATTTAAAATTTGAATTTAATGGCATTAAACGGTTATCAAGGGAAACCATCATTCAGCTGTCCTAGGGGATGACGTCAGCCTAGACCCTTGTCATGTCAACAGTCGCCTGGGACGGCTGATGGGACACTCGCCTGCTCCCTAGGGAGTAAGGGTGATAGCCATATTAAATTAAAAAATCAGACCATCATGACAAATGCAAGGCCAAAAGCTTGCACGAAATTTGATGAAGGGAAAAAAATAACAAACCAACGCTCCCATAAGGGAGCCAGGGGTTTGTAAAAATTACCCGGTGCTAACCTCAGCTCGAGCAGCGTTACCACCAGGAAATAAGACAATGAACAAGTCACAAGCACTTCTAACTTCTTTACAAATGCTTATGACTGGGGGGCTGATGACGTGTGTCCTAAAACGACAACGTCTAGACCTCTCGTCAAAAAGATAAGCAAAATAAGTTTGATTAAGAGGTTGCCTGACTTAGTGGAGCTGATATAAGGCAGCTGACCTGCCGTATGGGAGCCTCAGGGCAGAAAGCAAACAGTAAAATGTCTTGGAAATGTAAAAAGGGATTTTGGCTTATTATCTTTGCAAGAGACAAAACATCACACAGCTCCATACCTTGTATTGGAAAAGATAAAAGCTGAAAATATCCCAAAAGGGAAAAGTCTCACTGCTGGGAACTAAAAGAGGGTCAAAATACATCCAGGTATGATAGGGAAGCTACCCTGAGGGAGCTCCTGGGCAGAATTCGACTGCCTATATAAGGAGACCCTTGGGTAGACATTCCACACACACACTTCTCACTTCTTCTCTCTACTCTTATACTCTCTACTTCATTAATTCCCAACTCCAAATGAATATGTACTTATTCTCACGCCGGAGTCCAAACGCAGGAGGCTCCCTCCTGCGTTAAGGCTAACGGTGTCTGCTACCTTTGTGCAGGTCCCTTCCAGGAGCTTGAAGACCCCCATTCTCAGAACCAAATCCAAAACCTTAACTGAATCCTATCTTAAAACCTAAACCTTAACGTAATATACCCTTAACCTATAATCCTAAGCATCTCCTAACCTAATACCGGTCATTTTCCTTGTTGTAGCAACAAGTACATGTTCTTATTGGTGCTGTGTTGACTCTGTTTTGTAACTTGGTGGTCGCTAGTTTCCCGCTAGCGACTTTGATTTGAATAATAAATATTTGTTGATTGTTTAAAAAAAAAAAGAAAACCTACTCACAAATTCTAACAACTAACCGCCGATATAAGCTACTCAACCATAGATATAAGTGAAACGAAAATTGTCGCCTTGGGAATCATTATATTCAAAGTTTAATGTTTTATAGAGAGACAATAATTGTAGTCTAAACTATAATCATAAATTAAGTATAATGTTTTTTTTAACGGCAAGTGGTATAACCGATGGAGCTCCGGCTAACACCCTGGGTCAGCCTGTACTGATTACCCATTCTACCTGGATTGGGTAAATATGGTTCCAACAAGAATTGAACCCTCAACCTCCACATGACCTCCACTCTAGCTCCCCCAATTTTCACCAATTAAGCTAGGCTTTATCAGCATAAATTAAGTATAATAACTTTTAGAATGGCAATTTACTCACGCATCTAAATCTAATATACTCCATGCTCCACAATAGGACTCGAACATATCCCTAAATTATGCGCTTATTCCTTGAAGCCGACAATCTGGGAGGTTTAGCCTTGGTTCCCGTGTGTACCCAGCAACCTTATTTGCTTGCTTCTTCCTTTACAATGGTCTATTACCAACTAAACCATGCTCACATTCTAAGAATGTTGCACACCCCGCCTTTGCAAGTTGCAAGCTTTTATTCCTTCTTTTAAGACATAACCAATGCAGCGAAGTTGAGGTGCATTTGTGACATGGATGATGAGTTGGAGGAGAGAGAGAAGAGCGAGATGGTAGAAAAAAAAAAACACTAGATTAAGTGTATGTATTTGTAGAAAGAGGATTAGGTTTAGGTTAGCAAGTAGTGACGTGACCAATAAATCTTGCTAGAATTTTCATCATTTTTTGAATGGTCAATGAATAAAAGCCCGGTTACCTGAGGTAACTCAAAACAAAAGGCAAACCCATACGCTCGTAATGGTCTTCTCTCATTAATTTCCCCTTTCTCTATTTGATGCAACCCATTTGCAAAGCCCATAATTCGTTAACAGCCCACTAAGATTGATGTCCATTTGATATTCATAGAATGTAGCAACCAACAAAACTCCGGATTCGACCCAGTACCTACAACTCACTAGCCAGCTCCTTTCCCACACTGCCAATGTCTCATTTTGTATGTTGTTATTCTTGAAATCATTATATATAAAAAAAAACATATATCTATGTTATCTTATTAAGGAGGAGACATGTCTAAAAAGGTAATTTCCTCTCCCTTTTAAGATGGCATATGAAGAGGCTCTTCACAAAAGTATAATCTTTGGTCATTTTATTCCATTCATGCCCTTGTGTACAATATACAATGCCCATTGTATATGTGTGTACTACATACTTTTTATCCCTCTCTACATGTAACCACTCTCATAAATTTCATTAAACCACTTAAAAACCCTTCATAAATTTCATAATTCATAACAGGCAAACGATCAAAAGAAAGAAGATATAACACCCACCTTTCAATGTTGATTTCATTAAAACCCAATATAAATCTATGTTATCTTATTAAGGAGGAGACATGTCTAAAAAGGTAATTTCCTCTCCCTTTTAAGATGGCATATGAAGAGGCTCTTCACAAAAGTGTAATCTTTGGTCATTTTATTCCATTCATGCCCTTGTGTACAATATACAATGCCCATTGTATATGTGTGTACTACATACTTTTTATCCCTCTCTACATGTAACCACTCTCATAAATTTCATTAAACCACTTAAAAACCCTTCATAAATTTCATAATTCATAACAGGCAAACGATCAAAAGAAAGAAGATATAACACCCACCTTTCAATGTTGATTTCATTAAAACCCAATATAAACAAACCCCTTCGTAAATATTCATAAATGATGCACTTCACAACTAAACATTGCCAATTATAAATATGATTTCAAAGTCGTTCATGACTTATTGCCTACCATCTTCAGTTTCAATGATTGGACAAAACATCTAATTGCAATCGAAAGGACAATTGCAATCAAGGAGCAATAAATCTAGGCCAGTTCCGTGGGTATATCATTAACGAATTGAGGTATAAATTACAATCCTCCCCGTTGTCTACTGGACTCAAAATTGTTCTTCTCCAAATCCTCATCGACTTCAATTCAGCCGACAATTTCACGTTCTAATGAATGCCACCTTCATTTTATGGTTTGGGGTTATGTTTATTCTTAATGTTTTTGAACGTGTTTGGTGGACTATGTAGCTCGTTTTATTTGATTAGATTGGGAATTTGTGTGTGATTTGAATGAGCTAGGATTGTAGTTTGGTTTGTGATATAGGGTTATGTTTATTTTGAATGTTTTTTTAATGAATTTGGTGGATTATGTGAATCAACCGTCTCATTTCGTTTGATTAGATTGGGTATTTGTGTGTGATTAGACTTTTTTATTAGATACTTTGCTTCTAAGAATTTGTGATTTGTTGGTTTTCATAAATTTTGTATTTGCTATGATTTTATATTTTTATTTGATTGAAGCCCTTGTTGTTAGTTACAGGCTCATTTTATATGATTAAATTGTGAATTTGTGTGCGATTTGACTGTAAACTTCATAAAATATCATCAGGAAAACCATTAAGGCGTGCCTACCAATGTTGATATCGCGTGGATAGAAGGTCAATACAAAAATTTCAAAGGCATAAATCATATGATCCCTCACAAGGTATGTTATATATGTAAAAAGCTTCATATTTTTGTCCATGATTCGTGCATTAGTTAATTTGCTAATTGGTAGAGAGTTTGAGTCTATGCAGATCCAAGTCCAACAAATATGAGAAATAGAAGCTTGGGAACTATAAAGGAAATATGAATAAAGGCGACTACTTATATTCCGTATGATAGGGTTAATTGGTGACCACGCAACTCGGACCCATGTTTATCATACTTATCAGGGCACAATTTTGTTGTTGTAAATTTCTATGTGTGTGTCTTTCTTTTTTTTGAACGATCAACAAAAATTTTATTCCACCAAGCTAGCGGGATACTAGCGATACACCTTACAAATATTCACAGTCACCCAATTATAAATAACATAAAACTACAAGAGATATCACCAACCGATACTCGATAAGTTGAAAGAACACCAAATATTCCAGCTTAGCGAATGTTGCTTTGCCCTTGACTTGACCCAAAAGAAACTAAGAGTTTTGATGTCACCCAAGACCTTTGATAGAGATACTTGCTTTTCGTCGAAAACCACCTCGTTTCTATTCCTCCATAAGCACCAAATCGTCACCAAACAGATTGCATAAAAGGCTTTCTTCTTGTATCTTGACCCACTTATGAAATGATGAAGATTCAAGAGGTCCCTGAAATGAAACGCGTAGATCGGACCGACCTTGCACCATTGCGCCACAACTTGCCACACATTTAACACTTAAAAGTTGAGCCTAATAATAATTCATTTAAAACATAAAATTGTTAACCGATATGACTTCATAACATTTATAAGACCAATACCCACCTATAAGGCCTAAGTGGCATATTTTTTTAAGGCTCGAATGGGGTACGTAAATCCTCAAGGACGCAAATGCACGAGAGAATCCGTAAACTAAATATAGAGTATCACACTGTATATTATCGCTCCCGCGGCAACGCGCGGGCTTTCTACTAGTAGTATTTTAAAATCTCGGGCCCCCGATATAGTGGGCCTTCGACAGTCGCCCACCCTACCCCCTCTAGGCCGGTCCTATCTCTAACGATTGCCTCCATGTCATCATATTGTAAAACTGTTGCACCGTACACGGTCCATGTCAATGGACGAATCCGGTAATACCATATCACTTGGGTATCCCTTGATTTATTCAAAAATAGAATATACTTTTTTAGGCTTCCACGTATGTTATCGATTTTTTTTTTTTTTATCAACATTCACTTTATAGCTAAATTTAAGGAGCTAGCAAGAAGTTAACTAGCTTTAAGAGGAGCCTACGCACTCCAAGAAAAAGAAGGGTGAACCTGCTGTAAGGAGGGAACCGATGCTAAACCCAATCGGACATATTTAGTAGAGAACAACACCCCTTGATCATTGTCCCAGCACAACACATCAGCTCACCATTAAATACACTACGAAATATCGTTTGAACAAATACATACGGTGTATGTCCACAAATAAATACCTATATTTCAATAGACCATAAAGAAATGGTTCCACAATATGTAAGAAAAATTATTTTGGTTATTCGATTAGAGCTTACAGGACGACGATTGATGGTAATACTACATCATTGATAATTTAGAACATAAGTTATATGATTTTAAGGCTGATTAATCAAACGCAATTCATATAGACGACTGTTGTCGATTGCAATTATAACTCACTTGTAACATAGAAGTGACAAAAGAAAAAAGCTATAAAGTAGCCCGTCTAGCTCAGTTGGTAGAGCGCAAGGCTCTTAACCTTGTGGTCGTGGGTTCGAGCCCCACGGTGGGCGTTTTTGTTTATATAGTTTTACTTTTGTGGGCTCGTATAATTATTGTTTTCACTTATGGGCTTTCGATTCAAATAAAGGCCCATATATGTTGTTATGTCTGGGCCCACGGACCTTTTCGACAATAGACCCACACCCAAGTTCCATAGCTTTTCTTCAAACTAAACTGAATTGTTTACACTTTACAGTTATTAGTTAAGCAGGTGTATTGGTTTGAAAAACCGTAAATAAACTGCACCCTTTCTTTTAATCCTAACTATGGGGCTTACCCGTGTGAACCCGTGCTTCGCAGCGGTCTTTCGGCCACTATCGCTTTGGTTTGGTAAGGAATCAGTACGCACTCTAATAACCATTAGAGATATGCCTAATAGGTTATCGAAACGTTATTTACATTGAGTTGATACAATAAAAACAAATACGAGTACATGTAGTTATATTGTCCGGCCGTAATGGCAATAAAAAAAAGGGAAAATAGCGAAAATAGCCTTTGACCGGAAGAAATTGCGAAAATAGCCCCCCTCGGCCGTCTCGGGAAAGACGGCACCCACTTCCCGAGACACCTCAGCCGGTTTTAATTTCACATCCACCACGAGCCGTCTCGGGAAGTGTGAGACGACTTTTAAGTCTCCTCGGGAAGTGTGAGGCGACTTTAAGTCTCCTCGAAGAGGGCTCGCAGGTTGTCAGACACGTGGCAAAAGTTAATTGGTCCGTGATTAAAGTCGGCTGAGGTATCTCAGGAAGTGGGAGCCGTCTTTCCCGAGACGGCTGAGGGGGATATTTTCCCAATTGTTTCCGGTCAAGGCTATTTTCGCTATTTTCCCTAAAAAAAAAACCAAGTCGAAACTTGATCAGTTTCGAAGTACTTGCTATACTAAAAAAAATTATATTCTAATTTTAGAAACATAAACTTATAGATATCTGGAAGGCGATAGTTTATTAAAAATATATACACTCTTAAAAACATTTACGTGCGTGAAAATATAAGAAATATAAAGGGGAAATATCATAAAAACACACTAAACTTTCAGTTTTTTCTCATTAAAGTCACTTAACAATTTTTTGCATATAAAAAGCACTACACTTTCAGTTTTTTCTTACAAAAGTCACTCAACATTTCTTTGTACTTAAAAAACACTGTAATTTTTGTCTTTTCTTATAAAAGTCACCCAACATTATTATTATTATTTTTTTTTGTCATGTGGTTCTTTTTGTAGTTTTTAAGATATTTTGTAATTATATATTTATTTTTGTAACAAATTATATGACAAAAAAATCTCTTGTTGCAATCAAAGTAATATTAATTCCGCTAATTCAAATAGT
Source organism: Ambrosia x helenae (assembly GCA_030844895.1). Taxonomy (NCBI): domain Eukaryota; kingdom Viridiplantae; phylum Streptophyta; class Magnoliopsida; order Asterales; family Asteraceae; genus Ambrosia; species Ambrosia x helenae. The sequence goes on from CM061231.1 coordinate 28,749,178, forward strand.
CATACAATTCTTTAGTACAAAGAAAAAAAATTATATAACAAATAAACATTGTTTTTAATCGATATAAGACGCGTGAAGTATTTTACTTTCTTAATCAACTTCATCAGTTTGAGATTTTTTAAGGATACAACATATATAGACCACCTATGCAACACGTAAGCAAACACAACAAAGAGTTCCAGTTCCAGGTTATTTAAAACAAAAACATCAAAATTTTGTTTGAAATTGACATTTTAAGGGGTTTTATGCGGAAAATGCGCTTTAATTCTCTACGTGATGGTTTAAGGGCGATGCATTTGCGCTTTGAGTCGAGGAAATTGCGATTTAAATTCTCTAGGTGATGGTTTAAGGGCAGATTTCAGCTACATTTCCCAAATTCTAGAGAGTTTTCAGTCAAATTCCTTAAATTATGCTAGATTTTAGGTAGATTTCTACTTTTATCTAAGGAAAACTACTTCTATACATTAATGGATCAATATTTAAAACTTTTGATACTAATTAGATGCAAAATAGTATTATTTTAATATATTGTTACTTTATTTACTTGTTCGTTTTTTTTTATCTCAGGATCTCGCTTTTTTTACGCCTCGCGCCTAGGCCCTAGGCCCTAGGCGAAGCCTATGCGCCTTGAGTGCGCCTAGCGCCTTTGATAACTATGGTTAAAAGTAAAAAAGAAAAACATTTGGGCTAAAAGTGTAACACCATTTAAAAAAAAAAAAAAAAAAAAAAAAAAAAAAAAAAAAAAAAAACCCTAAGCATGGGGACAACCCCTCTAAGCACAAAAACTTTCGTAGTTATGAGTATTTATAATTGGGATAGGAGACTAATATTGTTTTAAAAAAAATGTTACGGTTTTTTTGTCAATTCTCCATCTTATTAACGTCTTTGAAAAAAATCCGATTCCAACAAAGTACTATCGTCTTTGATTGATTTCGGGTAAGTAGCCGGAGTTTGAAGAAATTAGCTCGGCACCATGCATATAGCAATTACTCGAAGAGTGCTAGAGCCCTAGAACTTGTTTTACATCGTTGCATAAACCACCATAAACCAATAAAAGACTAACATAAAATATTTCAATGTGAGATGGAGGCTGCCGGATATAATTGGATCAAACTCGGTTTGAAAGTTAATAAATAAGTACATAGAATGTAAGAAAAGAGGAAGCACTTTAGCACGTACACTTGGTTATTCTCTTGTGTATGTCAATAATTGAAGAAGCCACGTGTCCACAAGAACAATCATTTTTCACTTTCACTTCTCATAATTGATCACTATTTCGTTTGATAGGTTAAACTAAACACGTAAATTTCCTATTAGTTTGACATCATGTCGTGTTATAGTTATCACATACGTTACACATATTACAACATACTTTTCTTCATATCTAAACACTAGATTATACCTCGGGAACCTCCCGGGGTTGAGAAAATCTAACATGACATATTAATGTTACATATAAAATAGAATGATGCGCTTTATAGTTAGATACAGGAAAGCTTCGGGTAGCATCTAACCTAAAACAATTAAAAATATATCTCCAATGTTAACGCCTAACGTTAAACAATGTATAACTCCAATGCTAACGCATGTTGAAAATAGAATTCATATTTACCGAAACATAATTAATGACTTGCCTATACATGATTAATGATTTACCTGAACACTTTGTGTTTTTTTCCCTGTATGAACAGAACCCTACAAAAAAATAATCGTTTTTTTTCCGTTTTTTATATAACACTATGATATTCGTTGGAAAGATAATAAAACGCTCGTTAATTTGGCGTAATTTTTTTTTAAAAAAAAATCTCGTATATAAAAGATATTAACATTTAAAAATTATGGGAGGAAACATAAGAGATAAGAGAGAAAAATCCAATTTTATTTTTAAATTTTTTTTCCTAAAATATCTTAATGCCACATGGGATGACACATGGCACACTCAAAGAAAAGAATGCCTCTTTGAATGTCATGTCATTAAAATGACTTTGGTTTATTGTATGTATAGACTAGTTTTTATCCCGGGAGCGTCCCGGGTTAAAATATCTAATATGACATAATAAAATATATTATTATTATTATTTTAAACAAATCTCTGCCATAAGTTATCATATTCAAATATTAAAAAAACGAATCTCTGCGCCGAGGTATAAATCTAGTGTCAATACAAATGAATTCGGAAGTTTGTAATCGATCATTCTAAAAAGAACTAACATGAAATAAGAAAAAAAAGTTAATTATTGAAATATCGAACGCATTAGTCTAAAGGTTATGTGATGCGTTAAAAAATTCATTGGTATATGATCGGGTATATAGTTCGGGTATTTGGGTATGTTGTTTCGGGTAATCGGGTCGGGTATCACCTCATCTCAGACCCGACCCAAACCCACAATTTTTTTAAACTAATCCCAAACCCGACACAATACCTGTCGGGTTACAAAAAATAGTCATTTTTTTCTCCGTTTTTATATAGCACTATGGTACTCGTTGGAAAGATAATAAAACGCTCGTTAATTTGGTGTAATTTTTTTCTTTAAAAAATCTCGTATATAAAAGATATTAACGTTTAAAAGTTATGAGAGGAAACATGAGAGAAAAAATAATAAAGTTTTAATATTTAGATTTAGTAGATTAGGTTAAAGATTATAATAGATTAGGTTAAATCATATTTATTTCTTTTTTTTTAATTAGTTTACACTTGCCACATCACATCCTATGTGGCATCTCTCAAGAAGAGATTGCATAAGATTATGACATGTAGGATTAATCCCTTTGCAATATATTTTATTAAGGTTTTTCCATGCGAGATCTAAAAACATATCTTTCCGTGGCACCGGTACTAAGTACTCTATGGTTCGGTGCTTTGGCAGGTTTATTGATAGAGATTAATCGTTTTTTCCCGGATGCATTGACGTTCCCTTTTTCTAGTTATTGACGCGGGAAGGACTAAAGAAGATTAGAGATACAATTAAATAACAGCCCCCTCTTTTCTCTTTTTTCCCTTTTTAGAATAAGGGAGGAAAGAGAAAGAAGAAAAGTGCATTCAACAACTGTGAGACTCGGGTCGGGTTGGAATTCAATTAATATGAAATTTCTATGGAAGTCGAATACAAACAGTGGTTATAGGGAAAGAGTATTATACAAGATACTTATATGAAATGCTGTACTGTTATTGAAAGGTTAGAAATCTTTCTATCTTATTTCCTATATTGATTGTAGTGAAATCTTGCATAATTTTTTAGAATTCAGAAAACAGAAGAATTCTTTTATAAATATAAAATTGAAGGGTCTATTTCATATTGATTAGAATAGGGACTGCCAATTATTCATTTTATATTCACTTTGATATTAACAAATTTCTGAGCCCTTTTTTTGAGTCAAACCCATTCTGATTATTCCGATATTTTAGGACTTTTGTTTGTCGTACAAAAAAACTTTTTGAATTACCGGTAGAAAGAGATTTCCCTAATGACAAAGCTTTTAACGCCGCCACATATCCTTTCCTTTTCCAAATATTTTTACGAATACGCTTTTTTGATATCGAAGTACGTTTTTTTGGAACTGCCATTTAAAGTTACTCGTTGTTATAGTTGGATGTGAAAGACATCTATTGTTCAAAACGAATTCTTATTTCTTATTCATTATCTATTTTTTATCTAAATAAGATTCTCTTCATAAAAAGAAATATAGATATGTCAAAGATCCGTGAAAATTGGATCAAAAATGACTCGAAATAACAATCAATATATATATATATATATATATATATATATATATATATATAGGGAATGGTTAGTTTGAGAACTCACATGAGTTGTGAGAACCATAGGAACTCTTTTGGACCATTGATCTTGATGATCTAATGGTTGATATTAAAAGATGAGGGTTTTTGTCTTGACTTGATTAATAAGTATTTTTTTAATCTAATAAAGTACATTAAGGGTATTAAGGTAAAAACACCATGTGAGAGAAAATAATTAATATAATACAATATTAATTTTTTATTTAATAATTCAAAAATATCATATTTTTTTAAACTATATTTTATTTTTTTAATTTCTTTGTTTTTTAAAATAAATAATCAGATAAGTCTAATGAGGATGATTTACACTGGTGTAATTTACACCAGTGTAAATTTACCATCATTTATACTGGTGTAATTATTTTACACCAGTGTAAATCTACCATGCACAAAACTACTACATTCGTATTACTGGTGTAATTATTTTACACCAGTGTAATTATTTTACACCAGTGTAAACCAAAAACAAACATCTACACAAACGTATTACACTAGTGTAAACGCCCCCAAAACATCACCAAAACGTATTGCATCAATGTAAAATAACCAAAACATCTATACATTCGTATTTACATCAGTGTAAAAAACCAAACCATCTATACATTCGTATTTACATCAGTGTAAACCACCTAAATTCATACCGCATTATCAAACAGAATGAAACTGAGAGCTTTTAGAACCGTGAAATCCAAAGAATTGTCCTGCAGTAACCAATCCACAAACAAGTTCAGTAATTTCTTCATTGTACTCATGAAGCACGAGACGAACATCGTACCGTTGTTTACATCATCTTCATTCTTTGGATGAGCTTGCAAAGACAAAACCCAATTGATAACAACTTCCCTATCAATCTACATAATAATAATAATAATAATAATAATAATAATAATAATAATAATAATAATAATAATAATAATAACACACAACTGAAAAATAATAATAATAATAATAATAATAATAATAATAATAATAATACCTGTTCATCTTCTTCCTTCAACCTAGTTCATCCCCACCGCCGAACAAACACCTGCAACCACCCCCCTGCACCAGAGGCGGACCACCATCACCGGATCCAGATCCACCACCACCACCATAACCCCCCAGATCCAGATCCACCACCATAACCCACCACCATACCCGTCGTCTTCCTGTTCCAGCCACCACCATCGCGTCGTCTTCCTGTTCCAGCCACCACCGTCGTCGAAGGCCACCTGCACCCGTCGTCGTCTTCGTAATTATTATTATTATTATTATTATTATTATTTAGAGAGAGAGAGAGAGAACGAGAGAGAAGAAGATAGAGAGAGAAGAAGAGAGAGAGAGAGAAGTTTAAATGAGAGAAAGAGAAGGCAGATCTTGATTTAATATTATTATTATTATTTAAAAGTTAGTGGGGTTGGTTGGGTGTGGGGTGGGGTGGGGTGTTATTCTTACTAAAATACCCTTAACTAATTGTGTGTAAAGACTTTATTGCCCTTGATTAAAAAAATACAAAAAAATGCAAATATGATGGTGTGTCACTTGGTGATTGTTTCAGAGGAGTTCTCAAGTTCTCGCAACTGGGATGAGTTCTCAAATGATCTCATTCCTATATATATATATATATATATATATATATATATATATATATATATACAGGCCCGGCTCTTAATAGGGGCGACGAGGGCGACGGCCCCAGGCCCGAAATCTCCGAGGGCCCGAAGTTTTTTTTAAAAAATGTATATGTATACATATGTATATGTGTGGAACTACAACGCGGATCGGCCAGGTATTTTTAAACCTTCATTTGGTGGGTTTTTGTATTTTCACTCCAAGATTCTAAATTGAAGGCTTGAAGAGTAGTTACAAACAAAAAAGAATAAAGTGTAAAAGGTTGCTTACTTGCTTAGTGTCACGATTTTTTCCGGCATAGTCTATGGTTACAGTTGCAGAACAAGAAACTAATAGTGTGAAGAAGATGGAGGGAAAATTTGTCACTAAACTAAAAAGAAGGGAAAATTTGTCACTAAAAAAAAACCTTGGGTAATGGGTTAGAGAAGAGTGAATGTCAATATGTCTTTCTTTTTTTTTTTTTTAGATATGAGGTGTGATAAATAATATATAATATAACATTATTAATAATCTAATGCAAGTCCATAATTTCAGTAAACTATCATTCATTATTTTTGAATTTGTTAGTTTATTTGATACGGTTTAAAAATGTCAATATGTTTTTAGTTTATATCTATTTTTTATTCTATAATTTGTTATTTATTACATGACTAAAATAATTATTACAACGTATTAGACTATTAGTATATGTAAATATACACATACATTATGACCCTCCGCTCAAAACATTTTTACATTTCTAGCTAGGGCCCAGACAACCACCGACCACTAGAATTCACATATCCAAGGTGAGCACCAACGAGCGAAATTCGTAGAGTCAAGCCCTCAGTCGAACGGTATATTTGATATTTATAGGGCCCAGTTTATTTACAATGGCCCCAGGCCCAAAACATTTTTACATTTCTCGGAGACGGCACTGTATATATATATATATATATAGATGATGCAGGTACATTAATCTATTGACTAAACATGATGCATGTACATGTTATTTATTGATTTAACATATATGATGTAGCAGATTTCGAGCTCAAGGCTATAAAAAGAGTCCCGAACCTATATTTCTAACGATATAAACAAATTATAGCATTCATGATATAAAAGAAAGATCTAAAAAAAATCCATGATTGATAGATTTAATATACGTGGATAAAGGAGTTGCATATCATCCACTTATTTAAAGAAGACAAAATAAATTATTATAGAAAACAAAGAAGCAAAGCTCGTAAAGCAAACGGCAATCCAACCATCTCATTGGCAACATATCCAATACTAGATTTTAATCCAACCTTTTTTATTTATAAATAAATAAATAATGATCGCAATAAGAATACAAATAGATGCACTAACTTGGTGATATACTACCATTTTCTTGCAAAAAATAAATAAATAAATAAATAAATGTTGTAATTATTATTTCAAGGCTCATCCTTATTTTTTGGTTATTAGAAAAGCCAATCGGTTTGATAAATTAATTTGGTTTTTTAATTCTTGGTTAAATATACAAAATGACTTTGTTATGGTACGTTTAACTGATCGCCCACTTTACGTCACTTTTGGGCTTGTCTTACTTGATCAAGGTTTAATATATGTAACTTAGGCACTTTATCATTATTAGATATCTTCAAACATCGTCAGTTATATAAAAATTAAGCATTTAGTAAAAGCATAATATATCGGTTTGGTTCATTTATTTCAGTTATAATACAAACAATAACAGAAGCTGAACCATAAAATTCGACATTTATTGAATAATTAACGAACCGTCGAAAGATTGGCTTATTAAAATGTCCAAGCTAGAGCCCAAGTCATCAATGAGTTTTTTTATTTTATTTTTGAACTAGCTGATTACCCCGGGAGGGTCCCGGGGTTGAAAAATCTAATTTTACGTGATAACCTATTGCAAATGGCTCAAGTTAACTAACCACAAAATCTCTCAATCATTGCATGTTCATAGTATTCTAATCAGTAATAACTCATATTACCCACAAAATCTAATTTTACGTGATAACATGAACACTTTGTGTGTTTTTTTCCTGTATGAACGAAACCCCACAAAAAATAGTCGATTTTTTCTCCGTTTTTTATAGAGCACTATGGTACTCGTTGGAAAGATAATAAAACGCTCGTTAATTTGGTGTAATTTTTTCTTTAAAAAATCCCGTATATAAAAGATATAAACGTTTAAAAGTTATGGGAGGAAATATGAGAGAGGAAATTTTAAATTTATTTTTAAATTCTTTTTTCTTAAAATAACTCAATTTAATTAAAAAAGGAAACAATTCAAAAACATCAAAAACTCTCCATTATGATGCCACGTGACACTATCAAAAAAAGATTGAGACCTCCATTGCACGCCACGTCAACATATACGTTTTCTTTTATATATATATATAGATGACTGACGAAACGATCTTCGAGCCCCCGGGTACTTAGGCCTTCCCCTTGACCCAAACCCGCCTGCTGGACCGACCCAGATGCGCAAGAAACCCTTAGAATGGGAAAACCTTCGCCCCCGCTTGGAGTCGAACCCGGGTGAAATCCGTTCAAACTCTTCATTGCGATGTCCATCAACCAGTTGAGCTGAGTAGTCAGGACAAGTCACCAATGAGTTGGAGCCCAAACTTTACTTATCGAAGTTGATAAGCCCGCATAAGCCTAACCAAATGAGCGTTTTATTTGAACCGTTTAAATGTATATGTATAAACACACAAAATAATATTATGATCAAAATAACTAAATAAAATACGACAGACTATATAAAAAAAAATTACAACTATAAATATACAATAATTAATTATAAATACATAAGAATAGAATAATTAAATAACTAATAAATTAGAAACAAGCCGAGTCCAAATGTGAAAAAGTACTTAGAACTGAGTTAGATCTTTACGACTGGAGCCTGGAATGAAAGAATCGAGCTCTAGCTCTCATAGATTAATAGTGTATAACCCTAATAATAGTTGGCTCGACTAGTTTACAACCCTAATAATAGTTATTTATTCATTATTAATGTTTTGAGAAAAGAAACTTTATGCATCTTTTTCCTTATTTCATGTTTTGAAAACGAGATTGATAACCAATTGGGGCTCAGGTATTTTACCCGATTAGAAAACTGGCGAGTCGGCAAAGGGAGGATTAATTGAAGTTCTCTAAGGTTTTGTTTTTGTTCACTTCATGTGGCCTAGTGGTAAAAGGGTCGCTTCTCTTTTTGGGGGAGCCGGGTTCGATTCCCATGGGAGGCATGTGATGGATACCCCCACCCTTGTGGTGGGGTAGGTGGTTGGGAAGTGATGGAGAGACCCTTGACCCTTGTGGTCATGGGTTCGACTCCTGATCCCTCCAGGTTTTACCGGTTCACTACCGTCGTGCCTTTGGGCGGGTTTGTGGGCCGGGTTTTCCCTGGAACAGGAGACGGGTGGGCCGAAGGGCTCTGTCCGTACGGACTAGAGGCCGTCTGGGGCCCCTTTCGGCCATTGGGGGCCGCGTACAGAGTACCCGGCAATACTTTAGTTGATCGTTCAAAAAAAAAAAAATCCAACAGAGTTAATATCGAAGTTCTCCGAGGTTTTGTTTTTGTTCACTCAAAACCCAACATGTTCATTTACGTTCGGTTCACTAGCTATTAATTGGGGCGACACTACAGAGTTACGCAGAGATTTAACTGGTTAGATCAACTAGCTCTGTCCGCTTTTTTACCACAATCGTTATTAGTTCATGTCGTTTACATTTTTTTTACCAGTTTACCATACTTATCATTTATAATAAATAACTGGTTAAAATAAGTTACATTTAGATGGTGGGTAAGCGGGCAACAAGTTGCGCCGCTATCCCCTTTTGAATCGCAAAGTCTATCCTGTTAAACACAAATCTTTAGTTCTTAGGACTCTGCGAGTCATTATGGACCAACTTCTACACAAACCCTTGGTTTACATTTATAAACCATCATCGTATAAACCAAGTCAAGTTAAGATGAATACCACAAGAACTCCATTTTTCGGGTAAATTTGTATCATAATTGAAACTTATCATAAAAGTAAATCATGTTTAGATATTTGGTCTATAAAATTAATAATTTAAAGTCACATTAGAGGTGGGCCCACAAAAGAAGTTTAACAATAATTTAGCTCCAATTATACAACAGACCACCCGAATACTCCTTTCCACATCTGCCCATTCCCAATACAATCGCTTTCACTACTTTAGCCTTTACCAATCTGTGGGCCTGGACCCTGGCCCAAACTCACTCCCATCGTTTTTCTCAATATTAATCACAAAATACTTTTTATTTAACTTAATTAATAGTATATAATTAAAAAAAAACTGAATTAAACAATGGAATTGATTGAAAAAATGGTGGACTCTTATGTTATTCTCGATAATCAATTTTTGTGGTTGTGTTATTTGTTTTTGAACAGCCAACAAAATTCACCAAGTGCTCCCTTTGAAGTCCATACTCTGCAAAATTCAGGACTCCTTCCACCCTGGAATAGCCAGAAGTGTAAGGGAGTTCCTGGTTTCACTAAGTTCACCAGTTCCGGGGAAAACCTGACTATCCATCCGTCCGAAAGCACGACAATGGAATAATCAGTAAAACCCGGCGCTCTTAAGAATCGAACCCATGACCTTTTAGCCATGGGTCTTCTATCACTGAGCCTCCATACCATTCCACCATAAGGTGGGTGGTTTGTGTTATAGTTATATGTTTAAGATAAAGTAAATTAACTGTCATCTTATTAGTTATTTTCTATCTTCGATTAATATAACATCATGTTTACATATACTGATATACTTATGTCACCTGGCATTTTATGCAATAAGATGATATATTGAGTTTGAAGGGAAAACACTATATTATAGACTTATAGACTTATAGTGTATGTGTGTGACCACTTGTATATGTTAAAAGGAAGAGTAACACAAAAGGAACCAAACTTTATCAAAAGTTAACATCGTTATTTGATATAGAATATATACTATTTTAATATAAAGTTATAAATGAAATAATTTTCTATGACGCATTAGCGTTTTGCGTAGATTCATACATTCTTTTCTAGGTTTTGTTACTACTAGATACTCTACCAATAATGCCCAAAAAACCGGAAGGTGTTGTGGTCGCACTACATATCCATCCGATTGTTTGCCAGCTAAGGGGCTGTTTAGTTGATTAAGTGCTGAATCATTAAGATGTCTGAATGGTTAAGAGGCTCTGAATGATTAAGTGCTGAATGGTTCAGCTATGCACAAAGTCTGAATGATTTTGCTCTTAATCATTCCATTCAGAGCTTTTTTTAGATTGAAACAAACAGTCTGAATGCTGAACCATTCAGAGCCTCATTAAGAGGCTATTAAACAGACCCTAAGATGGTTTATGATGCGTTTACTTTGAGGATAAAATAAGAAAAGTTTTTGTTTATAGGTTTTAAGTTTATAATTTAAGTATTACTTCAAAAGGTTTATAATTTTATAAAATCTCTCAATGTTATTAAACATTCTTTAGTTATAGTTTTTGGTCTCTCTTGTAAATTTGAAATAATGTAAATAGAAATTAATTTAGCAAAATCATGGTTTTGAAAACCGGACCGGACCGACCGGTCGGACCGGTCGGACCGGGCTCCGGGGCCTGGACCGGTCCGGTTCGGGTGTTCGGACCGCTGGTGCAGTGAACCGGCTTCGGACCGTGAACCGGCCGGTCGAACCGGAAAACCGGGAGGTCGGAACCGAAAACCGGGAGGTTGGACCGGTTTTTTGTATTTTTTTAATTTTTTTTTTGTTTTTGGGCCGGTTTGTTGGACCGGTCGAACCGGTCGGACCGGTGAACCGGCCGAGGGTCCGGTTCGACGTCCGGTCCGGTTCTGAAAACCTTGAGCAAAATTATTAATGGGTCTCTTTATAAGATGACAAACTCTTAAAGTAGAGTTTTTTTTATGTCACATGATTTGTTTTTATTATAATTTTATATGTGTTAATTAAATTGCCAATTAAATTAAACTTTTTGTCATCCATGACTCTTGTATAATTGTAGGTTTTGTGCCTCCTCTGAAAGATAAGAGAAATACAAGAAAAATACATAAGTTGGAGAACTAAAGAGAGAGAAGAGACTCTCAACACACTCCACCACATTCGTATTTGTATTTGTTCCAAAAGTTCAAACACTGTAATTTTACCAGGTGTAGCCTCATGACTGTAGGTTTTTTTTTTTTGGGGAAGGTGAAGGTCTCATTCGGAGGTGGTAGAGTACTTCACACCCGCTCTTGCAGGTCCTACCCCTACTCACACGCCCAGCCTATGTTGTCTGAACCGGTTTCACGCTGGGGTGGTGGTAGGCATGCCCAAACTATGTTGGTCAAAGGATCATTTTGGTTATTTTCCCAACATTTAAATTTAGTTCAAACTTAACATAGACTCAGTGGCGAAGCTTGGTTTAAGAATCGGGAGGGGCCGAACTCAATTTTTTTCAATCGGTAGTGGCTAATCGGCGGGGGCCGGACTCAACCCGAACTCGATTTACCTACGAAAATCGCAAATTTATACCACTACGCCAAAAAACAGGGGGGGCCAGGGCCACCCCTGGCCCTCAACATCCTTCGCCATTGCATAGACTAATAATGGTTCAAACTCTTAAATGAGTTTTTTTTTATCCGCAAATTGCTATTATTCATCACCCAAAATAAACAAACATTTCGTTTATATGAGTTGATACCATAAAAAAACCTATGGGTAACTCATATTTTGTTTATATACATGCTATGTAAAAACAAACAATACATGGCTCACTTGGCACTGTGCAAGTTACAGCATAAATGTCCGGAACACAACATGAAATGAAACAATATTCACCAAGTGAAAAACGACATCCAAATCCTTGACGTTTTCCTTTTGTTGGTGTTTTTTTAACTTAACACCTAAGAAAAAAAGTGATCATTTCATGTCATGCATATAATTTGTGTGCCCACGTTTATTAAATTCCATATGTGGACCATGGTTAGAATATTTAAGTGGGTACGAATTTTCAATTAGCATAGAAGCTAAGCCACATATTATTTAGTGTCACTTACTTTTAAAAAAACTTACTTTTCTCATTATTTCACATCTTCGAACTTATAGGAAAACCCGTTGTATAAGGCAAAATTTATCAACTTTAGATTGATACGCTTACGGTATTTTCAGTATCGGGTTGTAAGGAGTTAACTTTCACTCGTATAGTATCCTTCTAGGATGCAGTTTTAGTTATTACAAAATTATCTTTACCGTTCTAAAATAAATATATAAGGCGAGTCCCATTTTGAAATATTTGAATTTCAAACGTTTGTAGACTCTTGCTACGATATATAGTTCTCACATTTTCATGCGTACAAGAAATGTTCATATTTTTCAAGGAATACAAAGTAATTATCATTTAAAGTTTGACTTATTTTGGCCTAAAAAGGGAAATCCAATTCATAGGAAAATGTTACACGATTACATAGTTTGGTTGAAGTCTACGAGTTGCAATTTTAGTTAGTTGAATTGCTTTTAGTTAGTTGAAAGCTTTCGACTTCATAAATCTTCATTACTTTTCTTTTAAGCTTTCAAGTTTTGAGGTAGTCATCATCTTGAAATAATAAAAACACTTTTGTTAGGACGGAATTAACCAATTTGGATTTTCTTTTTTTCTTCTATAAAGATTTTTTTTTTCTTTTGTGCAATTCTCTTACAACTTTTTTTCTTAGTAAGTTTTTTTTTCTAAGTCTAAAATTTAAACGTCAGAGTTCGCTCTTAAATTATCAAGATAATCTCACATGATAAACAAAGATAACAAAGTATATTTATCCTATATTGGACCCGTTTTGACCAATTTAATGTAACTTTTTCTCCCTCTACGCAAATCTTGGATCTGGTGTTAGTGAGGGGTGTAGAAGTGGAATTCTCAAGATCATCCACAATTTGATCCATTCCAATCTATAAACCTATAAACGTCCTTAAAACAACACATTTTTTACACCAATCTCACAATAAATATTCATCCTTAAAACTAGGGGTGCAAACGAGCCGAGCCGAGCCCGAGCTTGACCAGGCTCGAACTCGAGCTCGATTAAGTTATAAGAGCTCGAGCTCGGCTCGGCTCGATTCGAGCTTTGTTTTCAAACCTCGAGCTCGGCTCGTTTATAATTTCTCAAGCTCGAGCTCGGCTCGTTTAGTATTTATTAGTTAATATATTAGATAAAAATAATATAAATAATTGTTCATTTAGGCTCGTGAGCTCGATAAGTGAAGCTCGGGCTCAGGGCTCGTTTACTAAACAACTTTAAATGAATGATAAATATTATTAAATATTAAAAAAACTTATTATACTAGGCTCGATAAGGCTCGACGAGCCTAACGAGCTTCACATGCCAGGCTCGAGCTCGATAAAGCTCGGCTCGTTTCGAGATTTTTACCGAGCCAAGCTCGAGTAGCTCGCGAGCTGCTCGGCTCGTTTGCACCCCTACTTAAAACATTTTGTTGATACCTTAATACTATTTCAAAAAATGGCCCCAAGATCCAAGGAGCCAAAATACATATAAACAAAAAACGCTAGCAACGAGTTGAATTCTCAAGATCATCCACAATTTGATCCATTCCAAACGCCAATCCTTTTGTCACCACAAATTCAATTTCAATCACACATGCCGATTTTTACGCCACAACAATATCAAAATCATACATTTCAACAATCGTATAACTTCAGGGTTGGGAGTAGTTAGACTATATGGTGTGGAGACCAACTCCCCCAAATGCCACATCAGCGCCACCTCATTTCTCCCTTTCCTCCTCCGAAGTTTGGAAATAGTATTCCTCTAATTCCCTCAATCCCCCTTCATTTTTTTATTATATAAAGTTTGATTAAAAAAAATAATAATAAAATCAACCAATCACATTACAAGGGTAGAAGGGGGAGTTCACCCCTAACTCACCAAAAATTGATTTTTTTTTTTTTGGGTGAGGGGGGGGGGGGGTTTCCCCTTGGGGAAACCTCCATGTCAGCACCCCAATTCATCTCCCCGCTTCCATACCATTTAGTCTTAGTAAATTTGTCATTTTACTTATCCTTAATTGATTTTTTATATTAAAATGTATTTTCTTCTTAATGAAATGGGTTTTCTTATTAAGTTTTTTTTTTTTTTTTTTATTTATGTACATTCACATGTTTTTGTTTTTATTATAAAAAAAATTATAGACAAAGAGTGATGCAAAAGATGATCATATTTATGCTGGTTTAGGGCCAGGATAGCAGTGGAATGAGAAATACGAGATGTGCTACGTATGTGAAAGATAGTATCAAGATCGTAATCATGGTTTAGGGATAGGATAGAAGTGGAATGAGATAATAATGTGCTACTTATGTGAAAGAGGGTACTAAAAGATGTTAGAAACGATCTGGCCTTATTGTTCAACTATGATGTTATAGAGCATGTGTTAACTATCAAGTGATAAGGTTCTATTTGAATTTGTAAAAGTGTATGTGATTGTGAGTTGATATATAAAAACATAATTTTTAACCTGTATAATGTTAGAAGATATAATCTTGATTTATTAGACATGTGTTATTATAATATTGTACATATGTTAGAAAATAATATCGATATCCTATGTCTAGAATTAAACCTTGTGAACCGATATGTCACAAGTAGTTATTAGCGGTTATGTTAGTTTAAAGGTCACGTCGGTTTAGACATACCGATTGGGAATGTATTTATAGGATCGAACCTTTCATTTGTAATGTGTGTTTGTTAAGTTTCTATAACTAACTTACAAAATTCCCTCTAAAATTCCTATACATATTTCTCTCCAAAACCGTTCATATCCAAAACTCCTAAATCGCATAACACATCCAGATTTCAAACATATAATACTATAATAAAAGCAAACCCGATAAAAGTTTCTAAGAGTTTTGAAAGACGTTGGTGGAAATGTGACAGACAGCAGACCAAAATGTATTGGAATTACTTTAAGCACCAATAATTGTCGAACCAATCAAACTTTCTTAAAATATGAAAGGTTGGAAACCTATATTAACTTAGATACCAACATGTGTCCTCGTTTTAACCATGTTAATTTTACAATTTTTTCTTACATGTTACCAAAAATTTTGGCTTTAAATAAAAATCATCAATCAGGTAATAACAATGAAAATTTAAATTTCATTAGGATATTAGGTGTGGTGTACACCTCCCCAAGTCCCCCCAAATTCCACATCAGCGTCACTTCATTTCTCACTTCCTCTTCCTCAAACTAAGGAAATGGTTCCCCCTTTCAAAATTTTATTGATTTTTTAAAGGAAAAAGACAAAAAAAAAAAAAAAAAAAACCCACAAAAACTCTCGGGGAGTTAGGGGAATATATCCCGAAGTCACCGATTTTGATTAGGGGGGCGGTGTTCCCCTTGGGGGAAATGTGACACCTCACCTCACCGATTGATTCCCCGACTCCATACCATTTAGTCTTATATAGCATCAATACTTCCACTGAAGACGACACACTACTGATTTAGCCCTCATTGCATACACAACATTTAGCAACAATTTTCCAGGTTCGTTTTCTAACATTGCTCTATGAGCTTGATCTACATCCATACGATAGGCTTGAGGCGATTTGGCATGAGCCGCTCATTGCATACATAGCATACCGTTGACTGTTTTTTTTATTTTTTTAAAATTTTCTCAATTGTAAAAAAACCATATGTCCTCCATATCATATAAAACTTGCCCTACCATGACAAATACCAACTCCATTGATTTGATGTGAAGAGAGGACTTCGGTAGCATGTAAAATGTTCATAAAGGTTCAGATTAAAAATGGCCTAATAGTCAAAACTTTAGGGACCAAAAAGATATATTGAACCAATTAATCGGGAGATAGATTCTGATGCAGATTTGATTCCAAATTGTTGAAAAGGTAGTAGGACTTTGGTGCAGTTATTCAGTTGTATATATTCCTAATCTGTACTTGAACGTACATGTACTCCATCAAGACTCATTCAAATAGAAAAAATAAAATAAAACTTTAGGTATGCTTATAAAAGAGTTAGATTTTTTTTAATACAAACGATCTAAGTTCGTATAATTGTATATTATCAAAGTTGTTTTAGAATAATCAAACATTTAGATGACTCGGTTTTTATGATTAAAAAATAATAGTTGCATGAAAATAAAGCAGATGCATTGATCTAGAGCGAAAACAAGACCCATTAATGAAAACACAATCTCAATCTTTATTCTTAAGAGGTACGTGATATTATTTTTTAATCTATACTACTCTAGGAGTATATTATAATGTGAAGGGATAGGGAGCCTATTACTTGTGTGGATGACAATCCCTATCCCATTTTCTAACAAGTCACGCGTTGAGCACATCGGCGCAACCAAATAGAGATAAGACTCCCCACTTCGCGGAGCCACTCCGCGGAAGTAGCTTGGCGCGGGAGGTCACTTCAAGTGTGACATAGCTTCATTCACATCAGTACTTCAGGAGATTCTACGCGCGTATCAACAGGCACCGAATATTCGCCCAACAGCTTTTGGCACGAGGTACGGAAGATAAAAAATGAAGAAGATTCACTCAGATATGGGCATACATGATGCCAATCAGTTGGCGACACGTGTCCGAAGTAGTCCCACAACCACTGACGTGAACAGCGACATGACTGCTCCCATGCTTCCACCATCATGCCGTCTATAGTACCGCACAGGAATGCTTACCTGCTGCCAGACGTCGCGTCAGACGCCAGCAGGTAAGTCAACCATGCTGTGTCAAGACATCATACCGTCGGCGCCCAATCAGGGGGAGCCACATGTCGTTTCGTCAGACCAACCCCAACTGCCAATGACATCAGCAAGTTGGAACTCCTCTTTCCCGCAAATTTTATGGGCCCAACTAAGACCCGGATCAATTAGGACTCCTCGTGGGCCATCTCCTTGGCCCATGACTTTTTCTATAAATAGAAGACTTCATCTCCTTTATGGTGAATCTGAAAATAACCATTGTATACGAGAGCTAGAGTAGTTCAATTATTGTAACACTTTGCAATCTCCAAAGTAATAAACACTCGGCTCTTTACAGTGGATTTAGGTCATTAACGACCGAACCACTTATATTCTTGTGTTCTTACTTTGATCACACACACACTTTACTTAACTTTCTCGGTTACGGTTCAACCTCCGGTTTGGATGAAGGATTGTTCCTGAGCAAACAAGGGTATTAACCTCACGGTGATTAGTATTAATCACCGTTATACTCGTTGTTTCTTCATAATACATTTGTTAATTACGTTTTAAAATTACCTAAAAGTTAACAACTCTTTTTAGTTTAATGCATACAACACAACTCTAAAATGATAGTAAGTTAGTCTTTCAAACACTAATTACACTTTAATCTCTTCACTATAATTATTACATTTTAATTCACTCATCTTTAATTAAGAGCACTTACATCCCACCCACCATATTATATGAGTGTGTTTATATTTTAAAAAGTGGGTGTAAGTGGTTATGAGTAGATGAGAGAGAAATGTTACTGTTTATCTATATATTTGGAAAACAGTGTTCACCCCTACCAAAATATTTTTATATTTTTGAAAGTAGTTGTGAGTAAAGAAGGGAAAAATGTAATGATAAAGGTATAAAAGTATTATTTAATTGAAAAGAGAGAGAAAATGCAATGATTTTTAGTGTAATTATAGATATTAAGATGGTAGAGGGGCCGTGAATGCTCTAATTAAATTTTTGATAATTAGTTAGTAGTTACACTTTATACCCTTATAAAAAAACTAACTACCCTTGATTTTTAAATAGACATAATTTTTCATACACTAATATTTTTTATAAATAAATTACACCACAAAACGAGCATTTTATTCTTTTTAATTAGAGTAAAGTATTTCTATAGTTTTTTTAATTAAAAATTCATATGTTACATGATTAACAGTGTCTAGAGGTGACCAATAATTGAATCGTTAATCTAAACCAAATAGAAAACAGACGAAACTGAAACGAAATCAACTAATTTCTGAATTAACTGAAAACCAAATTACCTAAAAACCAATTATCGTTCGTTCTACACGCGTTTAATCAAAATTAACCGAACCAAACCATTCATATTTACATACTATGGGCCTCGTAACTTAAAACTTGCAATATTAGTATCAGAATAAATTTGTGTACTTAGAAGGATAATGTCATAGCCCTTTAAACTACATGTGCCATTCACGTACAGTTGATATCTATCTTTTTATAATTTTTTCTTTCTTTTTAAACAACAATATCACACACACATATACCAAAAGTTAAAATGAAAAACAAAACAAAATAAAAAGAAACAACCATGTGTCTCATACAATCGTACACGTGAAACCAGCCGAAAGCATATTATCACTAGAAAAGAATGAGGTCGAGGATGCTATTCATGAATAGTAACACCTCATTACATAAAAAGTTAACATTTTGTTACATTATATAACTTTTGTAATAACAAACTACCTAAATCATAGATTACACAAGTTTCATATTTCAACACACATTATAGCATAATTACACCCAACATTTAACTTTGCCTTCTCAAATCATTATAGAACTTAATAATAAACTGCTCAGCAGCCTCATCCACGTAGCTATCTTCCTCCTCGTTACATAAAGGAAATGGAGAGTCCGTTATCCTCAACTGCCTAACCACAGGACTTTTCCCAAACCCGCGAATCGCGGGTGATGCAGCCGCGCTGGTTAACATCTCTAGCGCCTTTATAACCATCGGGTCAACAAATATATCATCATGTTCATTGTTCTTGTGGGTGGTGGTTAAGAGAGAAAATGGATAAACCGGGCTGTTGCTACAGCTAAACTCGTAGTAATCATCGTTTGGTGGTGGTGGGAAGGCGGACCGCTGGCGGTGTTGGTGGCCCATGAGGTTGTGTAGGGCTTTTCCGGCTATCTTGCCACGTTTAATGATCATGTTGAGATCGAGTAATAGTTTTGTTTTGGATATTTTTTTTCTGATCATGAAGAGCATAACACGTAGCATGCTCCATACTTTCTTTGCGGGTACGGGTCGGTTTTGTTCCATTTTAGTTTACCGTTGGATTTTATATTTTCGTATGGAGAAATAGAGTAAAGATGTATTAATGTATTATGGTGGTTTGAAGTGGAAGAGGAGGGGATGGGTATTTAAAGGCAGAGAAATAGGATGGTGCCTAGTGTTTTAAGTTAAAAGTGACAAGCAACTTCTCCCACCTTTTTATTTTGGAAACTTATTAAAAGGAAAAATGACTTGTTAATTTTAAAATTAAAAAAAAAATTGTTTTTGAAATTAGATTTTATTAAATTGGTCATTGAGAAAACAACTGAGAATCTCATAACAAGAGAGGTCCTTAAAAATTTAAGTGGACCTATTAACACTACTAAAAAACTGGCCTATTTCCGACCAAGGTTTTGGTTGGAAACTGGTCGGAAAACAGCGTTTCCGACCAATTTCTGACAAAATGTATTTTGTCTGAAAAATCTAGTCGGTAAATTTTTCCGACAAGTTTCCGAGAAAATTTCCGACAAAGTTCCGACAAAAAAGCGTGAAAGATTCTCCGACAAAATTCCGACTAGTTTCCGATGGACGTTTCCGACCAGTTTCCGATGAAACTTTCCGACCAGTTTCCGACAAAAAAATGTGTCAACTTTTCCGACCAAATTCCGAGAAAAAAATTGACATTTTTTTCTACAGATTACCGACCAAACTGTTTTTATTTATAAAAAAAAACAAAAAAAAATCTATTTTTTCTGCTTAAAACGTAGAAAATTAAAATACGATTATCATCACAAGTTGAACTACAAATACATTTACAAGTTTACCAACATAATACATTAATACGGCACCTTTGTCAAATTACAAGTTCCCGCATACTATGACACGGTTATCAAACTACAACTCTACGCCGCTTGTCCTAACCTGGCGCCTTCAATGCCATGCTTGCAGACTCACCGCTCCATTCAAAACTCGCAAGTGCATCTCGCCTATATCAAAATCAAATCATATTATAAAGACCCATATCAATTATATCAACAATTGTCAACCAACTAGGATCTTACCCCGCGCTTCGCCGCGGGTAACGATATTCATAACAATAAAGCCATGGCTCAACTATGTATTCAATTAATAGCTAAGTTTAATGTCTTAGAGGTAGTTGTTACGAAATCACTCCATAAATACATCATGTCATGATATAGAAATATTGACATACAAAGTATAATAACTAAAATGGGAGACCCCTTAAGGCTAATTTTGTTCTTACCTATGTGTTCTTCACTTTTTATCTTAAGAAATTCTCCTATTCAGATATTGAAGATCTGCAAACGTGTCCTCCCTTTGTAAGCAAAGCAACTCAAATGTATTCAGCAGATGCGCATAACTAAACGAACAATATAAAAAACATAGGAATGAGAATACAAACCATGCTTTCTTGTTCTGAAGCTTTCCTCACAAAACATCTGTCATTTATTCGTTTAGATGCAACATCAGATCCTGTCCACTTGCCATGATGAACAGTTTGAAATGTACCTGAAACCAGCTCATGAAGCACTTCAAGATCACTGTTTTTGATTATCTAAAAAGGAAAACATGAACAATTTATTAGCTTATAAGTGTTATAAACGTGGACATTAGATAAAGATTGAAGGTGTGTCGGAGTAACAATAAAAGATCAATGTGAATAGGACTGTTGAATCGCCGCTAAACGGTTGCGCCATCGCCATCGTGGTCCGACGAATGCAGCCCAAAGTTTACTTCTTTTGAGTTCATCAAAATCTAATATTTCCACCTAAAAAAATGTTAAACCTATACTTGGTGTACTTTGGATTCATACACCTTATCTCGACTCTTGAAGGTGTGTCTCAAAACCTGAACAAACCTCATCATACATATCCAACCAAGTTAATAGACCATTTAATAATCAAAATCCACATATTTGATCAGAAATATTTGTAGTAGAATACATATCAATAGAGTATAGACACATTTGTAAATGAAACAATGTCATTATATTTACATAGCATAAAAAGGTTTGACCGGGTCCACCTGGTAATCTGGTATGCTTTTTAAAACAGTGTTTGGTAGTGCTAGAGGATTGCATTAGACGAAGACAACAATAACTTTAAGACTGTGAAGAGAAAATAAAACATGAACATAAATAATTACGCCAAACCCGTATTGACTCGAAATCATTTTGTTCATTGCCTGCATTCTAATCAGAAGCCGTGATGACCTGTAACCCGAACCGCCTGGCACTAAGAAACAATCTATCCTAAATAAAAACCAAAAACATTATTATTCCATATTCTCTGAACAATAACTATACTTGATTTACAGACTAATAAAGCAAGAGACATTACAGGCAGCCAAAAGCAAACTAAAAAATTAGACCTGGAAGCAGATTTTAATAACATCTAGAGGCGCAGTGAGGGTCCGAGATATAGCTCCTGATAACGAACCTGCAGTCGCCCGAGACCACCACACCCCTCCCTGACCCCCGTCCAAAACAACCAGTGTCCAAAACAACCTAACCATCGGCCACAATCGAAACCACCAATGACGTCCATAACCCGAACCCATAACCCCCAATCGAACCAGGCTTGTGACCAGTCAATTAAACCCCGATAATCTCCACCACGCGACCTCAACTGGACCACTACCACCTCCCTTGACCTGACCCCTTTCACCACCGAAAACCAACCACCATGCTGTGCCGATAACCTCCAGCACGACAGGCTTGTTTTGGGCCTTAAACCGTCACGCCGCCACCACCAAAGATGGTGGTGGCCGGCTGCTTCTAGCGAGAGGAATAGTGAGACCGGGGTGAGGTATATTCGGTGGAAAGATGGAGAAGGAGAGTAGAGAGGTTTTAGAGAGATGTAGGGTTTTCTTGAGGGAGATAGATGGAGGTAGCGGCTGCAACAAAAATGAAAGGGACCAGGGAATAGTGAGCTTTTATAGCTAGGGTTTTTGTTGGTGGGTTGGTACTGTGTATACGAACCTGTTAAAACGTATTTCGCTTCGGTTTCTATTTTTGTTTAACAACTTATCAAAAAAAAGTATTCGGTTATGCTCGTAATTAAAAACACAACTAAACCGAGCTGTTTAGCTATTATTTTCGACATCTGACGAGTTCCTTCAAAAAACGCGTTAGAATCATGTTACTTACTGTGGACGCGGTTTCCTTCGGACGTTGATCGAATTTTGCCGGTTGTCACAAAAAAGTAGTCGGTTTTATTCGAAATTAAAAACATAACTAAACCAGGCAAAAATAAAATTATTTTCTTTGCCCGACACATGCGTTTGACACACGCGTTTATTTTTGGTCGGAAAATGGTCTGAACGTTCCGACGAATTTCCGACCTAGTGTTGAGTTTTGTCGGAAAATGGTCGGTAATTACCGACGAATTTCCGACCTAGTGTTGAGTTTTGTCGGAAAATGGTCGGTAATTACCGACGATTTACCGACAAACGTTATCATTTTTTTAATTTTTAGAGCTTTAAACGTTGTTTTTTTCATTCCATTTTTTGTACACCTTAATTATACAATGAATATTTTTATTTTTTCAAATTATACGTATTATACACATACATACGTGTGTGTACATTGTTAAGACTCGTTACTTAAAACAAACTTTTGTTATTTCATAACTCTATGTGTGTGTGTGTATATATATGTGTGTGTTCATTTTTGTATGCATTACGACACATACACATGTACATAACATATATATACTCATGAAAAAATACATTCACATATGCACGTACATACAATGCACATTTATATAACCGAATACCAATAAAATAAAGCTTTTGGTCGGAAAATGGTCGGTAATTACCGACGAATTTCCAACCTAGTGTTGAGTTTTGTCGGAAAATGGTCGGTAATTACCGACGAATTTCCGACCTAGTGTTGAGTTTTGTCGGAAAATGGTCGGTAATTACCGACGATTTACCGACAAACGTTATCATTTTTTTAATTTTTAGAGCTTTAAACGTTGTTTTTTTCATTCCATTTTTTGTACAACTTAATTATACAATGAATATTTTTATTTTTTCAAATTATACGTATTATACACATACATACGTGTGTGTACATTGTTAAGACTCGTTACTTAAAACAAACTTTTGTTATTTCATAACTCTATGTGTGTGTGTGTATATATATGTGTGTGTTCATTTTTGTATGCATTACGACACATACACATGTACATAACATATATATACTCATGAAAAAATACATTCACATATGCACGTACATACAATGCACATTTATATAACCGAATACCAATAAAATAAAGCTTTTGGTCGGAAAATGGTCGGTAATTACCGACGAATTTCCAACCTAGTGTTGAGTTTTGTCGGAAAATGGTCGGTAATTACCGACGAATTTCCGACCTAGTGTTGAGTTTTGTCGGAAAATGGTCGGTAATTACCGACGATTTACCGACAACGTTATCATTTTTTTAATTTTTAGAGCTTTAAACGTCGTTTTTTTCATTCCATTTTTTGTACACCTTAATTATACAATGAATATTTTTATTTTTCCAAATTATACGTATTATACACATACATACGTGTGTGTACATTGTTAAGACTCGTTACTTAAAACAAACTTTTGTTATTTCATAACTCTATGTGTGTGTGTGTATATATATGTGTGTGTTCATTTTTGTATGCATTACGACACATACACATGTACATAACATATATATACTCATGAAAAAATACATTCACATATGCACGTACATACAATGCACATTTATATAACCGAATACCAATAAAATAAAGCTTTTGGTCGGAAAATGGTCGGTAATTACCGACGAATTTCCAACCTAGTGTTGAGTTTTGTCGGAAAATGGTCGGTAATTACCGACGAATTTCCGACCTAGTGTTGAGTTTTGTCGGAAAATGGTCGGTAATTACCGACGATTTACCGACAAACGTTATCATTTTTTTAATTTTTAGAGCTTTAAACGTTGTTTTTTTCATTCCATTTTTTGTACAACTTAATTATACAATGAATATTTTTATTTTTTCAAATTATACGTATTATACACATACATACGTGTGTGTACATTGTTAAGACTCGTTACTTAAAACAAACTTTTGTTATTTCATAACTCTATGTGTGTGTGTGTATATATATGTGTGTGTTCATTTTTGTATGCATTACGACACATACACATGTACATAACATATATATACTCATGAAAAAATACATTCACATATGCACGTACATACAATGCACATTTATATAACCGAATACCAATAAAATAAAGCTTTTGGTCGGAAAATGGTCGGTAATTACCGACGAATTTCCAACCTAGTGTTGAGTTTTGTCGGAAAATGGTCGGTAATTACCGACGAATTTCCGACCTAGTGTTGAGTTTTGTCGGAAAATGGTCGGTAATTACCGACGATTTACCGACAAACGTTATCATTTTTTTAATTTTTAGAGCTTTAAACGTCGTTTTTTTCATTCCATTTTTTGTACACCTTAATTATACAATGAATATTTTTATTTTTCCAAATTATACGTATTATACACATACATACGTGTGTGTACATTGTTAAGACTCGTTACTTAAAACAAACTTTTGTTATTTCATAACTCTATGTGTGTGTGTGTATATATATGTGTGTGTTCATTTTTGTATGCATTACGACACATACACATGTACATAACATATATATACTCATGAAAAAATACATTCACATATGCACGTACATACAATGCACATTTATATAACCGAATACCAATAAAATAAAGCTTTTGGTCGGAAAATGGTCGGTAATTACCGACGAATTTCCAACCTAGTGTTGAGTTTTGTCGGAAAATGGTCGGTAATTACCGACGATTTACCTACATAGTGTTGAGTTTTGTCGGAAAATGGTCGGTAATTACCGACGATTTACCGACAAGCGTTATCATTTTTTTAATTTTTCGAGCTTTAAACGTCGTTTTTTTCATTTCATTTTTTGTACACCTTAATTATACAATGAATATTTTTATTTTTCCAAATTATACGTATTATACACATACATACGTGTGTGTACATTGTTAAGACTCGTTACTTAAAACAAACATTTGTTATTCAATAACTCTATGTGTGTGTGTGTGTTCATTTTTGTATGCATTACGACACATACACATGTACATAACATATATGTACTCATGAAAAAATACATTCACATATGCACGTACATACAATGCACATTTATATAGTCGAATATCAATAAAATAAAGCTTTTGGTCGGAAAATGGTCGGTAATTACCGACAAATTTCCGACCTAGTGTTGAGTTTTGTCGGAAAAGGGTCGGTAATTACCTACTGTTTTCCGACCAATTTTTTTTTTAATTTCATTTTTTTTGGTCGGAAATTAGTCGGAATCTACCAACAAAGTTCCGACAATTTTATTTTTGGTCGGTATCTGGTCGGAAAGTTGTCCCTAAAAGCAGCACTTTTTTTTTGTCGGTAATTGGTCGGAAACTGGTCGGAAACTGGTCGGAAATACCGACAAGATTTTTTTGGTCGGAAATTCTAGTCAGAAATTGACAGTTTTCTAGTAGTGTAAAGCCGTTAAAAAATTTGCCCTTTAGGCTTAGCGAATTCAATCAATGAATCATATACATAGTATATCCTACGAACGGTAAATTCTATTAGTAGGGTTAGGGAAGAGTGAGATGTAGACACACCTTACTTCTACTCATAGAGATAGAGAGACTGCTTTTGAAAAAGACCACCAGCTTGATACAAAACAGACAAATATACAAATATAGATACAGGCACTACAGGGATAAGAAGATACCGTCTAATAAACCAAGTGAAAAAATAGCCTAGTAATACAGGACACATAAATCTACTACCACATAAAACAACTTATAAACATATATACAATAAGAAAATCACATGCCAATTTCATCTTACGCAATAATAATAATACAATAAAAGGTAGACACCAAAAACAAAGTTATGCTACCTAAGTGTTAAATTCTAGAAGTCTTTTACTTTAATTTTACTTCTTCACAAATTCCTATCTTAAATCATATCTTTAAAGAGGTGCAACTCTATGAAATTCTATCTAATCCATTCATACCAACTCAATTTGGGCATCACTCTATGCCACTATTCCAAATCCATCGCCAATTTTCCTGCAAGTTTTTTTTTATACATATATGTATACACGTGTCTAAAACTACAAAAACTAGTATTGTACGTATATGTACATACATGTTTTATAATGTGCATACATGTATAGAAAGAAAGATTATGGGTAAGAGCATGTTGTTTTAATGTACATACATGTCTATATGTGTTAGAATTTAAAAGATAAGTATCATACATATATATTTTACAATATACATATCTGTATAACTGGAAAATAAAATATACATTTATGTATAAATGCAATATACACATATGTATAAATTAAAAAAAAATTATTCTTGCAACAAAAGCTACAATTTAGCAAAAAAATGCTTAGAAAAATGTGTGGTTCAGGATGTTTTTTTCAGTTCTCAATTATCCAAGTTTTCTTTTAGGATTCCTATCCTATATATTATAAAAAATGTGCCCCTATAATTACTACGGGTCCTAGCCTGGTGGCCGCGGTAAGGGCCGGTCATCCTTGTAACCATGTGTTGATCGACGTGGCACAAATTGGTCTTACGTTTGGACTGACGTGGCACAATAGAGTGTACCAAATTACTAAAAATTGGTTGAATCATTTATGAGTGGCCTACTCGGTATAATTTAAAAACCTGTTTTAGAAGATTGATGCAAAGGAGGGCAAGACTAATATTTGTCTTTAAAAAAGTTATGCTCAAGTGATATGTAATGTATCTCTAGTCACCCCTTTACGATATCTACCGAGAACAAATGATTTGCTTTAAATGCCGTATGATTATTTTTTTTTTCCCTTTGAACAACTAAATTTTGTCACTCATGAGATTTGAACATCTCATCGTTTAAAAATGTAAAGCCTTATCTAACACTCTTATACCATTAGACCAAATGCACTTTTGTCATATGATTTGATTTTCATATAAAGCTCAAATATTAAATAAGGTTTTTAAATTTATCTTTTCATTAAATGACTAACAATAAATACATAAATAAAAAGAATTGATATTATAGTTTGTATTCAGTTATTTGAATAAGGATTTTGTGAAAAACTATAATATAAAAAGATTAACATGGGGTGGAGATGGTATTTTGGAAAGTTCCATTTTAATTAGACCACAGCTAGCTTGAGGCGACATGGACCGATAGAGCCACAGAGGTAACCAATGTAGACAACTGAACGAAAATCACCCATGAGTACAAAAGGAAATCAATTGTGCTTTCATTTTCATATCAATCTTCTCTTTATCTTGAAAAACATCAACCATTACTTCAATTAATATACACATAGATACAAAGTGAAGATGTTTCACCTATACATTGTTGTTTCCATGAGAAGAGGTACTTGGCATGCGTTTACTTGTGCAAAATCATATCAACCATGCATCCATTTTGTTTCAATTTTATAACCACACAACTGTAATTATAAAAATCACAGTTATAATGACATCAAGACAAGTATGATGGATAAACAACAACGATAGCACCATAGTTGTTAAAAGCACGCCTAGGTGAGCGCCTAGGCGCGCCTAGGCTCGAGGCGCACCAAGTGCGCTGCGTCTTGTGAGGCGCGCGCCTAGGAACTGAGGCGCACTATCAGGACTGATTTCCGGCCAAATTCAGGCTAAAAGTTGCATAAACCTCTAAAACATCCTAAATGAGTCATGAACAAGTCCTAAACAACCCTAAAACATCCTAAAGTAGCCCTAAACAAGCCTAAAACATCTCTGGAATCCCTAAAAAATGTATTTTATACTATGCGCTTAATTATAAAAAGCCGTCGTTTTTTATGCGCCTTGCGCCTAGGCTCCGGGCTCGGACTATGCGCCTTGAGTACACCTAGGCGCTTTGACAACTATGGATAGCACCACCACCACCACCAACAACAACAACAAAATCAAGGGCACAAAAAGAAGATTTTGCACGTTAACATAATGGTAGCTTGTTGGAGCATCTGGAGGGTCTGGAACAAAAGTATGCTCGAAACTGAGCCGGGCAAGCTGGTAAAGATCTTGGGCAAGTTTAAATCCCTTATTTTTTTTTTTTCGAGCGGCATATCCCTTAGTTATCTATGGATCTCTAATATATCCAAGTTGTTATGTTTAGAGTGACTCAAGTGAAGAAATTTTGATGTGTAATCACGTTAGTTTATTGTTTTGTCTTTCTAGCTAGTGGTTTGCTAGTTGGTTTGTTTTAATGAAAGTCGTCGTTAGAGAAAACAACCATAAATCTTGAGTAGACACAATTTGGTGGTGTTTTAAAGAAAGCAATTGAGTTCCTTTTTGCTAGTGGTTGTTGCTTTATAGTTGGCTTTATAACTAATTAAACAATCCTAGAAAAGGGATCCATGTGTCAATGTTAAAATTAGAGAACAAAGACACTACAAACATGTGTAGATTAGCGTTTGAAGAATTGTAAAAAGAGGAAGTAAATTAAAATTAGTGTGTATGGATCTTTCCCAATATTTTAGTACATAATTTTGAAGAAAAAAAAAAGTGACTGCTTACTTATATGCTAGGTCTTATATGGAACAAAAACAAAACATAAATTAACAACAATTTGACTAGGCTCAAAGTTTATTAATGTTTTATTTCAGTAAATATGTGTAATAATTACAAGATTGAAATGTACACTCCATAAATCTCACATGCTAACACCATCAATCATAATGTTGTGGGTTAAAATCTCAAAAAGTAAATGATACTTAAATTTTGGGAACAAATTTTAGGGGTGTGTATTCGTCGTTAAAAAAAACACCCTTAACCAATCCCGGCCATTGGTATTAATTCTGTCGCCTCAAGTCGTTGTAAAACCGGCTTATAAACTCCTCCACCGCCTCATCCACGTGGCCGTCCTCATCCGCAGTACTCAACGGAAATGGAGAGTCGGTCACCCTCAATTGCCTGACCATAGGGCTCCTCCCGAACCCAGGCAACAAGGGTGACGTAGTCTCACTATGAATCATCTCCAGGGCTTTCATCACTGCCACATTGATGTCAACATCCTCACCATGTTGATTGCTAGAAGTATTATGGTTCTTCTTATGGAATGAAAATAGAGAGAACTTGTGGTTATTAGTAGAAGGGCTGTTGCTACAGCTGAACTCGTATTCGCCACATGGCAAGCTATGGTTGGTGGAGAGGGTCGACAAGTTGTTGTGGTCCTTGTGGTGGTGGAACATAAGATTTTGCAACGCTTTGCGGGCGAACTTGCCGCGTTTAATCATCATGTTGAACTCCATAAACAATCTTTTTTTCGATATGCCAGATTTTCGTAGCATGAATAACACTACACGAACCAAACTCCTAACTTTTTTGGCTAAAGTTGGTACATTTTGTTCCATTTTTTTCGATAAATATGAAGGTTTCTTGGTGGTATATTGATGGTTTTATGTTGAGTGTTGATGGTTTTTGAAATATATGTGGATTGTTGATGAATGAAACTAGAGGGTGGGATGAAAGGGTATTTAAAGGCAAGCAACACACACAGTCAGACCTCATACACGTTGTTGGTTGTCCTTTGATGCTAAGTTAACGTGATTTGGTGGTGCTTTTACTATTTTTTGTTTTACTTTAGTGCTAGGACACGCACGCTCTCTCTATATAGGAATATTAAAATTAAAACCCTTTTAACTTGGGAAATCTTGAAAACTTTGGACTTTGACACTTTAAGTTTCCTGGTATCAGAGGCGGTCCGTTTCCTGAATAGAGTTCAACGGATAGTCCACGCAAACTTTTCGACTCCTAGGGGGGGCGTGGATTTGTGTTCAGTAGATTAGGGTTTTGTATTCAGAAATGGGTGGTGGCGCAGTTTGTTGCCCACCTACCTGCTATCCTTATGTAATTTGTTTTGTGGATATGAAAATTAGCTTGCTGTTAAAAAGAAAAATAAAAAAAAATAGACCGTGTAATATACTTATTTTTTAGTGTTTTGAATAAAAAAGGGAAAAATGCACCTAGTAAATATTTAAAAAATTAAGTTCCATATGTTACATATATATATATATATAACAACACTGTTCTTTATAAAGATGATGTCTATTATTGATTTGATGAAAAATTTGAATTGGACAACTGGACAAGATAAGGATCATGCATGTGAGAATAGATTAATGTTTACCTTGATTCATATAACTATATAAGGCAAAAGTGGTTTCTTTATGTTTATTGTAAATGCTAGCTAGTACAATCTTGTACATTAAGGACTTTTGTATTGTTTAGATAAAATCATCCAATATAAAATGGAAATGAGATCTTTTACAAACTTTCCGTCACTCCCATTTGCTCCAAAATAAAAAGGAATCTGTATTATAGGGTATAATATAGTATGTTGTATTATTCTATACATTAAAACCTTACATGTTTAACAAATGTGAAACACACAAAAGTGGGAAAATAAAGTCCGAGCTCCTACAACCGGACTACAAATTATATAAATATTTGCATGTAGTTTGCTTCTTATTTCCCATAATAAATTTCAGTATGGAATCATATATCGATTACTGATTCACTAACTATAATTATAATAAATCGCGTTTTACTAGCATCGATCATTTGTGTCGAAAATGTACAAAGGGTTGCAATACTTTGTTGAGGCAAGGACGTGTAGAAACCATTATTAGTAGGACCATAAGAAAAAGTAGTTAATATAAAATGGCATTTTAATGAACAAGTGTTGAGCACATATTTAAGTGTTTCAAAATATGATTTACATAAATGACCATATATTTATGTTTTGGATGAACAAGTAACTAAATTATTACAGGTGTAAGGAATACACGAGTTTATGCTGTCGCTATTGCCAAAAGCAGTTCCCCGTTTAGTGGGTTTAAGTTGTAGACGTTAAAAGAAAAAAAAAAAAAAAAAAGGTGTTTACTTAACGAGTTTGGTTTTGTGACCACCACGTTATCACCGGCCTCATTATTTTCAAACGCAGTTATCAAATGGATTCTACAAATTATTATAAAACTTATTATAATGTGTGGAACGGACTAATTTTGAACTTGAACTAAAAATGACTGCTAAGCTATTCGATTTGCATATCTAACATCGTGTTGAAATTTTCAACCTCATAATAATGACTATTAGTGATGTTAGTCTTTCTCCTTCTATATTTTGGGTTAACATATTCGACTTCCATATCAACTGTTTCTATCTCATTTTTATCACAAAAAGATGTCATATTTTCCACAAGTGAAACAAATCCTTCAAGTCTAAACATTTGTAATTGTTGTTTCGTTGCATTAACCATCCCATTGCATTCACAATATCTTGATCCATTTTTTGAAGAGCTTGAGACAATGTATTTGTAATCCCCAAAATGTGCTTCATCAAGTGTAAATAACATGCAAAATCATATGACTTCATGTATTTCCAAATTCATTTGTTTGTCATTTTTGAACATTCATGAGACCGAAACTTCGAATATGTCATTGTTTAGAAAAAAATAGCAATGGTGTTGCTCGTAAAAAAAACAATGGTGTCGCTTGTAAAAAATCAATGGCGTCGCTCGAATTATCTCTATTACGCGTTACATAAAATACTAAAATTAGAATGGTGTCGGGGCACACTGTTGTTGTGTATGTAGCTCCGCCACTGGTCTTAAGATGACAACATGAGGACTATTTAAGGGTGTGGGGATGGTCTTCCTTGAGTGGTCCTTCACTTCTATTGTTCCAACATTTAATTTTTAATTTCTAATTTTTAAATAACTAAATAATTAAAATAAATAATAAAAAAAGTCACATAATATTAAAAAAAAGGTTACACATAATATTAAATTAAAGTCGACATTATAATTAAAAAAACCGACACCTAAAATTTAAAAAAAAAATGTCTAGCTTTATTTGCTAATGATGTCTTCTTACAATTTTTTGATAACCCGACGCCTCCCTTCGGGCATGGAGCTTGTGTCGATCGCCAAAATTTTCGCCTCCTCGATTTTTAGTTTTTCGTTCTTCACCTTTAGCTTTTCCTCGTTGAGTCAGTTGAAAGCTTCAATGTGAGCCGTCAAAACCTCCATCTTCGTTGCGCTACCGCTCTCCGACCCGCTTTGTCTTTTCGCTGCTGCATCCCTTTTTATTTTATCCCGATCTATTTAATTAACGACATACAAATAAGAATATAATAAATTTTAATTAACAAGTACAATAAATTTTAAAAATAATAACAAACCAATGGGACGATGAGTCTCCTCGATCAGGATACCAAACTCCGCTTCCTCGTTGATGTCGATTTGCACACGAGCACTCGAGCTTCCCTCTTATGAAGCTTTAGCATTTCTCTTTCTACGTTTTGCTTTTGCCACGGGGTTTGGGACCGTCGCCCACTTTGGTTCGTTCCTCAATAGTTCCCAAACTCGAACAAATTTGAATTCCCTCGTTCCCATATCACTCCACTTCTCCATAACGTTATTGAAAACCATACTTTCGTTGTATCCACTAGAGGGGTTTGACTTAATTTGATTGTAAAAACCGGCATATTTAAGGCACACCTTTTTATTTTCCTAAACTTTCCGCTTACCGAGTCTGTGTCTCGGTGGGCCTTCGGTACTTCCATTCTTTTATGGAAGTTGCTTACACATTTAGACCAAAATCTGGTGTCATTTTGGTTGGTGCCTAAATTTGTATAAGTTTAATTTGCTTCATTAGACAATATATTGTTGTAATAATTAAATACTTTGCAAAAAAAAAAAATTTGTAACAATATTAAATTGTAATAGTAATCTACATCTACATCTATATCTACACTCTACACTATCTAATAAAAGAAAACATATGAGGGACACATGGCACTCTGTCACACCCTCAAAATCCACTTGCGGAGTTTTACCGCGAGGCGCATGACAAACCAGGATCCAAACCAACGATCACAATAAACAAGTCTAACATGAACATAATGCAATTTCAAAACAATGTTTAAAATCCCCGTTTACAGCGGAAGCTTATTCAAAACAATATTCAATGGTAAACCAAATGTTCAACGTTTGTAAGACCATGCAACCCTAACTAGACGCCGTGCAGACGCGTGCGCCCTAGTCCAGTCGTGCTACCTTAGCGACCTGAGAAAACATGTAAGAGAATACGTCAGCACAAAAATGCTGGTGAGTTTACAGGTTTTGTAATCCAAGCACCAAGTCAACCTGTCCATACTATAACAAATCGAAAACCAGTGTACGCTAGCTAGGCGTATGTTTTGTTACTACCACGATTGGAAAACCATTACTAACTCGTAAACCAAATGTGTGCCCGATGTAGTAAACCTGTTGTTCTTGTTGTTCCTGTTTGAGACAATATGCACCCGCCGACCCTCCAAGTCGACGAGCGGGGTTGGTCACTCCCAATAGCGCTATTCACATTTCCCCGTTGTGCAAACCCGCACATTCATGGTTCCCCCCGGGACTTCCAAAGATCGTGTAGTACACAATAGAAACCCATAGTATGACAGTAGTTACCAAATAATCGTTTTAACACATGTTTTCTCCCCCGAAAATGTGAAACCAGTTTAAAAGAGGGGCCGTAAACTCACCTTAAGTTGCGTTACTTCGTAATACGAATAACTCAGCAGCTATGCTAGTCCCGTAAAGCGGCGACCTAACATATGACAGTTACAAGTACTTAGACTAATAACCCGCAGGTTAGTTAGTCCCTAGATGTCCAGACCATAACCAAGTTCGTTTGAAAACACCGTGACTGTTTAACTGACCCAAAGTACAAGACTCGACATCCCATTGGTGACCCGAGACTCCCCGTGTTATGTTTACGCTCTCAAACATACAATCATGCAATCACACTTAACATATGTTAACGCACAACAAGTTATAGCACATAGCTCACGTATCACATAATTACATCCAAACATATGTTACCAAGTTATTAGATATGTTACGGGGTTCCTAGCATGTTCCTACAGGTCAAATCGGGTCTCGGAATGCTAATTTACACTTACAGCAGCAGTACACGCGATTAGGAAAAGTCAACTAGCATTTAGGTTGGTCAACTAGCATTTAGGAAGGCTAATCGCCTCTATTATAGGCGATTAGGGCTATACCACATGTAATTACTAGCATTTAGGGCTATACCACATGTAATTACTAGCATTTGGGGCTGAAGAAACAATAACCTGCACAGCTGGCCGGTGTATGCCTCGACGGTGTTGAATAGGGGAACCACAGCTCGGCCTTCGTCTTCTCCGGTGAGATCTGGACCTGCGAAGAGAAAGGAAAGGTGGGGTGTGGAGGTGACTGCTAGGAAACCACGAATGGAGTCCAACGTACAGACACAAAAAGTGATGGCGGCAGCCATGTGTTATCAGGGGGTAATATGTATGTGATAACTTGTTCCCTAATGAGAGGTGATGACCTCTTATATAGGGTTTTCATGGGCCTTAGTGGGCCAGACATCATAGACCCCTAACTATATGGGCACATAGCCCATTGGCACCAAGCCCAGTTAGGGGGTTACCTCCACACCCCAATATTAGTAAATAATATAAGAAGTAACAAATAATAAAGACGGTATGTCGGGTCAAGCACCATACCTCTACAAGTCCCCCTAGTCTAGTGTTGCTCCCAAGTGCAAGCGTTGGGTGGAGCGCTAGACTAATTAGGAGTGCTCGGGAATGAAGATTAAGAGCTTTATCTTCTCGGTAGGCCAATGACTCGAACGTTTCATCCTCTAGTTTCGATGTGTGTGGGAGGTTGCTCGTAGCGCTTGTTACCGACTAAGTGTCACCTTCTAAGTTAACTGTCACCGACGCGTGTGAGGGTTGCTCGTTACGCTTGTTATCGGCTAAGTGTCACCTTTTAGGCTAACTGTCACCGGCGCGCGAGCGTCTAGTATTTGCAGGTGCTAGTGTGGCTCGTTGCAAGACCTGCAAGTATCTCAGTCATATAATATGGGTGTATTATGAGGCGCCCAGCCTTGTGTTAGTATATCTTAGCTTGTAATAAGTTAGTAAATAATGCTAAATATAAAAAGGTTGTACCAAAACCTTGAACGACCAATGCTATGGCGCGCGTGCAGATGTTATAGCGTGCGGATGTTATAGCACGCGGTGAACTAACAACACCTCTCTCAGGGGGTGGGTTCATACGGCGCATCATGGTATGAGAACCCTCTAAAGTGGTATTATACCATGCCATTCCCCCAGTTCAGTGCTGCTAAGTGTAATGCTTAGGAGCATTGAACTTATAATAAGATTATCCTTCGCCAATGGATCGTATGACGCGCCAAAGTTATCGTCCGCAGATTGCTTTAAGTAGGCAAGGGCATGCTCCGCGAAGGACGCCTTTTTAGGGCGTACGCCAGTCAAAAGCAATGCTCCACAATATTCGTGAAGTGCTTTGCGGTGGCGTATGATAGCCATTGACTGTGTGAAGTGCTTGCTGTTGACGGATGGAAGCAATCTGCGGAGAACGTCTTTTAAAGTATTACGTCAACTCAACGCAGTGGTGGCGCGTTCCTGAAAATGAGATGTGGCGGCGCGTTCCTGAAAAGGAGACGCAAGCAAAGTTGAAGCACATTCCTGAAAAGGAGACGTGGCGATGTCGTAGCACGTTCCTGAAAAGGAGACGTGGCGGCGCGTTCCTAAAAAGGGGACGCGCGCGAAGTTGATGCACGTTCCTGAAAAGGAGACGTGGTGATGTCGTAGCACGTTCCTGAAAAGGAGACGTGGCGGCGCGTTCCTAAAAAGGAGACGCGCGCGAAGTTGATGCACGTTCCTGAAAAGGAGACGTGGTGATGTAGCACGTTCCTGAAAAGGAGACGTGGCGGCGCGTTCCTAAAAAGGAGACGCGCGCGAAGTTGAAGCACGTTCCTGAAAAGGAGACGTGGCGGCGCGTTCCTGAAAAGGAGACGCGCGCGAAGTTGAAGCACGTTTCTGAAAAGGAGCCGTGGCGGTGTGTTCCTGAAAAGGAGACGTTGCCGTTGCGTAGGGAGTTACCGACAAGCGGGGTTACCCGTAGCGTGGAGTTATCGGCTCTGCGCGGGCTTACCGTCGCGTAGGGAGTTACCGACAAGCGGGCTTACCCGTAGCGTGGAGTTACCGGCTCTGCGCGGGCTTACCGTCGCGTAGGGAGTTACCGACAAGCGGGGTTACCCGTAGCGTGGAGTTACCGGCTCTGCGCGGGCTTACCGTCGCGTAGGGAGTTACCGACAAGCGGGGTTACCCGTAGCGTGGAGTTACAGGCTCTGCGCGGGCTTACCGTTGCGTAGGGAGTTACCGACAAGCGGGGTTACCCGTAGCGTGGAGTTACCGGCTCTGCGCGGGGTTACCGTTGCGTAGGGAGTTACCGACAAGCGGGGTTACCCGTAGCGTGGAGTTACCGGCTCTGCGCGGGCTTACCGTTGCGTAGGGAGTTACCGACAAGCGGGGTTACCCGTAGCGTGGAGTTACCGGCTCTGCGCGGGGTTACCGTTGCGTAGGGAGTTACCGACAAGCGGGGTTACCCGTAGCGTGGAGTTACCGGCTCTGCGCGGGCTTACCGTTGCGTAGGGAGTTACCGACAAGCGGGGTTACCCGTAGCGTGGAGTTACCGGCTCTGCGCGGGCTTACCGTTGCGTAGGGAGTTACCGACAAGCGGGGTTACCCGTAGCGTGGAGTTACCGGCTCTGCGCGGGCTTACCGTTGCGTAGGGAGTTACCGACAAGCGGGGTTACCCGTAGCGTGGAGTTACCGGCTCTGCGCGGGCTTACCGTCGCGTAGGGAGTTACCGACAAGCGGGGTTACCCGTAGCGTGGAGTTACCGGCTCTGCGCGGGCTTACCGTCGCGTAGGGAGTTACCGACAAGCGGGGTTACCCGTAGCGTGGAGTTACCGGCTCTGCGCGGGCTTACCGTCGCGTAGGGAGTTACCGACAAGCGGGGTTACCCGTAGCGTGGAGTTACCGGCTCTGCGCGGGCTTACCGTCGCGTAGGGAGTTACCGACAAGCGGGGTTACCCGTAGCGTGGAGTTACCGGCTCTGCGCGGGGTTACCGTTGCGTAGGGAGTTACCGACAAGCGGGGTTACCCGTAGCGTGGAGTTACCGGCTCTGCGCGGGGTTACCGTTGCGTAGGGAGTTACCGACAAGCGGGGTTACCCGTAGCGTGGAGTTACCGGCTCTGCGCGGGCTTACCGTTGCGTAGGGAGTTACCGACAAGCGGGGTTACCCGTAGCGTGGCTGAACCTGCAAGAATGAGTCATATAATATGGGTGTGTTATGAGGTGCCCAACCTTGCGTTAGTGTATCTTAATCCTTTAAATAAGTTACTAGATATAAAGAACACTAAATATTAAAAGATTGTACCAAAACCTTTTATTTGACGTTGGATCGTTTGACGTATTGTAATATAAGAACCATCTAAAATGGCGTTATATCCTGCCAATACCTCGTTCGTTGCTGCTACATATAATGTTAATAACATTGAATATGTAAAAAGCAGTTGCACAATTTGTACAATCATAATATAATAATAATTAAGACGGGTTAATTCTAAACCACATTCAATAAAAAGTATAATACGCAATTTATGCGGTTTTATCTGGCCCGGTTTTACAAATAACCCATTTCACCATGTCATGGTTCAGCCATTTTTTTTTTTTAAATCCAAATAATTAGAGTACCATGTAATAAAGAGCCAGACAATTCATAAGCCTATACCTACGAATATGTTGACTTTCCACATAGCATGTGGTTTCGGTTTTATATAATATTTGAACAAATGAGTAAATGACATCCAGCCATCCATCATATCATGCTCAAAAAAGAATTATGTACTCTTATTTGAAAACATTAAAACATGTTTTGTTATATAAATAGAGATTCAGAACCTGCAAAGTATCTATCCACGTCCCGCGGAGCTGCTCATGGCGGAGCTTGTCAGGCGGATGCGGAGTCATAGCAGACGGCGGAGCTCGATTGCGGATGGCAGAGCTTACCGGGCTGAGGAGCTAACTTTCATGATCCGCGGGTGACGTATTTTACGCTTTACGTCCGGCGGAAGCCGTGCTCCGCGGACGCGCGAAGACCTTGCTGGCGCAAGTGACGTCTTTCTTCGTCAGGTGGAAACCATGCTCCGCGGATGCGCGATGAGCTTCGCATTGTCTGATGAAAGCGTGATCCGCGAGGGGCGTGTTTGTTCGTTTTACGTCAGACGGGGACTGCGGACGAAAGACACCTCCTCTGCGCGTTAAAGCCACGTAAGGTCTGATGACGGACTCGGTTATCTCGTGAAGTTTGTTACATGAAAATTGACGCCTTCATCAAAATGACTACACACAGAGGTGTGGAGCATAAGGTCTAGAAAGGGTAATGGAATCTGACATCCTTTTCAAGAAGTGCCTCCCACTACAAGACAAAAATGTAAAATGATGGTATCCACCTCCAGGAGTCTTTGAAGTCTTTATTAATTGCCAACAGCTGTACAAGCATTTTTTTTTTTTTAATCATATACTGTATTGCTGTAGCTCCTCCTTGTTTAAGTAAAAGTAGCATCAAGATCTGAGATTCACAAGCTCGATGTGAGGAGCTTTTTATGTTAGTAAATTTGTATTCGGGTAAACAAAACCACAGATCTACAAAGTGTTTCACCACATATGGCTTTTTTCGGCTCTAATATAATAGATCTGAAGTTTAGAGTATGGATGTGCAGATCTGAAAGCTTGTAGGAGAGAAGGAACAAGATATTGGGGATGAAGATCCCGTAACCAAGTATCCATCTCCCTGTGAAAATACAGATCTGAAAGTGAAGATAAGAAAACCCCCCATATCCCTCTTGTGAGAATAACACAGATCTGGAGGTTTGGAGGAAGAGAAAACCGAGTGTAGTTCGTTGCCGGTCCCACGGATGGCGCCAATGAAGAAACAATAACCTGCACAGCTGGCCGGTGTATGCCTCGACGGTGTTGAATAGGGGAACCACAGCTCGGCCTTCGTCTTCTCCGGTGAGATCTGGACCTGCGAAGAGAAAGGAAAGGTGGGGTGTGGAGGTGACTGCTAGGAAACCACGAATGGAGTCCAACGTACAGACACAAAAAGTGATGGCGGCAGCCATGTGTTATCAGGGGGTAATATGTATGTGATAACTTGTTCCCTAATGAGAGGTGATGACCTCTTATATAGGGTTTTCATGGGCCTTAGTGGGCCAGACATCATAGACCCCTAACTATATGGGCACATAGCCCATTGGCACCAAGCCCAGTTAGGGGGTTACCTCCACACCCCAATATTAGTAAATAATATAAGAAGTAACAAATAATAAAGACGGTATGTCGGGTCAAGCACCATACCTCTACAGGGGCTATACCACATGTATCTACTAGCAATTAGCTCATAAGACATGTATATACTAGCAATTAGTCCCTACTCGCATGAAACATAGGCGATTAGCCTCCTAATCGCCCCTAACATAGGCGATTAGGGTTGCTAATCGCCAGTAACCCAGCTGTTCCGGTTTTTCGCGCGTTTAACGCTCCAAATCAGATCCAGAACGTGTGTAACCATCCAATATCATCCCAACAACTATTCTAAACATGTTTAAACTAAAATCCTTCGTTTTGCCTCGTATTATCAGCCCTGCATTGCCACCACATAATCCAAACACAATTCACATAGCATGCGACATCACATTAACATGCATAACTATAACCCTAATGAACAATTACTCAGATTTTATTATCATGACATCAATACTATTCTGAAACTAACTTAATAACATGTTAATCACTCATCTTGAATCATAAAAACCCTAGATATTAATCATAAACACACATAACACATGTATGATTGTTAGAATCCGATTAACAACACTTATTAACGATTTTCAGAAAGCTTTTTCGTTTTAGAACAGGTCTGGACCATTAGGGATTGAGTAAAAACGTTTATAAAGATTGCATGGATGGAAACCAAACCTTAGATTTGTAAAAGGATGATGAATTAAGCTTGAAACCTTGTGTTTTGATCAAAAATCGCGTTCCAGAGGTTGTGTGTGTGTTGGGGCGGGTTATGGGACGACTAGGGTTTGTATTATGAAGTTTAGGAGGTCAAGTATGATATTTATAGTCGTTTTTAGTCGTCCAGCCCGTAACTAGCGATTGTGCAGCATTTACACGCGATTAGGGATCCTAATCGCATGTAACTTCATGCATTTGGGGCCTAATCGCATGAAACTTCATGCATTTGGCCCCTACTCGCCTATAAGATTGCCCACTCGCCCCTCCTATAGGCGATTGGGCTTCCCTAATCGCCTATAGGGGCTGGTTCCGTGTGTTTTGCGCGTTAAACCCCGTTTTAACATATGTTAACACATATTCACATACCGACAAGTCACATAATGATTGTAAACACATAACACTTGTAAATACACATATTCACACTCGTTCACCAATTCCCGGGACTCGAGGCTTGTGTGTTCCGTATGCCCTGACGATCCTACAACTCGTCACCGTTTGTACACTTGATTAAGGACTGACATCTAATGAACCTCTAGACCAACATCCAATGATCTTCTAGACTAAACCGATAGTTCCCGGACCATAACACGACTTAACTAACACAGTTAAGTATAATATACGCGTGACTCGCTAAGGTAGACTTTCATCTAGACAACGTTGTTAACCAGAATTTGTCGGGTGTCACACACTCCCTCATGAATTCTCTCATTTTATTATTTAATTTAGTACAATAAATTCAAATTTAATTATAATAATTGATTTGCAAAAGCATATTATAAATTTATTAAAATGAATTTTATTAATTATATTAATAACCATCGTTGTAACCGAAATCATTAATAAAAGAAAACACATGATTCTTTTTACAATATTTGATCTTATATATCTACATCTACATCTACATCTACACTATATAATAAAAGAAAACACATGACGGACACATGGCATTCCCCCATGAATTCTTTCATTTTATTATTTAATTTAATATATAAATTCAAATTTAATTATAATAATTGATTTGCAAAAGCATATTATAAATTTATTAAAATGAATTTTATTAATCTTCTACACTATTAAAAAAAGAATACACATAAGGGACACATGGCACTCCCTCATGAATTCCCTCATTTTATTATTTAATTTAATACAATAAATTCAAATTTAATTATAATAATTGATTTGCAAAAGCATATTATAAATTTATTAAAATGAATTTTATTAATTATATTAATAACCATCGTTGTAACCGAAATCATTAATAAAAGAAAACACATGATTCTTTTTACAATATTTGATCTTATATATCTACATCTACATCTATATCTATACTATATAATAAAAGAAAACACATGACGGACACATGGCACTCCCTCATGAATTCTCTCATTTTATTATTTAATTTAATACATAAATTCAAATTTAATTATAATAATTGATTTGCAAAAGCATATTATAAATTTATTAAAATGAATTTTATTAATCTTCTACACTATTAATAAAAGAAAACACATAAGGGACACATGGCACTCCCTCGTGAATTCCCTCATTTTATTATTTAATTTAATACAATAAATTCAAATTTAATTATAATAATTTATTTGCAAAAGCATATTATAAATTTATTAAAATGAATTTTATTAATTATATTAATAATCATAGTTGTAACCGAAACATTAATAAAAGAAAACACATGATTCTTTTTACAATATTTGATCTAATATATCTACATTTACATCTACATCTACATCTACATTCTACACTATATAATAAAAGAAAACACATTAGGGACACATGGCACCCCCTCATGAATTTTCTCATCTTATTATTTAATTTAATACAATAAATTCAAATTTAATTATAATACTTAAAATTCAAAAGTCAAATAAACAAATTAAGAATAACACAATACAATTAGTCAAGCTTTTTTATGAGACTTTCATGTTGT
Source organism: Ambrosia x helenae (assembly GCA_030844895.1). Taxonomy (NCBI): domain Eukaryota; kingdom Viridiplantae; phylum Streptophyta; class Magnoliopsida; order Asterales; family Asteraceae; genus Ambrosia; species Ambrosia x helenae. The sequence continues at coordinate 28,791,619 of CM061231.1, forward strand.
TCAAAACAAATAAATAAAATATATTCTATGTTTTTTGTAAATCAATTAATATAATTATATTATAATTCAAAATTAGAAATAAATTATTAGACATAATTTGAAAATGTTTATTTACTAACAAAAGTAATCTTTATTAAAAATTATTTATTTTTTAACATAGCGTATTTATGTGTTATTAAATTTAAATCGTGTACCTTAAAAACGTGTGTTTAATATGTGGTCTTTCACTCCAAGTTTAAAACTATATTTCTTACAATATTCTGAACAAACAAAATAAAACAAATCAATTCACATTAATTAAATATTTGATTTAATACAAAACTAAATATGTTTGGCTATTTTCGTATTATAATACCTTCATATATAAAATACATTTTATATAAGAAAAATCATTATTTGAAATCTTCATTGACTTTGTTTTTTCAAGTTACTTCAATAGAGAAATGCAATATCTAAACAGTCTTTTCATTACTAATTCGTTTCAATCTTTATTTCCATGCTATTAATTCACACATTTTTAATAAATACAGTAAACTTGAACCAATAAATGTTATTATGTTTAAGGATCTTGATGTTAGAAAAAAATGATTATACACTCAAAGTTATAAATACTTTGGCTTTGGAATAAACTCGATGTCAAATTCCAAAATGAACAATACTCGATTGGGATGGTTTAACTGATGAGGAGATACTTTTAAATTAATTTCATTTATTTTTTATCCTAGCCTAAACAGATTTACCTTTATTACTTTTTGATTTTTTTTGTTTTGTTGTACCTGCAGTCTTATAAGGTAATAGCCACGGTATGAAAGATATATTTTGGAATGTTTGAAAAAAGTTTTATGTGAATAAAAATGTTTTTTACAATAAATCATTTAGGGGCTGATGAATATTTAATATTTTTTCGGTTGTAAAGGCAACTTTTTTTATTTTAAATAAAATATGTAATCTAATTTTTTCTTAATTATATTTTAAATTTATATATATATAATTTAACTTGTTCAACCCGTGTATCACACGGGTACATAACCTAGTTAATTAGTAAAGTAATTACCAACAATGGGGCATGTGGATGTTTCTAGCCACACAAGAATCAACGCCTCAATTTCGGTTCCGACCCATGGTTTCTTTGGCATTTTCTAAGAAGCCTTTGCCTTTTTTGGTTGGTGGCGATGGTTGCGTTTCCAGAATGACGATATCGTCCTCGTCGTTGTCGTCATCATCATCCTCGTCAACGAGGCCCGGTTGAGCTAGTGGTGGCGGTGAAAGAGTTGGTTGAGTCGGTGTAAAAGTAGGAAACATAGATTGTTGCATTCGCATTTGACTAAGCTATTGAAACGTGTTGGAGGATGATTGTTGGTAGTTCGCAAACGAAGATGGAACCTCTGGCCGATGACAACCGCTAAAACTCAATGGGAAGTTCGCGTTTTGATTGGGGGTTTGGTTCGCGGTGTTCGGGTTATTTTGGTTGAATGGTTGAATAAGTTGAAAGGATTGTAGGATCGACACAAGAATTGAATATCGCACGCGTATCTGATCGAGGACGGAATCAATGATCCGGTTAGTTGTTATAGGTGGGTATTTAAGGATAAGATAATAATAATACTATGAGAGCACACACATAAAAACACACACAAATGATTGCACTTGTATTGGAATGCGCAAAAGTTTAGCAAAAGTTACAAAATGACTAAGACACGGGGGATTTATAGTAGAACTCATACACATCCCTTTCTTGCACACTTATCACTTTCATACATGTGGGGGGTACATGTATGACTCTCATTGTAACACCCCAACCGATGGCGGAAACATCGAGGTGTCACGTAGTGACGATTGTTCAATAGCTCATGGACTAAAGTGCAAATTTGAATACATTGATGAAATAATTTATTACATTGAAATGAAATACAACGATTCTAAATGCCAACTAATCTGAATTACAATGAATCAAAATCTAAATATAAATCCGAAAGCTTAAAGAATGCATCTCAAAATAACCTGAAACATGTACAAAATAATTTGGTCAATACAAAAATTGTATTGGTGAGCATACCCTGTTTGAATACATATAGTAGAAAAAGTGTTTCGCAATTCACGTGTTATACTGTCTACAATTTAGTGTTCAAGCTGTGTACAAATGCTACCCAAAATCAAACCTTTCGTTCAATGAATCAAGAGTCACATATATATAGTATTCGCTCATAGTATGTAACACCCCAACCGATGGCGGAATCATCGAGGTGCCACGTAGTGACGATTGTTCAAAAGCTCATGGTACTAAAATGTAAATATTATTGAATAAACCAATAACTGTCTTACATTGAAATAGAAATACAAAGTCTTAAATGAAGTGTAACTGTTGGAATAACTGAATTAAAACAAAGCACTAAATGTCTCTTGCTAAAGCACTAGATCAAACTGCACCTGAAACATGTACAAAATAAGTTTTGGTCAACATATGAAATGTTGGTGAGCATTCCTAGTGTTGATATATATAGTAGGTTAAAAGTTATACAATTCAAGTGCAAGCTACAGTGCAAATATGTAAACCATGTATCATACAAATGAGCGAAATCAACCCTGTGACTGTATAATGTACTGTATGAACTGTAGTGTACTTATCCAATAAATGGATAAAAGCTTAACAATGGCCACGGATTCTCCGATGAAAAAGGGGGAGAATCAATCTAGGCGGATTGTCAATCCAAATAGCGCTATCCAATGTTAAGGTCGGCTTGTACCATGTTAATGATTTCACTAAGTACAAATGTAATCCCCATGTATTGTCTAAGCATAAAGCACGTTGTAAGCAATGCACATAGTACTAGAATTGTATTGTAAAAATGTAATATTGTATTTGAAATTGTAATAGTGTACATGTAACACCCCAAAAATGTATAAAAGCAAAAAGGGGTAGGAATACTCACAGTTCACGTAATAACTTGAATTTGAACTTGGACAACGAAATATGAATTGAGATTACTCCCAAATGATCAACCTAAAGTATTCGATAATGTGTAAGGGAAATGACTCTAAGATATATGTATTTCTAGGGCTTCGAATTGGGGATAAATGTTTGTTTGATTATTATTAAAAATATTCGACAATTGAGAGAAATTTAGTAAATAAATAACCAAAAATCTTTTTATGAAATTTAAACTTAAAAAGGTCACAATATTGTGTTTAAAGTATAAGAATAATTTTTGCAAAATTATTTCCTTTAAAATAGATTTTTAAATCTATTTATTACAAATTGCCAAAACTTAACTTTAATATTCAAAAATACTAAAATTAAAGAATTTCTATTTTAAAAATCATGTTTCTGTTCTAAATATATAAAAATAAATTGTGTAAAATTTTGGTGCAAAAACAATGAAAATTGAATTTATTATGATTTAATTATGATTAAATCTAACAAAAATTGATTAAAAATATAAAATAAATGATTTTTCTGAAATAAAAATTATTTCTGAAAAGATTAATGTTATAAAAACTCAGGATAAATTTTGTGGAAATTAATAAGATCGTTTTGATATTTTTATAGATTTTTATAAATAAAATAGAATAAACTTGATTTAATTATTATATATATTAAATAAATAAATTTTTGAAAACTAAAAATTGTAGGTGAAGCATTTATATCAGATTAACTAAAAGTAATTTTTTTAGAATTTATAAAATGATTTTGATAATTAAAAACGAATTTATAAAATTAAATGTATTAAATATAAGTATTTGTTTTGTTTAAAAAAATAAATGAGAAAAAGGGACAAAACGTCGCCATGCCGGGACTCGAACCCGGGTGGCTCGTGTACAAGGCACCAGACACAACCACTTGGTCTAGACCAGTGGTTGTGTTGATTCTTGTTTTATTTAAAATAAATAATAATGCAGAAATCATGATTATCCCCAATTTAAGCTTACAAGCCCTAGCTTTTCCAATCAGACAATCTACACAATGTTAATCTAATTAACCATAGGGCAAACATTGTGCAGATGCCGATTAACAAAACCCACAAAAATAATTAAACTTACAACGATGATTCGAGCTTGATTGAATGGTCAACTCTTAAAGTCAAAACGCGATGAATACCAAGAACAGAGATTTGTTGTGAAGAATTGAAGATTGGGAAAGAGATAATGGCGAGATTAGAAGGTCCAGCAACCTTCAATTTATAGTGTTATGGTCCCAATCATTGAAATGGTAAGGGCTGACTTAGTGTTTAATGTTGACGCGTCAAAAACACATAATTGGTATGAATTTAATCGCTAATGAACGTGTATTGATTGTTGATAGACCGGTAATCACGAATCAATGGTCAAAACATGATTAATATATGTTAATTAGGCCAATCAAAGGTTTAAAAGGAGAAAAAGAAAAAAAAAATTTCGCTGCTGTCTGCTTCGAACAGAGGAGAAGAAAGAAAAAAAAAAAAAAAGAAAAAGAAAGTGTGTATATATATAATATGAGTTGAAATGAAATCAAGAATTTGACTTGGCTCAAGTGGTCATGCGTGTGGGTGTGTCTGCCGGCCGGCTCGGGTTCGAAACCCGGCATCAGCAGGTTTTAGTTTTTTTTTTTTTTTCAGATAGAGGGAAAGGGAGAGGAGTGGGCCTGCAATGTTTGGGCTCTAGTGGTGGATTGGGCCGAAGGGAAAGAGGAAAGGGGTGGGTTATGTGGTTTGGGTTATGGATTATAAGATTTGATTGGGTTTGGTTAGATAAAAAAAAATGTATATATAATAAAATCTGAATTATTATTATTATTTATTATTATTATTATTATTATTATTATTATTATTATTTAGAAATAAAATGAAAAGAAAAAGTGACGGATGTCACAGCATCCCCTACTTTTAGAAACTTCGTCCCGAAGTTAATAGTAACATAGGGTTATGGATGTTCGGGTAAGAATTAAGATAACTGTGGTTTAGAAAATTCGAATGACTTGGATAAGAGGTTTGATAAGTGTGAGTTAAGGATTTGGATTAGGTTCGTCTCTAGTAAGATACTAAACTTCAAGTCTTAGAAATCCTAAAATGAATGCACAAGTTGATTGATCATAGAAGACTAACTGAACTACCAAGTAAACAGAGTTTGTTCCTGGTTCGACTCCCAGTCTCACTTTCAATGCATCATTAGTGTTTGTATACAGGGTGTACCGCAGCTAACCCACCACACCTTTGATACCTCGAAAACGTACTGGATGCCTACCAAAAACTCTAATAGAATTTCACACTACCCTAATGTACCTTCTATGATCCCACCGATTGTTGAGCAGGTTCGATAGCCTCCACCAGCCGTGGAGTAGGTTGTAGGGCCTCTCCCGACTGTTTGAAAGGCATAATGACCTCTACCAATCGCTGAGTATGTTCGATAGCCTCCACCAGTCGTGGAGCAGGTTGTAGGGCCTCTCCCGACTGTTGAAAAAGGTATGATGACTTCTATTAAGTGCAGCAATTATTATTCACATAGATTGCAAATTGATAACATGTTTATGCAAGCAAGTTTGTAAGTACTACAACCATTAAGTGTAGGTGTTATCATGAATAATTAAATGTTTTCGAGTATCATGAATAATTAGATGTTCAATGCGTAGTCAAATTAAGGGAAAAATCTAGTTTCATGTAATAACCAATGATGTTTTCTTAGAAAAGCATCTGTAAGATCAAGTATCAAGTCCAAACGTTTCAAATAAATGTAAGGTAGAGTCTTGTATGATTAAAAATAACGTAATCAATATAATAACTTTCCAATCTGTGTTAATACACAATAATACGCAAGGAAATTTCTAGATGTTGTATGCTAATGAGTGCGACAAAATTGGGTACAAAATGATAATAGGATCAAGAAAATGAAAACACGGGTATTGGATTTCTCGAGTCTTGGAAAATTTCATCCATGGCTTAACCAGTGGGATTAACGTCATCCTGATCATCTGCTTCGTTGATATCGATATTGAAAGCTTGTCCATGTGCCACCAGGTTTATATTGTTCAATTTGGGACATTGGGGTAGCAAGTGGTTAGGGTCTCTACAATGATAACATGCCCGACCGTTAGTAATCTGTAGTGGTCCCTGGGCAGCTGTTTGATGATTACTCTGTGTCCCAACCATTACTCGACAAGTGGTAACAAAGTGTCCAAACCTTCCACATCTAGTGCATTGACGGCATGGAAGATTTGCAGGGTGATGGTATTTGCAAGTGTTGCATTGAGGATGGATTCCCGTGTAGGCTTTCTTGATAGGAGGCTGAGTCACAGGATCCACAACAGTATGGTTCAGGTTATCGCCCATTCGTTTCTTAGAGTTCGAAGCAGTAGTGGCGGCCTTTACAAAAACAGTCTTAGATTGTTCAACAGTATTGGTGGTTTTCTCAGTAGGTGTCTTGGTGCCCTTCCTAACCAAGTTTCCTTTCCGTACGTGTTTGTCTGTTAATATAGCTGCAAGTTGGATGGCTTCTTCTACCGTAGTGACTTTGCCTCCAGTGACAACGTCTTGAATCAGGTCAGGTAATCCCTCGATATATTTTTCGATTGCTCGAGAGACCGGGGTGACCATGTGTGGAACCAATATGCTAAGTTCGTGATATCGAGTATTATACGCTAGATTCTCTCCACTGTCTTGTTTCAGTCCATGGAATTCTTCTTCCAGTTTCCTGATTTCGTTCCTAGGGCAGAATTTGGCGATCATGAGTTCCTTAACATCTGTCCAAGATAATGATAAGGCAATATCAGCTCCTCGATTGCGCTTTTCACCATTCCACCAGGTTAGCGCCCCCTTTTGAAGGACACTAGTAGCATAGCGAACGTGGAGTTCATCAGGACATTCACTGTTCACAAAAGTACTCTCCATGCTTTCAAACCATTGGAGGAGGCCAGTAGCACCCTCCTCACCAGTGAATTTTGTAGGGTTGCAGGAGTTAAAGTGTTTGAAAGTGCACCGAAATTGAGTCGTACTCCCTGTGTTGGCACTGTTACTATTCTGGGTTATCTCACTGACAAGGTTTGGGATCACTGCAGCAATTTGCTCGGCGACTAAAGATGCGAGGCGACGATCAGAACGTCGTCCAGAAGCACGAACAGGGCGTTGGCTGGCATCACGGAGCATGCGGCGAGCAGACATCTATGAGGTAGAAAATGTAAGTGTATAATTGTACAGATGATTATGAAGATGTGATCTTGTAAGCAATCATGATATGCAAAGTATTGTATATGAAACGAGAGGGTATTATTGGAAAAACTTGTACAAAATGCTTGGAGTGCCCTTGTCTAGCTGTAAAGCTCAACAAGAACGTTGACTTTTCAAAGGAATTGAACCCAATGGTGGTCAAAGAAGACATGCTTTAGCCTATAAGTGGACACTCACTCCAGGAATCCCCAGGTAAGCATAACAGGTCCGTAAATGGATTTATGCGCTATGCTTGCCTATGCCAGAAAACCCAGTGTACAGGCGTCCACCCTTCCAGATTGCACGTGTCCTTATCACACTCATTAAAGTTCAACAACTTCGAAGGAATAAAGTAAGAGTAGGTATTATGTCAAAGAATGTCTTCATAAAAGGTACTGTTCCCGTATGATGATGTAAACTTTACACTCTCTGTAGGACACCATCTCTATGCACCATGATGAAAGATAAGAAGAATAGAGAGAGGGAAGAAGGGAAAGATAGAAGGAGGAAAGTAGGGAGAAATGAGGGGTAGGGTAATTCAGGAAATATTATGCATGCAAGTTAAAGTTCGGTTATAGTCTAGGCCTTTTTATCTAATAACCTAGTTCCCTATAACCATGGCTCTGATACCAATCTGTAACACCCCAACCGATGGCGGAATCATCGAGGTGCCACGTAGTGACGATTGTTCAAAAGCTCATGGTACTAAAATGTAAATATTATTGAATAAACCAATAACTGTCTTACATTGAAATAGAAATACAAAGTCTTAAATGAAGTGTAACTGTTGGAATAACTGAATTAAAACAAAGCACTAAATGTCTCTTGCTAAAGCACTAGATCAAACTGCACCTGAAACATGTACAAAATAAGTTTTGGTCAACATATGAAATGTTGGTGAGCATTCCTAGTGTTGATATATATAGTAGGTTAAAAGTTATACAATTCAAGTGCAAGCTATAGTGCAAATATGTAAACCATGTATCATACAAATGAGCGAAATCAACCCTGTGACTGTATAATGTACTGTATGAACTGTAGTGTACTTATCCAATAAATGGATAAAAGCTTAACAATGGCCACGGATTCTCCGATGAAAAAGGGGGAGAATCAATCTAGGCGGATTGTCAATCCAAATAGCGCTATCCAATGTTAAGGTCGGCTTGTACCATGTTAATGATTTCACTAAGTACAAATGTAATCCCCATGTATTGTCTAAGCATAAAGCACGTTGTAAGCAATGCACATAGTACTAGAATTGTATTGTAAAAATGTAATATTGTATTTGAAATTGTAATAGTGTACATGTAACACCCCAAAAATGTATAAAAGCAAAAAGGGGTAGGAATACTCACAGTTCACGTAATAACTTGAATTTGAACTTGGACAACGAAATATGAATTGAGATTACTCCCAAATGATCAACCTAAAGTATTCGATAATGTGTAAGGGAAATGACTCTAAGATATATGTATTTCTAGGGCTTCGAATTGGGGATAAATGTTTGTTTGATTATTATTAAAAATATTCGACAATTGAGAGAAATTTAGTAAATAAATAACCAAAAATCTTTTTATGAAATTTAAACTTAAAAAGGTCACAATATTGTGTTTAAAGTATAAGAATAATTTTTGCAAAATTATTTCCTTTAAAATAGATTTTTAAATCTATTTATTACAAATTGCCAAAACTTAACTTTAATATTCAAAAATACTAAAATTAAAGAATTTCTATTTTAAAAATCATGTTTCTGTTCTAAATATATAAAAATAAATTGTGTAAAATTTTGGTGCAAAAACAATGAAAATTGAATTTATTATGATTTAATTATGATTAAATCTAACAAAAATTGATTAAAAATATAAAATAAATGATTTTTCTGAAATAAAAATTATTTCTGAAAAGATTAATGTTATAAAAACTCAGGATAAATTTTGTGGAAATTAATAAGATCGTTTTGATATTTTTATAGATTTTTATAAATAAAATAGAATAAACTTGATTTAATTATTATATATATTAAATAAATAAATTTTTGAAAACTAAAAATTGTAGGTGAAGCATTTATATCAGATTAACTAAAAGTAATTTTTTTAGAATTTATAAAATGATTTTGATAATTAAAAACGAATTTATAAAATTAAATGTATTAAATATAAGTATTTGTTTTGTTTAAAAAAATAAATGAGAAAAAGGGACAAAACGTCGCCATGCCGGGACTCGAACCCGGGTGGCTCGTGTACAAGGCACCAGACACAACCACTTGGTCTAGACCAGTGGTTGTGTTGATTCTTGTTTTATTTAAAATAAATAATAATGCAGAAATCATGATTATCCCCAATTTAAGCTTACAAGCCCTAGCTTTTCCAATCAGACAATCTACACAATGTTAATCTAATTAACCATAGGGCAAACATTGTGCAGATGCCGATTAACAAAACCCACAAAAATAATTAAACTTACAACGATGATTCGAGCTTGATTGAATGGTCAACTCTTAAAGTCAAAACGCGATGAATACCAAGAACAGAGATTTGTTGTGAAGAATTGAAGATTGGGAAAGAGATAATGGCGAGATTAGAAGGTCCAGCAACCTTCAATTTATAGTGTTATGGTCCCAATCATTGAAATGGTAAGGGCTGACTTAGTGTTTAATGTTGACGCGTCAAAAACACATAATTGGTATGAATTTAATCGCTAATGAACGTGTATTGATTGTTGATAGACCGGTAATCACGAATCAATGGTCAAAACATGATTAATATATGTTAATTAGGCCAATCAAAGGTTTAAAAGGAGAAAAAGAAAAAAAAAAAATTTCGCTGCTGTCTGCTTCGAACAGAGGAGAAGAAAGAAAAAAAAAAAGAAAAAGAAAGTGTGTATATATATAATATGAGTTGAAATGAAATCAAGAATTTGACTTGGCTCAAGTGGTCATGCGTGTGGGTGTGTCTGCCGGCCGGCTCGGGTTCGAAACCCGGCATCAGCAGGTTTTAGTTTTTTTTTTTTTTTTCCAGATAGAGGGAAAGGGAGAGGAGTGGGCCTGCAATGTTTGGGCTCTAGTGGTGGATTGGGCCGAAGGGAAAGAGGAAAGGGGTGGGTTATGTGGTTTGGGTTATGGATTATAAGATTTGATTGGGTTTGGTTAGATAAAAAAAAAATGTATATATAATAAAATCTGAATTATTATTATTTATTATTATTATTATTATTATTATAAACTTATTTATATTTAAAACTGATTTAATGAGATTAAATCATGTTTAAATGATTAAAAATAGGAAAATTAATAAAAATAAATGCTTTCTAAACCAAATATTTTTATTTCAATTCATAATGATTAGAAATAATTTATCAAAAATTTTGAGACTAAAATCATTAAAAATGAATTTTTAACCAATTAAATATGATTAAAACAAATTAAATCAATAAAAATAAGAAAATAAAATATTTTCCAGAAACTAAAAATATTCAAATTTTCTATAAGTTATCAAGAGGCTATAATTAAATTTTCATAATTTTTGGATAAAAAATGAATTTATTATGAATATTTAAAGATTTGCATATATTATAATAATTGTAAAAAAAACAAACAAATGAAAGGAAAGATGAAACATGTTACAAAGAAATAATCTGACCATGCCTGGGTTCGAACCCAGGCGCTCTGAATGCAACAACACACCCCAAACCACTATGCCACCATAAGTCTTTGTATTTTATTTAGAGTTATAAATATAAGAATATTAGTTCCAACTCACCTTCTTCCCCATTTCAAAGCTTAGAACCCTAACCCTAGCCCCAAATCAATAAACATGAACAAGACCCGAATAATAATCTGTTTTAGAGGGCTTTTGATCGGAATAAGACGAGGAATAAAACGACATCAAGAGAAAAGACTTACAATCGCGTTTTAATGTTCGTATCTCGTTGTGCAGGTCCGAACGCATAACTACAATTTAAGAGGCTTCCTGGACTTGTTTTGAGTGGTTTATTTGTGGGTTTCGATTGATTAGATGTGCAGAAAACGAGTAGCGAGGTCAATTTATAAGATTGTTCATAAAAAAAACGTATTTATGTTTCTTAAATAATTCCGATCGGTTACCTTAGAAAACCCGTTTTGAAACGTTAAAACCCTTTAAAATGCGTGTAACGGTTCAAAGGTGATGGAGATAACTTAATGGTGCATAAAAAACGGACTAAGGACCCAAGATTTAAAGGTTTTAAAGTGGCCGGAAGTTTGTTTCCGGTGGCCGGAAACTGACCCGCCGGAAAAACGAGAAGGCAAATAGGAGGGAGTAGTTTTTTTTTTAAAAAACTTTTCATTTTTGGCAGAAATGGTCCCTCTAAATAAACTTGGTTAGTTATACAATGAATTTGTTAGTTTGGTTATGGTTTTGTTTAATTTTTCTTTATAAAAAAATTAACTTGGTTAACTAATTTAACTTAAAAGTTTATTAAAACTTTATAAAACTGAAATTCTTTTATAAAATCTTTTTACGAATATGTTTCCACAAACGTATTTGATTAAAACTTATACCCGATTCGTAATAATTATAAATGATAACATTTAGTTCGTTCTAAAATTAAATTTAAAAACGGCAAACTTACAGGGACTATAATGGAAATATTTGAAGGGCTAGTATTGTCTATTTGACGAAAGACGAGGGTGACGGATGTCACACTCATACATGTGGGGGCACATGTATGAGATAACTAAGGAGGTTTATGTAACATATAAAATTCCTAAAATACCCCTAAGCCTATATAAACACTATAACGCAACCCTAGAACTTCTAAAACGCTATACAATCATGCCTTCGACTATTATCGACCGATCACTAGCTGGGGACATACACGAAGTGCACCAACAATCTCTCCTTGGACCTAGCTAGTGATCTGCAGACTTAATGAGTCATGAGCTGGGGATGTTTTGAAAAACGTTCACAGACACCCCCCAAGGTCTAGCTAATGGTCTTCGGTCTTCAAGTCTTCAACATACACCGCAGTGCACTAACAAGGATCCACGTATTTTTTATAAAAAAAAAAGGAGAGAAATGAAAAGAGATCAAAGAGAATTGTGTGTATTTGGGTGGTTTTTTTTTTTTTAAGTGTTGGATGTATTTAAAGTTAGAATTATTAATATTATTTTTATTTCAAACGGTCATAATACCGTTAAAAGAGCCTCACAAAACAAACCCACCAATCAAATCAAGTGTCTGCCTTTCAAAAAAAAAAATCAAATCAAGTGTCTTAAACTTGATCCATTCATAGTGGTGGAGTGGTGGAGAGGCTTTATGTTCACTTTGGTGATCATGGGTTCAATTCCCACTTCCAACATTATGGTTTGGTATCCGGGTGAAGATCGAATACAGGTGGCGCCGGTTCGATTCTGACGGGCGGCGAGGTTTTACCGAGTTCTATAACACTGTCGTGCCTTCGGGCGGGTGGGGCTCGGGTTTCCGCGCATCAGGAGAAGGCGGGGGCTGCTGGAGGTCGAGTAGTCGATTCTTGGGCACGGCGCCCCGTAAGGGTGGTTGCCACACAGTTATTCGCCGATAAAAAAAAGTGTCTTAAACTTCCATTTCTGGACGGTTTGGACATTGCAACATGTATCTTCTATATTATTACAAGAAACGTTATCAACATGATTATCGGCCAAAACAATTTGTTCACTTTATTTTTTATTTTTTGGCACATATAAACCCCCCCAACAATATATATTTTTAACATCACGCCAACAATTTCTTTTCATTTTCAAGCAGCACAACGAACAATTGATAAGATCATAAGACCGTGGTGTCGCCACCGCAAATCTGTTTCTGCTTGTACAAATCGTTGTAAAAGCGAATAATAAACTGCTCGGCCGCCTCGTCCACATGGTTGTCCTCATCAACACTACTCAATGGAAACGGAGAGTCCGTTACCCTTAGTTGCCTAACCAAGGGAGTCCTCCCAAACCCTGGGAGCGCGGGTGATGTCGCCTCACTGTGAATCATCTCCATTGCCTTGAACACCGCCACAATGTCAATATCTGCGGTCTTTGGTTGATTGTCCGTATGGTGTTTCTTATGGTAAGAAAATAGAGAAAATTTGTGGTTATTTTTGGAAGGAGTGGCGGTGCAGCTGTACTCGTTGTATTCACCTGGCTGACGAGAGGGGATGGAGAGGTGGTGTGAAGGGCGGTTGGCCGCAAATGCGGCCCAATTGTGGTGGTGATGGAACAAAAGGTTTTGCAAGGCCTTACCTGCGATCTTGGCACGTTTCATCATCATGTTAAGATCTAACCATATCTTGTTTTTGGACACACCTTTGCGTAACATGTAGTAGAACAAACGTAGGACACTCCAAACCTTTTTTGGTAACACAGGTAGATTTTGTTCCATTTATTGATTTTTGTTTTTGAGTTAGAAAATTGAAATATGATTGAATTGGATGACTAGGAAGGAGGTATGTATATATAGGAGAAGAGACACTCAGGGTTGTGTGCTTAATTTTTTTATTTATGTTTAAAAGTTAATTGTGGGTGTATATTAATTAAACTTTATTTATAAAGTAAGTGTAGTTACACTAAAGTACTAAAACTCAATTCGTATACACAAAACATGTAATGAGTAACAAAACCACTTTATATAGTTTCAAGTCATAAGGTCAATTACTTAGCGAGAGAGTTTTGGGACCACCACCACTTTGTCCTCGTCTCGTTATCCTCCTAGGCTCTAAACTTCATAGTGTCATTGTCTCAAATTTACCTTTTTTTTTTTTTTTTTTTTTAAATTAAAAACTAGACTATAATTATAATATGATAAAAGTTTTTAATGGAAGTAGTACAAAGAAATATGTGAACACATATCTTAAACACTTTAGTTTCAACTTCTTGGAAGTAAACAAAAAAAAAAGTAATGATAAAAAACATCTAGATGGTGAAGTTCAAGTTTTTATTTTAAGCTGAAGTTACTTGAAGTTTTTTTATCTATTACGGAGTAAAAAAAAAAAAAACTGAAGCTTTGTTACACAAATTATCCATATACTATTTAATTAATTCATCATATTTGAGGTTTTACTTAAGTGTTTTATATCCAGCCAATAATTTCGAGATACAACTACATGCACTTATTTATCACAGGCGATACAAATAAAAACTTCAATCTCATTTAAAAGTTAAAAGTTTGCGATTCAAGTTCTACCTAACATGATTCAAGTTCTACCTAACATGCTTAATTTTAAGCAGTGGCGGAGCTTGATTTTTTTAAGAGTTTTCGATGTCAAAAGTCACGTGATCTTTAATACGGTGGGGCCGGACTTAATTGGATGTAATAAAAAAAACCAGTTTGAGAACCGGGACCGACGAACCAACCCGACCCGAACCGGTTCCGTTTTGGGACCGGTAATGTTCAAAACTGGTGCTAGGATCGAAAAAAACCATTTCCCGACCAGTTCCCCATCTCCACGAAAAAAACCAAACCAAACCGGTTTTAACCCAAACCGGTATAGGAACCGGTTCCAAAAAAACCCGGTTTGAGACCGGTTTTGAACGTTGGGAAGTTGGGATTTGAAATTTTCGACCGTTTGGCTCAATAGAGTAGTTTTTTGCCCCTAAATCACCATTTTGCCACCCCAAGTTAGTATAAATAGTGTTAAAATGATGGTCATGTATACCAATTTATAATCAAATGGGTTAGAGTAATTACATGGTTAATCTCAAATATTTGAACATGTTGCATAAGAGTGTTTTGCAGGTTATTGCTGACTAGGATGATGACTGGATGATTATGGTTGCTGACTAGGATGTTGACTGGATGGCTATGCTGATGGATAGGCTAGTATGTGGACTACATAGATGCGGGCTCAATAATATAGAAAAGATTAGGCCCATCAGTATACATCAGTGGGCTTAACATAAAGGATTGGGCTTGTTATATGTTTAAGAAGTCAGTGGCCCACAAGATTATTATTATGAGTGTGTTTTATGTGAACGGTCAAGATCGTTTTGTGCTTTCTCTCTACGGCTGAGATCAATCTCACACGGATCCCTATGCACTCCTTGTAGCTGGCGTATAAAAGCTCTCTATCTCTCTCATCAGCTCATTATTCCAGATTATTATTCGTTCACTTTTCTCTCAAATAGTTTTTGTACTTCCTCTCTCATTGTTCATCTAGGGTTTGATTGTAACGATCTGTGAACGTCTTGTTCCAGATCTTAGTAGTTTAAATCATTCTATTGTTTAGGTGTTTGTGATCTTTTAGATCAGAGGGTTGTGAGGTAGAGAGTTGTGAACTTTGTATTATTCTTGATTGTTTCTTGGGTGTAAATAATTGGTTTGGGAATAATAAAGGTTTTAGTAGTTCTTGATATCATGTTTTTGACATGGTATCAGAGCTCTAGGTTCTAGATTTAGTCCTGATACTGTTTGTTTTGGGGATTTCTCGATCTGGTGTAGATCTGGGGATACTCTTCCGCTGATACTCGTGATTCAAGGATTTGTGGTTGAATCTGGTTGGATCTGTCAGATCACCTAAGGATTTGGATCTGTTCGTGTTGATTACTGGATTGGAGTTTTTTCTTATTGCTTCAATTGCCTCACAATTGTATAACCCTAAGTGAAGGTTGTACGATTGTGAGTTTGGTGAACCCTAACTTGGGCCCCCCTTTGGTGAGATCGTTCCACTCTGTGTCCTCTTTTTATCATTGTGTGTCTAGGAGCACTGTCCGGGTTAGGGGGACCGGAATTTGGCTCAAGCTATTGGTTTGTTTTGGTTGTGTCCGTCTAGGTCTAGAGGCTCCCGAGTTAAGACCTGCAGTGGAATCCTTTTGAGAATCCACTGATCTGGATCACTGGCTCGGCTTCGCCTAGTGTGTCTTGTTCTTGGTGGTTTTATTATCTGATTATCCTGTGTTCTTGATTGTTCTTGAGGTTGTGTGTTTTTTAAGTGTTTGCTTTATCTGTGATTAATTGTTTGACTACGTGCATTAGTTGTTAAATACTATGGGTGATAATATTAACCCTGCTGCTGGTGGTGGTGATCAAATTGTTAATGCTAATGAAACTTTGATTAGTAAACTTGATGCTAGTGACCCACTTTATTTGCATCCATCTGATTCTAGCAATTTGACTATCATTTCATTTAAACTAAAAGGGTCAGAAAATTACTCAGTATGGGCTAATGCTTTGACACTTGCCTTACAAGTTAAGAACAAATGGGATTTTATAGATAGAAGTTGTATTAAATCTGAAACTAATGACATACTTGCTAGACAATGGGATAGGTGCAACTCAATTGTGCTAACATTGATCCTCAACTCTGTTAGTGAGGATCTCTATATGGGTTATGTGTTTTCTAAGCCAGCCTGTGATGTCTGGGCTGAGCTTAAGGAAACATATGACAAAGTTGATGGTTCTTGTGGTATTTGATTTGTATCAAAGGATAAATTCATTTAGTCAAAATGGTATGAGTGTTGCTGAGTACTATCACAAGTTAAATATAATATGGAAACATTAGATCAAATCTTGCAATTACCTGCATGAACTTGTAATGCTGCTAGGGAGTTTAATAACTTTAGTAGTATGATCAAGTTAATGCAATTTCTTATGGGTCTTGACAGTGTGTACCAACATGTTAGAACTAGTTTACTAATAAAAGATGTTTTACCTTCTGTTAAAGAAGCTTTTGCAATAGTTTCAAGGGAGGAATCCCATAGAAACTCTATAGGTGGGTCAAGGAAAGGACAAACTGTTGGTTTTTTTGCTCAAACAAATCAACCATCAGACACTAACAAAAGATTTGATAAAACAGTAGGACAAACTTCTAAATGTACACACTGTCATAAAACTGGACACTCAGCTGATAAGTGTTTCCAGTTGATTGGGTACCCACCATGGGCTAAGGCTAGGGGTATGCAAAATAGGAAAGTGACTGTTAACAATACTAGTTGTGATAAACCTGATGTTCAGCTTTCTTCTTTGACTAGTGAACAAATGTCTAAGCTCTTAAGTTTGCTGTCTGATAAGAGTATTGATCCTCCTCAGAGTCATAATATGTCAGGTAGCATGTTTAATCATCCATTCTGTGCAAATGCTTTTGTTAAACCTATTTTCTGCTTTAATGTTAATGGAAAAAAGGTTAGGATGGGTTGGATAATAGACTCAGGAGCTAACCAACACATGGTGACTAGTGAACATGAGTTGTCTGATTATATTGATGTTTCTAATTTAAACATTCAAGTTAGACATCCAAATGGTACAAATGCTTTGGTTACCAAAATTGGAACCTTAAAACTTAACAATAAAGTGGTGCTACATGATGTCTTTATTGTTACATTCAGGATTTGTCAACAAAGAAAACCCTGGTGGCTGGTAGTCAACTTGAGGGTCTATATTTTTGTGGTGGATCATACATTAGTAATAAGGTAGGTGTTACTAATAAAACATTTGATCTCTGGCATGCTAGATTAGGGCATCCAGCTGATGTTGTGGTTAGGAAATTAGAGTCTATTGTAGGAACTATTGGTCCTAAAGATTCTGAGTTGCCATGTGATGTGTGTCACAAGGCAAAACAGCATAAGGAGCCCTTCCCTTTGAGTGACCATAAGTCTAATAGTATAGGTGATCATGTTCACCTTGATGTCTGGGGTCCTTATAGAGTCCCAAGTAGGGAAGGTTTTAGATACTTCCTTACTATTGTGGATGACTATTCCAGGGCTGTTTGGGTCTGTCTAATGAAGCACAAGAGTGAAGTGTTTGAAAACATACAAGAATTTGTTAACATTGTTAAAACTCAGTTTAGTAAAACTGTAAAGTGTTTTAGAAGTGATAATGGATTAGAGTTTGTTAACAATCAAATGTCTAAATATTGTAAAGATCTGGGTATATTTCATCAAACAACTTGTGCTTATACACCCCAACAGAATGGAATAGCTGAAAGGAAATATAGACATTTACTTAATATTACTAGGTCCTTGCTGTTTCAAAGCAACTTACCTGTTAAGTTCTGGTCAGAATGTGTATTGACTGCTGCATATTTAATCAATAGGGCCCCTTCTTCTCTTCTGGATGGAAAGACCCCCTATGAGATCATGTTTAACTTTGAACCCTTCCTAGGACACTTAAAAGTTTTTGGTTGTTTGTGTTTTTCTACCATTTTAAATGAGTCTAATAAACTAAGTGAAAGAGCTAAAAAATGTGTTTTCATTGGGTATTCTAATGAGAAAAAAGGATATAAGGTTTATAGTTTAGAATCAAAAATCACATCTTATTCCAGAGATGTGAAGTTTTATGAAACCATATTTCCTTTTAAAGATAAAAATGTTTTTCAAAGGTTTGATGACAACAACGTTGTTGAAGTTAACTCTTTAAACTTTTTTGATAATTTTGAAATTGAAACACAAACATCCAAAATCCCTGAAGAGCCCAATGATGAAGGAAGGGGCTCAGGTATGGCTGATTCAGGGACACGTGAGTTACAGCAATCCTCTTTTGTTGAGAACCAGGCTGGTGATTCTACTGAATCATCAAGTCCAGGTAACAACAAAAGAGATGATAAGGCTGATCATGTGATGACTGAAAATGAAAATTCTTCTATTTCTAAGGGCAATGATTCTTTAACTCAAAGTGTTAGAAGAAGCACTAGGGGGACTTCACTTCCAAGGAAACTTGATGATTTCATTGTTGAAGGGAAGGTTAAGTATGGCCTAGAAAGAGTAGTCAATTATGCAAACCTATCTTGTGAAAACAGAGTGTTTGCTTGTATGCTCAATAAAAGTGCTGAACCCAAAACTTTTAAACAAGTTGCACTTGATCCCAATTAGAATAATGCTATGAATGATGAAATAGAAGCCTTAAACAGGAATAATATCTGGACTTTAGTTGATCTTCCTAAAGGAAGAAGTCTTGTAGGATGCAAATGGATCTATAAGATCAAATATAAGTCTAGTGGTGAGGTAGAAAGGTTTAAGGCTAGGCTTGTTGCTAAGGGGTATAGTTAAAAGGAGGGAATTGACTTTGATGAAACATTCTCTCCTGTTGTGAAATTTGTTACCGTTAAAACTGTTATGTCTATTGCTGTTCAAAACAGCTGGAAATTGTTCCAATTAGACATTAATAATGCCTTTCTGTATGGTGACCTCAGTGAAGAGGTTTACATGGCATTGCCTGAAGGGTTTTTCTCTGAGAATGAGACCAAGGTCTGCAAGCTAAATAAGTCCCTTTATGGGCTAAAACAGGCCCCAAGAATGTGGAATGCCAAACTTGTTAGTGTTCTAAATGGTCTTGGTTTTTGTCAAAGTAAATGTGACTATTCTGTGTTCTTTAGAATATCAAATTCTTCTGTTGTCATATTACTTGTGTATGTTGATGATATTGTACTAATTGGTGATAGTGTTAGTGAGATTAATGAGGTTAAAACATGTCTTAAAGAAAAAATCATGATAAAAGACCTAGGAGAGTTGAAATATTTTCTAGGTCTTGAAGTTGTCTCATTAGGAGAAACTATGTGTCTTTCACAAAGGAAATACTGTTTGGATTTATTGGCAGAGTATGGCATGTTAGCATGCAAGCCTGTCAACAATCCTCTAAAGCCTAATCATATCTTAACTAACACTTGCAATGATAATTCTGTTAAATTGACTAACATAACTGGCTATCCGCAATTAATAGGAAAGTTGATATATCTGTCTCACACTCGATCTGATATATCCTATGATGTACAATATTTAAGCCAGTTTATGCATAGTCCTACAGAAGGTCATTTAAAGGTAGCAATGAGGCTGTTAAGATATTTAAAATTGGCTCCTGGAAAAGGTATTTCTTTTAAGAAAAGTACAAGTTTTAACCTCATAGCCTTCTCTGATTTAGATTGGGCTAAGTGTACTGTCACCAGAAAATCAGTGACTGGGTTCTGTATATTTCTAGGAGAGTCTCTTGTATCCTGGAAAAGCAAGAAACAGTCTACAATCTCTAGATCTTCTGCTGAGGCAGAATTTAGGGCTATGTGTTCGACTGCATGTGAAGTAATTTGGCTTAAGAATTTGATGTCTGAATTAAAAATTGAAGTTGAGTTCCCTGTTCATGTGTTTTGTGATAACAGTGCTGCATTATCCATTGCTTCAAACCCAATTTTCTTTGACTAAACAAAGCATTTTGAGTTAGACTTGTTTTTCCTTCGGGACTTAATTACTAAGGGTATTATTCAAACTTGCAAGATCAGCTCAGGTCAGCAAGTTGCTGATGTTATGACTAAAGGTATAGGAGTTGTTGTTCATGAGGAAATGTGCAAGTTATTGAAATTAGTTGACCCATTTGGTTATTAAACTGTGTGTGTGGGGGGGGGGTGTTAAAATGATGGTCATGTATACCAATTTATAATCAAATGGGTTAGAGTAATTACATGGTTAATCTCAAATATTTGAACATATTGCATAAGAGTGTTTTGCAGGTTATTGCTGACTAGGATGATGACTGGATGATTATGGTTGCTGACTAGGATGTTGATTGGATGGCTATGCTGATGGATAGGCTGGTATATGGACTTCATAGATGCGGGCTCAATAATATATAAGAGATTAGGCCCATCAGTATACATCAGTGGGCTTAACATAAAGGATTGGGCTTGTTATATGTTTGAGAAGTCAGTGGCCCACGAGATTATAATTATGAGTGTGTTTTATGTGAACGGTCAAGATCGTTTTGTGCTTTCTCTCTACGGCTGAGATCAATCTCACACGGATCCCTATGCACTCCTTGTAGCTGGCGTATAAAAGCTCTCTATCTCTCTCATCAGCTCATTATTCCAGATTATTATTCGTTCACTTTTCTCTCAAATAGTTTTTGTACTTCCTCTCTCATTGTTCATCTAGGGTTTGATTGTAACGATCTGTGAACGTCTTGTTCCAGATCTTAGTAGTTTAAATCATTCTATTGTTTAGGTGTTTGTGATCTTTTAGATCAGAGGGTTGTGAGGTAGAGAGTTGTGAACTTTGTATTATTCTTGATTGTTTCTTGGGTGTAAATAATTGGTTTGGGAATAATAAAGGTTTTAGTAGTTCTTGATATCATGTTTTTGACAAATAGGTTTTAGATAGGGCTGCAAACGAACCGAACGAACACGAACAAGGTCTTGTTTGTGTTCGTTTGTAAAGAAAATTATGTGTTCACAAACAGTTCATGAACACTTACCAAACAAGATTTTCTCTTCGTGTTCGTTTGTTAAGAAAACACTCATGTTCGTGTTCGTTTGTTAATTTTGTTCATGAACGCACAACACAAACGGACATTAATGAATACAAACAAGTGTTCATGAACGGAAACAAACACAGGCGAACATATCCTACTTTTGAATAACATTGAATTCACATACATTAAGACATTAGCTAGATACACCCAAAATATAACCTAATTGTCCAAACATAATTAGTACTAAAGAAGGAAGTTGGAGGTGGAGGGCATTAACGCTGGAACGTAGAAACATATATTAGATACAAAAAGTAGGTTTATTGATCTCATATAGTCATATAAGAAACCGGGTGCTATCCTTTCCGCTATAGCCCATGATCTATTAAGTGTCCGAGCTTCTACGGTAGCTTCGGAATCGGCCTTTTCTCTTAGTGGCATGGTGCTATCAATACGAAGAACAAAACTAACTCCCGAATCGTTGGAGATGTACATATGCTTAAAAGATCACTTCGACGCGATGGATCGAGTACAACATAAAACATCTCTTGGAGCCCAAAACAAACTGGAACGAAGAATACATGATGAAGAGGTGGAAGAAGGAGTAAGTGAACCCCTATTGGACAAAGAACTTGCATACGATGCTTCGATGCGCTAAAGTAGTTCAGACAAAGATTAACAAAAAAAAATGATTGCTATTGTTATATTTCGAATTATGTTTTTATGTATTTTATTTTTCTAGTTTCTTATTCTGATGACCTTAAAAAATAATAATAGTCGTATTTTTATGTTTATTTTTTCTTATCGGCGTATATATTTTTTTTTCTAATTGTGCGCGAAAAAAACTGATTACGAACCGAAACCAAATAAAAACCGATTTGACGAAACCGATCCAAAACCAAATCGATTTGGCCAAAAAAACGTTTTAAACACCTATAGACTCAATACGTATAAAATTTTCAAATAAAAACGCATTAATTTATACTACAGAGAAAAAAACGGCAGGGGGCGTCACCCTTGGACCTAAGTCGGCCGATCCATAGCTAGTCTCATGAATATGATTTATTGTAAAATAAAATTTTGTTTTGGCAAAAAGGGTTTCATTAAAAAAACTGCTAATTCACATATTCGGCATGTTGTTGCTACAAGAGTACAAGCCAATCTATATCAACAACTGATGTCGTCGCTATAGTGTACATAGAAACAAAATTTATTTAGAATACTACCGGATACATATATAGTAACAATTCATGGTTTGATACAAATTGACAAGATGCAACATTAATATATAACACAAGATAGAATACAAACATAGAGTTTGAAACCATGTGATTTACAGATTTAGTCCTACAATACGAAATAGTGAAACATAGAAAAGTAAAGATTTTAAGTCAAACACACATGCTATTAAAAATATAAATCTATATGCATTTTAGACTAGTCACATATACTTTTGAAACCATGTGCTAATTGTTTCTAACCAAACATTCAGCATTTGTGTTCCAAGACTACCCGATGACTAACTCTCGTCTTATACTCTTTCTTTTCTGTTTTTCACTAAATAACACTTTACAACTTATGACACCTATCTAGTTAAATTAATTACTTTTGCGTCCCTCGTATTCTCTTGTAAAGGGCTTTTATGGTAAATCTAACAACAAAAATTATGTATGCACAGCTGTTGGCGACCATTCTTAACAAATGAGGTTGGTTGCTTTTATGGTAATCGTACAAGTTTCTTCTTTCATTATAAGTTGTTTGGTTTCCTTTAACTTTTTTTGCTTTTATAAAAGAAAATGTGAAAAACATGGTAATAATGATTTAAGCTTGAAATGTTGATCGAAAGATACATGTTATTACGTGTGGCCATAGATTTAATGTAAGACTATACGGTGTGATACGCGAGCACTGCAAGCGTGAGCGAGCTACGTGGCTCACTAACACGACAACGGGGTGGCGCGAGGGGCCTTGAGCAAGCGAGTGTGAGGAGACTCACGTGGGAGGGAGACCCACAACAGGGTCAGGTGAGTGACCAACTTCCTTAATTTATCATGTGCTACGTCAGCGTCTAGTTATCGCGATATGAGAGCCTAGAGTTAGTGCCCAAGGCAAGCCACAACACATAGTCTAAGCTTGAAAAAAAGTGGTTGTGTTACTCGCCACATCACGCTGGCACACCACTAGTTCAATAAAAGATATGTGCACATCATACCACATTGGCCTCCAGGGTTTGCTTTTCGATTTCACAAAAAAGCCGTAAATAAACTCAGTGACTTAGAATTATATGTGAATGTAATCACAATTGGGTAAAGCCAACAGTAACGATGATAGATCTATTCAATTGACAACCTCACTCAGTAGTTGTAACATCCGCCCCTCATATTTTACCAAGATTACAAATTTAGTCCTTATATTATTACAATTACAAATCCAGTCCTTGTATTTTTTTTGGTTATTCTAAAATTAATAAATTTTGAGTTTTGTTAAACCTTAAAACATTGTTTTATAAACATGCTTCATTCGTTTTCTTATATACAAACATAAAAGTTTCAAGTATAAAAAGTTAAGTTTTATAAAAGTTTTAAAACTCTTTAGGTTAAGTAAGTTAACCCTAGTTAACTTTTATAAAGGAAACCTAACCAAATTTATAATACAACCTAACAAACTAACTACAGGGGCTGCCATTATCAAAAGATTCAAAAATCAGTCTCCCTCCTCCCCCTGTACACGCTTTTCCTGCGGTTTTCTGACCAGATTTTCCGGCCAACTCCGACGAGCATTTAAGTCGAGTTATGACGCGTTTTATCGACTTTTAATCATTTCAAAACAATTCTAAATGATCGTGCAACTGTTTTCAGTATATAAATCATGTATTAACGTTATTAAATCATGAATTAAATCGGGTTCTTTGGTAACCGTCGTGACATATAAACAAGACATCAAACGTTTCTTTTTCTTAAACAACTATATAAATGGAACCTATCACTGTGTTCGGATATCATTTTCGAAACTAAACCCAGTATGTAGAATGCCTAGCTAACACTCTAAGTGCTCTAATCGAAGGATCTAAGTCACGACAATAATTCTTCTTGTTCGACTCGTTTTCCAGATTGTAGGTCACTAATTTTGATGCCGTTTTGTTATTCTTATTATTCCGATATATCAAAAGCCCCATATTATAGAACGTTTATCTTGTGTTAATCGGGTTTATTGATTTAGGTTCTAGGGTTAAGGTTTAGGTTAAGATTGGGGAAGAAGATGAAAAACAGGTTAAAATAAAAAATAGAATTTCTTTTGAAATAATTCAACAAAGGTATTAGTTGGCGTAGTGGTTTGTGTTTGATGGTTGTGTAGAATCCACTCGGGTTTGAGTCCTTTTGGATGTGGATCTGTATTTTTTTTGTTATGTCTTTTCAATTTTCATTTTCTTATTTTTTTTAAATATATATAATATATAGAATTTGAAATATTCATAATAAATTCATTTTTGATTCAAAAATTATGAAAATTTAGGTGTAGACTCCTGACACCTCATAGAAAATTATCATATTTTTATTTTCTAGAAAAATATTTAATTTCATAATTTTTATTAACTTAATTTATTTAAATCATATTTAATTGATTAAAAATTCATTTTTAATGATTTTTATCTCAAAAATTTTGATAAATTATTTCTAATCATCATGAATTAAAATAAAAATTATTGGTTCAGAAAACATTTATTTTTATTGATTTCTCTATTTTTAATCATTTAAACATGATTTAAATTCATTAAATCAGTTTTAAATGCAAATAAATTGAGAAAATTTATGAGAAAATTATTTTCATTGATTTACATCAGAAAGCATTCATTTCTATAAAAATATTATTTTTGGATCATGTCTTGTATTTTTAGTCTTATTTATGTTTAATTAGACATAATTAATCATTTATTTATTTATACTATTTAACATCTATTTTATAAATACTTTTCTTATAAAATAGAAAATTTCCTATGTTTGAAAGTCTTAATTCTCACTTGTTTGAATCATTGTGTAACTCATAATTATTTTGTTCAAATATTTATGATTATTGTATTTATATACAATAATCTAGTTAAAGTAATTAACTAAATTATTTTGTCTTAATTATTCAAAACATATTTTTCATCTTATTATTCAATTGGAAATATTTAGACTATCATATCATATTCATAGAGTTTAATCATATACTAATTTCATATACAAAGATAATATCAATTTAATTTATCGCAAAACCCAAATTCCCCAAATCGACCTAGCAAACCCTAATGCCTTAGAAACCACGATACCTTAGACTTTTTAAGTCATTTTCCTCATTAGTATTCTTATACGTATAGATTGATTTCTTCGGAATTCCCAAGTTTACCTTGTGACGAGTTTTTTTGGATTTATCGCTTAGCAAAACTGTGAGTATATCTTTCCCCTTTTTCATGTTTTACACTTTTGGGGTGACTCATGTACGTTTATTACTTCACTCATTTAATCATGTTTTATTCTATATTCACAATCGCAATTCTTGTATATGTTTTACTTGTTGATCGTTGATAGTGTGTACTTATGACCTTAATCATTAACCCGGTGTGGACCTTAATCATTAACCTGAAACAATAAATATACCCCTTGTTGACTTACGTATTCGAGTTAAGTCCTTGGTTATTGTTATGTGTGAACGATGTTCTCTTGTCGCCTAGTATATATAATAATACTTATGAACGAATACTATATATATGTGATTCTTGATTCTTGGAACTAAAGGTTTGATTTTGGGTAGCATTTGTACACAGCTTGAACACTAAATTGTAGACAGTATAACACGTGAATTGCGAAACTCTTTTTCTACTATATGTATTCAAACAGGGTATGCTCACCAATACATTTTTGTATTGACCTATATTATTTTCGTACATGTTTCAGGTTATTTTTAGACGCCTTTTAAGCCTTTGGAATTTATACTTGGATTTTGAATTCATTGTATTGCAATTTAGATTGTTAGTTTGAATCATTGTACTTTTGTATCCCATTTCAATGTAATAATCTATTTAATTAATGTTTCAACATTTACACTTTAGTACCATGAGCTATTGAACAATCGTCACTATGTGACACCTCGATGTTTCCGCCATCGGTTGGGGTGTTACAGATTGGTATTAGAGCCATGGTTATAGGGAATTAGGTTATTAGAATGCCTTTTAGCCTAGACTATGACTAAGCTTAATTATCCAACTCCTCACGAAACTCGTCTTCTCAAGATGGTACATCCATATCTTCATCTTTATCTCCCATCTTGTTCTCCTTCTCACTAACCTCTTCAATCAACCCGACATCTTCTTCAACCTCACTATCACTCAAATCATCTTCAATGGGTTCTTGTTGGACCGAGGTGGGACTTCTTCATCCATTATTGTCTCCGGTTCTGGAGTGATATCAAATGGTTGTAAGTATGGATTTTCCCCTTCATACCAGTCTACATAGACCTTTGGTACTGAAGAGGCAAAAATACTATCGGGTTCCCTCCAAATAGGCATATAGTGATTTTGCATTTGTATATAGATGCCTTCTTCATTGTAACCAACCTGGTCGCGCTCTCTTATGTAGTTTGCTACAGTCTTTCTTCCACTAGCACCTGGCATCCTAAAAATCTCACTACAAACATACACTAAACAAACAAATCACGGGCACCAGATATATAAAAAAACAAATAAATAAATAAAAATATCTACAAAATGTCTAGAACCCCGACTCGGGCCGTTCTCGAAAGCGCACTGTGTCCCCGACAACGGCGCCAAAAACTTGATGTGTGAAATGTGTAATAAATAAATCGGTCAAGTTTTAAAAATGGAAAACCCTACAAAACCACCCACTAACGGCAAGTGTACCGGTCGCAGTGTAGCAGAGCAAGTAAGTCTGGAATATCGAACCGTGGACACAATATGGCGACTCTCGGTACTAAACCTCTATTGACTCCTAGCCTATTAATTTAGATTTTTGAGAAAATTACTTTTAAATTAAATAAATAAATAAATAAAGCAATTAAATCTACTAAGATAGAAACATAAACAGTAACAGGAAGCAGAACAGACAGCTCAAAAACTAGAGAGAAACTCAGATAATATGGAAAACAACTACCTAGGTCTAGAATCCTACCGCAACTCACAACGCTCGGAAATGGATAATGGAATGGCTACCGGGTTCCTAAAAATATGTTTGACTCAAGAAAACCCTAAAGAATGCTAGATCACCTCCCGGTCTCACTAACACCTCTTGGAAAATCCTAAGGAACGTGTAAATCACCGGTTACTAGTTCAGATCACCTCCCGGTCTCACCTCACCAGGGAATGCTAAGGTACTCAAAAGACTCGCCCACCTCCCGGTCTCGCTAATCTCAACACACCCAAAAGTGTGAAGGAGTTATCTAAGATTGTTGACAAAAACTCGAATTTGCTAGGGAAGCTATGGTAAATAAGTAAGGATCTCCTCCCGGTCTCACCTATACCCAATGTTGCAAAAGTCGCTAGGCGCCCCTAGTCCGCTGACAGGGGAGTTGGGTGTACTCGGAGTACACGGGGAATACTCGGGGAGTACTCGGACATGGTAAATATAAAGAAAATTAATTATTGGATATAATATATATATATATATATATATATATATCAAAATAAGCATAATTCATGTCAAATACGCATGTTTTTTTAAAGATACATGTTTAAAATTCAAAGTTTTCCGAGTACAAGGCCGAGTAGGCCGAGTACAAGGCCGAGTACAGGGCCGAGTAGGACGAAGATGACTGATTTTGACCACTGAGTACAGGGCCGAGTTGGCCGCCGCCGACTAGTTTGGCCGAGTAGGAGAAAGTCGCCTCGGAGGGGTTCCGAGGTCCGAGTAGTCGCCGAGTACAAGGCCGAGTAATCCGACTTTTACAACACTGCCTATACCCAAAACCTAAGAACTAGACAAACCGACACTCTATCTCCTCCCGGTCTCAAGAGTGGCAAAACACTAATTTCAAGGGCTTACAAGGTTGCTAATAGGGTTATCTAAGACAAGAAACCTCTAGATTAAACCACTAACACGAAGTCTATGGAAAACCACGCAAAACTCTAGATCTTGAAACAACTAAAGTAACAAACTAGAGAAAAACGCAAAGCAACAATCAAGCAAACCGATTACTAAAAGCATTCATACGCATTTTTATCAACATCACAAACATATTTTACCAAAACATTAAGCCAAAAATAATATTATCCAAACCTGAACGTCAAAAGTCACGAAATAATCATCAACACGACCTAGGTAGCATAAATATTTAGCCAATAATATTCATGAGAAAACAAGAAAACATACTCTTGGAATCTAATAAGTTCAAAACACGAAGTATCAAGGGGAAATAACCAATGTTGTGAAAACCTCGATCCCGTATTTGTCTTCCTCCTCTCAAGCTCCTCTAAAGATGTTGTCTGACACCTCTTTGGTGGCTGTCCGATCCAAAATAGTAATATTGTTGTCCGCCTCCTCTCGAAAAAAATGTGTCTCCCAAAAAAAATGTCGGCCCCTGATCTCCTCCGATTTATATTAATGTTTTTGCCGTCAATTGTGCCATCCAAAAATTTGTCACCATCATACACCAATAGAAGGTTGCCACATACCCAGAATGTGATGTCACTCACCCCAAAATGTGATGTCACGGGTGTATGAATCCTAGAACCCAATTCTTGAGGGGTACTGGTGGAAATATACACCCACCTAATCAGGAATCATACACCCTGGCCCATATCATACACCAATAGAAGGTTGCCACATACCCAGAATGTGATGTCACTCACCCCAAAATGTGATGTAACGGGTGTATGAATCCTAGAACCCAATTCTTGAGGGATGGTTGAAATATACACCCACCTGATCAGGATTCATACACCCTGACCCACATCATACACCAATCAAAGGTTGCCACATACCCAGAATGTGATGTCACTCACCCCAAAATGTGATGTCACGGGTGTATGAATCCTAGAACCCATTCTTGATTATTTGGACTTGGGCCTGATGGGTTGATTAAAGGATGTGTATAAAAACAACCATAAAATGCATTTTAAGGAGTGTTTAGTATCAAATGGTGTTGCTTTGATCTTGTTATGTCATTTCAGGATTTGACAACAAAAAGGAAGCAAAAATGACGTTTTGGAGTTGCCCGGGCGAGAAACGGAGGCATACGTGAGCTGGAAAATAAAAAACGGACGCCCGAGGAGAGTTGGCGTTGGATACGCCAAAATTGGCGTACCCTACGCCATTTGCGTAGGCAGGGGCAGCAGAGTTGACGTAGGCCAGCAGAGATTGGCTCGGGCTGAAATGGATTTGCGTAGGATACGCCAAAATTGGCGTATCCTACGCCAAAAGTCAACTTGGTCAAAACGTTTCCTTTTTCAAGCCAAAACTGGTGGGATCAATGTTTATGGCGAATTTATGGTCCAAGACTGGTTTTGGGGGGCAGTTTTGATCTCTATCATAATTATAAAAATCAACACCATTGAAGACATATGAACACATATCATTCTCCAAGCTTAGTAACAATTCTTTGAAGATTGAAGAACCTCTTTTGAAGATGATGAACACCATAGCCATGCTTGGCTAAAAACACTTGTATTACACTAGGGATGTAAGTTCTTGATACCTAGGGCTTAAACATTTGGGTATTGTTTAAACTTTTGATTAATGTTTTTATGTACTTGAATTACTTGTGTTGATTAGTGATTAACCTTATGTTGAACTCATTTTTAGTTAATTGATCTTGTGCCAATTTCTAAATGTTATGGACATGGTTCCTTGCATCAACACTACCATAGGATTGTATGTTCTAAATGATAAAGTATAGTTTAGTCCATTGTGAATGTTGATGAAACTTGATACCTAAGTTTATTGAACAATCAACCCGTTAGTACCAATTGCATTATCTTTGTTTATCCAATTATGCCCAATTGTTGAAAGCCCTAGTGTTCAATTACCCAATCCTTAGTGTAATCATCTTTATCTTATTGTTTACAAGTATTATTAATTATTTCTTACAAATTTCATTTTAAGTTTCATATTAATCAACAAACTTTTCAATCAATTTCTAAACATCAATTCATATATTGCATAATTAGCACCTTCATAAAACAACAAATTTAAAGTTAACTAGGAAATACTCACTAACCACACGCTCCTTGGATTGATACCCTACTTACCCTATCTATTTAGGTTATTTAGGCTTTGTATGAACCGTGACGACCGGCTCATCAGGGCCACGAGCCCAAGTAAGTCGTTGACTTTTTTCTATTATTATTATTATTATTATTATTATTATTATTATTATTATTATTATTATTATTATTATTAGTGGTGGTGGTGGTACGGTAGCGTAGCAGCAACAGCAGTAGCAGTAGCAGCAGCAGTAGTAGTAGTAGTAGTAGTAGTAGTAGTAGTAGTAGTATACTCCAAATAATATACAAAATACATAGGAAAAGAGATGTGTTTTGCAACACGTCAAACTTGCAAATGAAAACTCACCAAAACAGTAAAAGTTGAAAGAAAGTAGTGAATATTTTGAGTCTAGTATAATGTACATGCATATATACATTAAACTAGACTGGGGGTTGATGATGTAGGGTACCTATTGGGCCAAATCCAATATATAAAGTAGCAAGATAAATAATCAATATATTGGGCCAAGCCCAAGTCCAACAAATAAGCCCATTAGGGTTTTAACCTATCCCTCACTCTATAAATAGAGGGGCAAACCACACATCTAAGGCATATTGGTTTTCACATAAGACTTCTCTTACTCTCTCTCTCTAGAGTTATTCTCTCTAATAATATTTTCAGCAACAGGCTGAAGCCTTGAAGCCTCCGAGCTGCTGCTATACATTCTTAGAAATCTATAACCCTGCTGATTCTACAACAAAGCTGGCTGCCACAGCCACTACGTGTGGAATTACACTATGTTACTCGCAGGTCTCAGCCTTCATCGGCTTACGTGGATGGTGCTTAGTTGTAACTTGGGATCAATAGTTCCTTTCTTCAAGATCATACTTGATCTT
Source organism: Ambrosia x helenae (assembly GCA_030844895.1). Classification (NCBI taxonomy): domain Eukaryota; kingdom Viridiplantae; phylum Streptophyta; class Magnoliopsida; order Asterales; family Asteraceae; genus Ambrosia; species Ambrosia x helenae. The sequence goes on from CM061231.1 coordinate 28,823,043, forward strand.
TTCTAACATATCAATAAACTAATAACAACAACCTTCTGACTTTGGGTCGATCCTAAATCAGAATCATAACAATAATATCAAAACTCTTGAGCCTCGCATCTACGTTTACAACGTAGAGGGACACCACAACCTACGTTTGGTGAACCGAAACCCTTTAACCCTTTTACCCCTTCTCATACTAAACTATCCACCACCACCACCCATTATTCATATACATTATTATTATCATTACATTTTGTTATGTGTCAAACTAATTTGAACTTTTTTTTTTGTTTAGGAGTTTGAATGACTCCAGACGTAACTTGGTTTCCTGTCCTGTGGGACATGAAACCCAATAGATGACTGTAGCGCTACAGTTGACTTACACTCACAATCGAAATTTGTTAAATATAGGATGATAAATATGAAAATTATTTTACTATATCAAAATTGATTTACTAAATAATCAACATTCATTTAGTTAAAACTGTTATCCCGTGATATTAGAAGTTGATTTTACTATATTTGATTCCATACAAAAACAATGTTAACAAATACGAGAGAGTGTGACAAAATTAACAGCCAAAACTACCATAAATATATAGTTAATCACGCCATTAATTATTCAATTTTCTTCTTTATATATCTCTTCCTGTTAATCACAACTCTCAAAACACACACAGTCATGACAACATTGTTTCTTTATCTCATACTCTCTTTGTTTTTCCCCACCCTCATCTCTAGCACTAATGTACACCATCCTCAGCACCAGAGAGCGAATGAAGAAACTAGAATTGGAGGTCCGAATGCGACTTGATGCTGAATGGTGCATTTTTCGTAACATCGGGTGATGGAGTTAATTATCCAAGGGCTACAAGCCTTGAAGCAAGGCCGGCATCGATTGTTTCCATTCTCACTTCTAATGCAGGAGCTCTAGTTTGCAGAAAGGGCTCTCGTTGCTGATCCAAATTCATAATTTAGACTAGCTATCAAAACTATCAACATATATCTAAATGTTGGCTTTGGTTAGTTATCTTATTTATTTATGTCCCTTAATTATGGGCTAGTTTTAATTTTATTTGACTGCTTTTCTTTTCATTTTATGTTACCTTTTTAAGTCTTTTGATTTTGGTCAATATTGTTTCCATGTACAACCTCGGGTTGCCACTCATGGGATGTTTAATTTTGGACACCTAAGGATTTGGAGTATATGGCAAGTTAAGTAGTGTTGTGCATTACATATATCTATAGCATATTTCAATTATTCCTTTAAAACTTTGCCTATATTTGAATTTACAGCTTAATTTGTGATTGAAATTTGAAACAATACTTGAAATGGAATAAAAATACAATCTAAATCAATTCATACACATTTCATACACAAAGCTAGCTTACCTCGGCTCAATATAATAAAAGAGATTTTGATATTGCGTAAAATACACACATCATATTTCGACTGATGTCATGCAATAATTGGCTTTTTCGGCCGATGAGTCAAATTTAATTAAAAAAATAAACGAGTCCAGCCTAAGCTTAAAAACTACCAACGAGCCAAGCCCGAGCTTTAGAAACAATGCTCGAATCGAGCCGAGCTCAAGCTTGAACTGTCATAAGTTAACGAGCCCGAACTCGGGTTCGGCTCGTTTGCACCCTTAAATATGAATTGTTTGTTCCAACACTTGAAGCATGACTTCAAATGCAGGATGCAAAGCAAACAAGTTAGCGGAATTGATGATTTTGATTCTCTCATCTTCTAAAAGGGCCCTCTATTTTTTAGGTAGTTTATTAGTAAGAAAATAGGAGATACTCGTTGATGGGTAAGATGACACTTTATATTTTAGATGTTACATCAAGTGTATTTTAAAAATAAGTGAAGTAGTATTTAACGAAACACGGGTTCTAAACAGATTCCGACAAGTTGAATGCAAATTTATTTAATCACATCCAAAATTACGTATTCCAAATTTATATCACCAACACAAAACCAAAAAGCATAAATCCACATTTACTCAATTCTAAAAACAAACAAAGAACAATAACCCAGATCAAATAATATTTCATTTATTAGTTATTACCCTTCTCCTTTTCAAGCATGGCTCTAACCCTCATAGGCAACCCATACAACTTAATGAACCCAGCAGCATCAGCCTGATCATATATCTTCCCGCTTTCAAACGACTGTATGGGCTCTTTCGGCTAGCCAATATCACCGAACCCTTGTACAGCTTGAGCATCACTGAACCGGTGGTGGTTTTAGTGATGTTCTCCCTGAATGCATCCATGGACGCACGAAGTGGGTCGAACCACCGACCTACATAGACTAACTCCGCGTACTTGAGAGCCATGATGTCTTTGAACTGGATGGCTTCTCGATCGAGTGTTAGTGACTCCAGCTCATGGCATGCGATGGCTAAGATGGTCCCAACAGGGGTCTCATAAAACCCACGGCTTTTCATTCCCACTAGACGGTTTTCCACCATGTCGATTCGGCCAATACCGTGGCGGCCTCCGATCTCGTTAAGCTCAGTTAAAAGTGATGCAGGAGAGAGTTCTTTCCGGTTTATACAAACTGGGATCCCATAAACGATACCGATTTAAATGTACCTAAATAATTTTATTAATAAAAATGAGAATGCAATTCAACAAATGTGTTATGTTTTATATTTCGCACATACACGTAAAGGCAATGGACAGAAACAGGTTGGGCTTGGGCTAGGCTGAGCCTAAAAAAACAGGCTTTTGTAAAAAACGATACGATTCAGTATTCTAATATTTTTTTTTTTAAAATGATCTTGAAGATGTTATCAGAAATGCACATCGTGCGGACTGTTTGACTCTTTTCCTAGTAAACTTTTTTAAAATTTTCCTGCTTAGCAAGTAAGAGATAAAATATAATCCGAACTGAAACGTCCATAAAATCTTTACCAATAAGAAGTCAAGAGGGTGAAAAGGCAAATAGGACTTACTCGGGTTTGTTGGGTGCATCTTCTGGGTCAACTGACATCATGTACATATCCTTCTTGGGCTCATTTGCAGGGTCTTCCAAGATATCTCCCTTCAAGCCACACACCAAAAATCATTAAAAACCAATCAGGTTGAAACGGTCCATATTTTCAGTACAGGGCAACATAGGCCAAACCAGGATGGACCGGCCCACAAACACCTTTTGCCAAATTCTCGAGTTATTTTTTATAGATATAATTACAAAACTATACTTTTACAATAATAGACTTCGGGCAACTTTCAACACGTTTGACCCCGTCTCCAAATAATTACTTGTCTTTTCAAAACATACCTCATGACTGAGATGCCATAGATTCCTGTCTCAGCTATGACTGATATGCCATAGATTCCTGTATCCAAATAACTACTTGTCTTTTCAAAGCATCCTCCCTCCCTGTTATATCCCACTCCCTCCAAGGAGCCACAAATTGGAGATCAGGATTGAGAGAAAAGAACGTGAGCTCAAATCGCACCTGTATTGGGGAAATAATACACAAAGAATGTGAGCACAACTAGTTACATTGTATAATATTGATCTAGTTTAAAACTATAGTGAAAATGTCAGAACGATGAAGCATGCTTGGTCATTTCCCTTTCCTGTGCATCCATGAGCAACAGCATCAGCTTCAACTTCTTTTGCCACATCCACCATTGCCTGTTATCATGTGCATGGCTAGTATTATAAATGATACTATTGGTGGGTTAGCTAACGGGTATAAACAGGCCTGGCGCATTAGCCCCAAGTTAATTTAAATATCTCAGGTGCTAAATTATGATTACAAAAACAAAATGGTGTCAATAATAACCCAAATCTGGGTCAAAACCCCATTAGACCTTTTGTCATTTTAGTTAAATTTTTAACTTGGCTCATTTGACCAGTTCGATATAAAACAAGGGACACAAAACGTGGGGAAAAACTATTTAAAAAATGAGTAATAACTAATAATCAGAGAGAATTCACACTGCTTATCACCTATTCACCTAAAACAGAACGAAGGGATATATCAAGCTATGATTTTTTAAGAGCGTGTAATGATTATGCTAATATGTATTTGGGCTTCACCTTTGCAATGATGGATCGGGCCATTGAAGTACCCAGCAAGTATTTTCTTTCATATACTGCTCCATCTCTCAAACAAGGGTATACATAATCCTTCACGAATTATTCTGTCAAATCTTTCACCACCAATTGGCAGGCTCCACTCGCCTTAGCCTTTGCTTCTAGACCTTCCAGTTCTGAGATACCCTAAAACAGGAAAAACAGATAATTGGTTGAATAACATAGACCAAGCGACCATTGACCAACCACTCGCACACACTCTATTAAGTATTATGACGATCGTCATGCTTTTTTATTTGCAAGCTAATTAACGACGGTAAAGAATTCAACAGAACCGGCCTTTATTTCAACTAAAAGGACTATCCAGGGGGTGCCTAGCACCTCGGCTAAGCTTATTTGAAGTGTCTATCTGCCTGTATAATGTGATCAAGATACAAATCACAATAACCTTAGTCACCAGCTTATTTTGTTGAATAAGCTATTTTCAAGAAGCTTATTCCAAAAGGCTTATTAAGCTCAAAAACTTTTGGTAAAAATGCAAAATTCTTTAGGGGTTAACATGTAAATATTGTTGACTTAGTTACTTAGGTCATAGGGTCCTTGACTTAGTTACACGCACTTTTGCATAGGCATATTCACATGTGAATGGAGGTATGCATATGTGCTTGGGTATATTTATATGTGATTGGTTATTCAGTGTGAAGTAAATTTTTGGTTATTCATGCGCAAAAGAATGGTTTGAATGCCATTTGAAAGACACTCAGGAACTTACCTGACCAACATCTGCAGTAAAGCAGACAACCACGCAACCATAGTTCTCCTTGCAACAGTCAAGGTAAAATCAGCACATCAGATGCAATATAGAGATGAGCAATAGAAGTAAAGAAAACGTATAAAATAGTAATTAAATGAAAAATAGCATTATATTCATCACTTGAAGAAAAAAAAAACATAAATAATTTGAATAGAAAAATGTAACTTCTGAGGGTAATTTAAAGTTTTCAACGTATCAAAAAACCACCAACATGCTGAATTTAACACCCAAAACCACCTGAACTAGGAATTAAGAATTTGCATGGATTCATAGATTGTAGTAGGATTCCCATGAACCATATGAACATGTATATGATGATAACTAATTGAAAGATCTGCAACAAAAACGCTTCGAAGGCTACCTGCCTAGCACAAATTGCATTTTACCCAATTGTAGATCATCATAGTTACAAAAAAAAAAAAAATTAAAGACCATAAGTGTTAACACAATAACATAAATATGGAAAAAGAAAAAAGAGCTAATGTGTTAGAAGTTATGCCCAATATTGGTATACTTTATAACTGTAACCTAATTTCTGTTAAACATAACTAGCAAAAATAGGTTGTCCTCAAAAAGGAGATGGGAAGGTAACAAAACAAAAAACAATGAAGCCCTAAACAACATCTGCATTTATGCCACCTCACAGTAAAACTACTTTCAGAAGATACAAATGGCAGAAATAGTAAATTTTAGTTGATCAAAAATAGAAAGTGCCTATACTTCATTGTACAATACATGATGGCATTTTTTTCCATCATTTCGGTTTTCATTAGTTATTGTTCTCCTCTCTGTTTCGAAGCCGTTACATGAAGTAGCTCAGCGCTTTCGTTTTTCTAGAACCTCCCTCTCCGTATAGTTCATTCCATTGCATCAACTCGTTCATGTTTACAGACTCCGAAGACATAGTGGCACAAACCTGTAAGAATCGATGTATTCAGGTTCTGTTTTATGAAACGAATAAAAATAAAAGGCTACAGAACACTACATGGATGAAAGTCACCCATAGTATATTTTCTTAATGCATAATAAACTTTATTAACAGAACATAAGCGTTTTGCTTACACAATTTATTTTTGTTTTTAAGCCTATCGCAGACAGATTGAAAACTAGTCGATTTGGTAACAACTTGTGTTTTTTCTCTCTATGGGATTGAGCTAAAAGATATTTTTTTTTTACCTCTAATGGGATTGAGCTAAAAAATTAACTGAAAAGAAAACTCGCCAAATGGGACAAGCTGACATGCATACAAATACATAAAACTCGCCAAAAAGTTTAGGTTATCATTGTGTACTAATATAGATTTGTAAAAATTTACACAAGCTAATTATAAAACTGATCAAACTTATAGAATGGATAAAGTCATAAAACTAAAAGCATTTGCATGTCAAGACCATAACCCACACCAGATTGCCAAAAATCGCTGTTTCGACCCGTTAACGGCGTTACCCAACTTGCCGGTACATTCTGCCACCCCGACATATGACAGATATATATATATATATATATATATATATATATCTTAAAATATGTGCGAGGCGGATGTGTCAAACTTCAAGGGCCAAATGGGTGTGTTGTTTACCTATTCATGAGCAAATTTAAAGTCACCCAAGTTTAAATGCCGAATATCAGGACTTTCACTTGAAGGTGGAGCAGGTTTGCCTTCTGCTATAGCAGCAGCACGCTCTTGCCATCAAATCACAAAAAAAAAAAAAAAAAAAAAATTAAAAACTTCCTTCACAACAAAATCATTCACATTTTTCATCATAAAACAATCAATAATGCTTAAGATTTAACATCTCATCTTAAAACTCAAATCGGAATTGCCAGGTTCATACTGAAAATTGCAACATTTTTTCGGTAAAACTTGTGGTGGAGAAATTGGCAAGTTGCATAATTGGTCAAATGTGTAACTTTAGGTAGTGAGTTGATCTTATACATAGTTTAGTAATCAATTCAAAATATACTTTTTCGTAGAAAATGAATTAGAAAGTTTTAAGCATTATACACTTCACACTTTAGTCTCTCTTTTGACCTTACTTTTTAAGTCATTCCCTCAATCCCAAAAAAATGTAACCTTTCTATTTTAGTTTATCCAAAAAGGTTGACCTCTTTCAAGATATTTACCAAGTTTCCCATACTACCCTTAATTACACAATCACAAAACTGTAATAATTGTACATGTTTAAAACCGTGTGCATATGTTTAAAACTGTATAGTGAGAATGGCCTGTAGCTAGCTATTATATAATGCATTAGCTATACATTCCTAATACTTATTTTTCGTTTGGGTACGTATTTTGGGAGCCGAGTAATTTCTAAAATTCTACCCAGTTAACACAATAGACATAAAAGCATAACCCGAACCAACACAAACATGCCACTTCTATATAACATGGATACCTTTTTTTCGTTTTGTATGATCTCTCTAATTGGGCAATGAGCTGCAGTAACACACAGATTCTGCAATTAAATATATCAATAAGGTTACTTCCAACATTATCAGCATTCAAGAATATAAACACAAAAAGGTAGAATATGAACCTTAAGATCGCTTCCAGAATATCCCTCGGTCATGTTTGCCACTGCATCTAAATCCATATCTGGAGACAAATCCTCTTTGCTAGTATGACCTTTAAGATCTTTGCTCTATTGGGAGCATCTGGTAAATTCACCATCAATCTGAAAACGAGAAAAACATTACAAAAATCATTAGCATTCAAAACAGGCAAACCGGTAAAAAAAAGCTAGAAGTTAGGAAAAGAGTCGAAAGTTGTCTAAAGTGTATATTATACTACTTATGTTCGGAATTGATGTGTTTGATAATTGGAGTTGGTATAGAAACGGTTTGGAGGGAATTGGTATAGGAAATTTAGAGCGAAACTTGTAAGTTAGTTATTTGAAACTAAACATACATATATTTACAAATGAAGAGTTTTGACCCTATATATACAATTCTAATCGGTATGATTATAACCGACGTGACCCTTCAAACTAACATAACCGTTCCTAATTAAACGATTTCAAATTTTAAATTTGAATGATAAATCGCATAAGAATAATAGGAACATTCTGGTTTGTTTTAGTTGAAATCATAGTAGGGATAGGGCCGATAATACTGCTAACAAACTTCCTTCAAAAGATTAACAGATAATTCGCACGAATTGTTGGTTAATCTGGGCGATTGTTGTGGGTGTTGACTTTCTAAGTCAACTGATATGTTATAAACAAGCCTTATGTATAATTCGCGTAGGATAAAAACCAGATATGGCTCGTGGCTCGGCTGGTTGTTGTGTTGTGTGGTGAAGTGGTGGACGCGGGTTCGAGTCCCGGTCCACCCATTTTATTTTTTGAACATATTTTCCATATAAAACTATGTTTTTTTAATATATATAATTATACTAGATTAAAAATGATGAGAATAATTTTAATACTCATAAAATGTCGAGATTCGAAGATTTTTATTGAATAACATCCTTATTACAAACTAGATAAAATGCGAAACGTTACAAGTATGATTACAACCGACGTGACCCTTCAAACTAACATAACCGTTCCTAATATCCTTGTGACACAGCGGTTCACAAAGTGTTTTATCTAGACTTAGGATAACAATATTATTCTTCTTAACATATGTACATGACTGAAATAACACACGTTTAATAAATCAAGATTATATATTCTAACATTCTCGCCCCTAATCTTGATTTAGTACGAACTTGATTCTTCACTTGACGATGAACGGGATCTTTTCTTTGGTGGGAGATCTTGATCATCATACTCGGCATTCTTTCTCTTTTGATCAAAGTCTTCTTCCTTGACTTCCACTACCATTTCTCTTCCTTTATACTTCATATGATACCATTCCATCATCTCTAGGTATCAAACATAGACTTGTCTTAAATTCGTTGCAATCTCTTCTTTTGTCACTAAACTTGGTAGCCCTCTCCCATATCCCATCGACATTGCAATCACTGCCCAATTGTCGTAACTCGTCACCTTATCATAACCGCCGAATACTTGCACCTTTGTATAGAGATCTAACAAATTAATTGGATAACCATATCTGTCTCTTGGGGGCATTGGTGCCTTGTTTGATATTTTTAGGAAATCATACATAAACCATTCTATGGTACTCTCGAATTCAATCTCGAATTTCCTCTTATATCTTTCGACCATTGTAGTGATATGGATCAAGTCCATAAACACCACACAATCGTTCAACTTCGTGCCATTTGTTGGATACATAACCGGTCCCCTTTCCATGAATTCTTAGGCATCATCTTTATTAATTGAAAACGTTTCAAAGTTTCTAAAAACGGATGCCCTTTCTCTGTCCAAATCGCTGATTACTTCTTCCTTACCGGTTTCGATTGCTGTTTCCTTTCCTTTTCTTTTCTGTTTCGCTTCCTTATGTATCCTCTTTTTGCACGAAGTTTTTCTTCTCGGGACACTTAACCATAAAATAATCATCACCATCACATATCCTACACGTGATAATCCTTCTTGTTTTTTGGATAATCGGCCTACGGATGTAACACACATCCCCTTCAAACTCAATCTCTAGGCCTTCGGATGTCAACTTCTCAATACTTAAGACATTCCTTCTTAGAGTGGGAATATAAAATACGGACTTGATTTTATGAAACTGATTTCCACTCGTGATGATCACCGTCCCTTTGCCTCTAAAGTACTCTTTCCTATAACCGGTTGGATACGCTTCAATCCCATACGACTTGCTAAACAGTGTGAATTGATTCTTGTTTCCACACCCGTGTTCTTTACGTGTAAGACTCACAAACCATATGTCGTCCCAACCCTTTTCATCGGTTCCCTTAACCATAAACTCCGTCTTTCCCATCTTTCTCGGACACCCTCTTCTAAAATGAAACGGTTGTTTACATTTGCTACAACACATCGTGGGCAGATACTTGGGAACGTCTTTCTCGGCCTTCACTTGCCTATTAAATTCCTCTTGGGCCCTTGACAACTTTCTTTCTTGGATCTTTGATGAAGATCCGATGTTAAACTCCGAAAATTTGATGTTGATAGGGTTCTCACAACCCTTGAATTCCACTGCCATCTTGGCCTTACTTCTACGATCATCACGATCGGACAAACAACTAGTAATTAATGTGCACTCGTCTTCTTTTCCTATTGTATCAACATCTTCTGATTTTCGGTTAACATCAAATATACCACAGGTCTTGGATCTTGGCTCTGATGCCATGTTCGGAATTGATGTGTTTGATAATTGGAGTTTGTATAGAAACGGTTTGGAGGGAATTGGTATAGGAAATTGAGAGGGAAACTTGTAAGTTAGTTATTTGAAACTAAACATACATATATTTACAAATGAAGAGTTTTGACCCTATATATACAATTCTAATCGGTATGATTATAACCGACGTGACCCTTCAAACTAACATAACCGTTCCTAATATCCTTATGACACACCGATTCACAAAGTGTTTTATCTAGACTTAGGATAACAATATTATTCTTCCTAACATATGTACATGACTGAAATAACACACGTTTAATAAATCAAGATTATATATTCTAACAACTTATTCACAAAAAAATGGACAAAAAGCGTTTCAGGCCAACCAAGAAACTATTTATTTTCACCCAAACCCGTTTCCACATGTTACTAACCCAATCGTAAAGAATTGGAAGATATTTTACCTACGCGGAAGCCTTCTAATGACTGCCTCATCAAGATCAAAAGGTCGGTTCGTGGCTGCAATAACAAGAACTCTTTCTGTATCTTTTGTGCGTAATCCATCCCAATTTACCATAAACTCATTTTTCATCTTACGCATGGCTTCATGTTCCCTAGGATTCTCCCTCCGCCCCAACATGCTATCCACCTTGTAATATGAATTAAATATGCTTTATTGATTAGTTTATTAAAAATACAACAACAACAACAACAACAATAATAATAATAATAATAAATGAAATATTTCATAACCGTACTTCGTCCACAAAAAAAAAAACACTGGGGGAAATTTTGCTAGCCAACGTAAATACAACCTTGACGTACTTCTCACCCTCACCAAACCACTGCTTAAAAGAAAATGGAAATATATGAGTAAGAGGTTTGTTAATGAAGTAATTTAATTATTTAACTAATCTGCAGACAGTTGTAAAAATTGACCTTTGATGTAATGTGTGACAGTCGTCAGCTTTGTCTTTTATCTGTTGTCAAAACTAGTCCATATATATATATATATATATATATATATATATATATATATATATAAACGTGAGTTCTTTTATAGTTACATTTTTTTTTCTCTTTAACTAGAAGTGTTTACATTTAAAATACGTATTGTAGTCGTAATCCAATAATGATGCGTCGTTCATAGAGATAGTTCATCCCAAATTTTGAGCATTTAAATTTCATAAGGATTTGAAAAAAAAAAAAAACTTTTATGTTAAAGTTTAGATAACTTGGTTAGATTAGTTGGTTTTTATAAAGGATTATTTAACTAAAATTTCAATTAAACTAACATGTTAAACTAGAGGGACCATTACTGTCAATAAATGAAAGTTAAAAATGCAGCCTTCCCTCTTGTTTTTGCTGGTCGCGTTTTTCCGGCAGCCTCCGGCGGCCGGAGATCTTTTCCGGCGAGACCCAAATCACCCTTTTAATGCACTAATCAACCAATATTAATGTTCCAATACGTTTCTCCACTCTGTAACAATTATACCCGAGTCACATGATGAATTTTTAACGCGTTTTTATTGAGTTTGAATCGGGTTTTAATGGTGTAACCGACCGGGTTTTAAAGAAGCTTCAAAACGCTCGAAGTTCTTATTAATGCTATAAATTAAACACTGCTAATCGTTCCTCAACATTTACTCGATTAAAACCCCAATGAAAACGAGCGTAACACGAGTAGAACACCTGCAAATCGGGACTTTAAGGTCTCGGCCCTTCATCCTCATATTTCGAACTCGCTACACACTGGTAAGTCTCAATTGTTATGCCGTTTTGTTTCTTGTTTGGGTCCGATTAATAGCCCCTTAAACGTAGGTGTTATCAGGGTGTTATCAGATCAATTGGTTTTAATCTTAGGGTTAGGGTTCTTAGGCTAGAGATTTGGGGAAGAAGAAGACTTAGAGTGTTAATGGGATAAATATGTTTAAGTTTTAAAATAAAACACAAATAAGGGAATGGAGCAATGGTTAAAGCATCTGAGGTACATAGAGGGGATCCAGGTTCGAATCCCCTTAGAAGCACAATATATTTTTTGTCTTTTCCATCTTTACTTGATTATATTTTAAAAAAAAATAATAATAATTATATATATATTATTCATAGTCTTAAAATATTTCTAGAAAATTCATTTTTACTTCAAAAGTTATGAAAATTTAGGTGTAGCTTCTTGATACTTCATAGAAAATTGTCATATTTTTAGTTTTCTGAAAAATATTTATTTTCATGATTTAATTAATTTAAATTGTTTTAATCATAATTAATTGATTAAAAATTCATTTTTAATGATTTTAATCTCAAACTTTTTGGGTAATTATTTCTCATCATCATGAACTGATAAAAAAATTATTGGTTCAAAAACATTTATTTTTATTAATTTTATTATTTTTAATCATTTAAACATGATTTAATCTTGTTAAATCAGTTTTAAATATAAATAAGTTTATAAAAATTATGGCAAAATTATTTCTATTACTTTACATCAGAAAGTATCCAATTTATATAAAAATAGCATTTTTGGATCATGTCTTGAATTATTAGTTTTTTTTTATGTTTAATTAGACATAATTAATTATATATTTATTTACATTATCTAACGTCTATTTTATAAATATTTTTCTTATAAAATAGAGATGTCCTTACGTTCGAAAGTCTTTATTATCATTAGTTTGGATCATGGTGTATTCATAATTATTTAATCAAATGTTTATGATTATTGTATTTATTTACAATAATTTAGTTAAAGTAATTAATTTAATTAATTTGTCATAACTATTCAAAATATGTTTTTTTATCTAAAAATTCAATAGGTAATAATTATATTATTTAAACCACATTTACAACCTTTCATATATTATTTGTGATATACAACTTTTACATTAACGCGACTGATCATAAAAACTCTAATTCCCCAAATCGACTTAGCAACCCTAATGCCTTAGACCCTAGATACCTTAGACTTTTTAGACACTTCCTTATTAGTATTCTTACACATTATAGGTTGAATTCCTCGGAATTCCCATTACTTAGCTCACGACCGCTTAAGTGGATTTTGATCGCTTACGCAAACTGTGAGTATATCTTTCCCCTTTTTACTATTTTACATTTCGGGGTGACTCATGTACTTACTATCAAGTTTATATTTCCTTTTACTAAAATAGCAATTCTTATGTGTGTTTGCTTGTGTTATTTTGTGTATCTATGACCTGTCAAATCATTAACCGCTGGGCGGCCTGGCATTTCAATGAATAGTACTATGGTTTATACCCTTGTGACTCTGTTGAGAGTCCTCGTCATTGCTATGTATTACATTACTACTAGCGCATACTATATATATCTGCTTTCTTCTCTTAGGGTTGATTTGACCCGGATACCACTTATTACATAATTGCAAACAGTATACGACACATGAATTGCTAAAACACTTTTCTACTATATTTATTTAAACAGGGTATGCTCACCAATACAATTTTTGTATTGACCAAAATATTTTGTACATGTTTCAGGTTGTTTTGAGATGCATCCTTTAAGCTTTCGGATTTATATTTAGATTTTGATTCATTGTATTTCAATTTAGTTGACAGTTAGTATCGTTGTATTTCATTCCAATGTAATAAATTATTAAATCAATGTATTCAAATTTACACTTTAGTCCATGAGCTATTGAACAATCGTCACTACGTGGCACCTCGATGTTTCCGCCATCGGTTGGGGTGTTACATAATGCTTGACATTGATATGTTTATGAAGTTAGCACCATCTTCAGTAGCCACAGCCTTAGCCAACATAGTCTTTCTAGTTCTGGGAGGCCCAAACAGAAGAATACCCTTGCATGGCTGTAAATGTAATTTCAAAGCAACTATTAGACCTCAGTTTTGTTCGAATACATTTTAATATGTAGCCGCCTTATAACCATGTCAGATCAGTATGCATAAGAAGAAGAATAACGTAATTTGACCAAGGGAGTAAATCTACAATAAAACATTGACATTACCCATTACAAGATAAAATATCCATCATTATTTGTTCATACGAATACATAACAAAAACCATATACATAAGACATCAAAGGAAACAAACCCAACGCCTATGTTGTTTTCATTGGAATCCAACATAACCTATTAAACAAATAAGAATCACAAGAAGTTAGAAACTCGTAAGGGTAATTTTCTAAAGGAATAAATATATGATCAAAATTATTTATGCGTATATATGTGTGTATAGATTATATGTGTGTATTTGATAAATGCACTATTTTTCCCATTTTCATAATTCATTTTATGTTTTTTTCATTTTTAACCTTACACAAAATTAACATAAGAGCCTATTATATTAACTTCTAAGTTGGGAAGTAAAACTTTATCAATTAAGTGTAGAACGGATAACCTTCGAGCTCAAAATTGACCAAAATCATTTTTTAATGAAAGGCCAAATTCTAATTCTCAAATTAAACGTATGGTAACTAAATAATTTTGAGAGCTGAGGGAGTATCAATAATTCTATATTCATTCAACAACAACATTTGTTTTTTTTTACAAATAATAAATATGCTAAATTTGAACTTAGGACTTCATAGGTGATAATGGGGAGACCTTCTCAAGCCTAATATTTGCATCATTTGTTTGATATTAATCTAAGTGTAATGACTAGTGATAAAAAATGATGATGCTCCAAAAGCTTTATAAAATTATATCCTGATGGTATGTTGCATATGTATGTATAGATGAGAATACGATGTCATTTACAATTCGAACAAATCCGATGGCAACAACAAAGCGCAATACAGATTCGACAAGAATAGAACGCGAGAATGGACAAAATAAATTATGTAAGAAATCAGTTTTGCATTTTAGACATCTGCGTTCCCCGGCGGTTCAAAAACCACTAGTTACTTTGATTAACTACAAACAGTTGGGAACACTATATTGTTTAGCTCTTTCAAACTTTATTAATCGATCACGTCTTTCTTATTCTTCTTATTATAATCACCAGGCTACCAACAAATGTATCCATCGCATAAAACTTAACATGTCGTAAACGAAGTTGTTTTTTAACCAGGAGGAGGAAAACTGTTTAGTCGATTTCTGGCCCCTAATATAACTTTTACATTATCCCCAAACAGTTATATCTCTAACTTCAAGTTGACCAGTTTCGTTATGATTAACGCCTTAAAAAAAAAGAATTGTAAACCAACATTTTTCAAACCATCATACCTAATGTTTGTGTTGAATAAACCACTATTTCTACACAAGAATGTAAACAAATGATTACTCTTCAACAAAGAAGGTTATGTAGGATAATGTTTTTTTTTTTTCATTTAAATATCCAAAAGACAGCCAGCTTTCAATCAAGAAGAAACATAAATAAATACTTGTCCCCAAAGTGACTCACTATTTGGTTTGATCGACAATAGGAAATTTTATGAAGAACACGCCAACATAATGAAAACTGTAGTCTAAAAACCATCACATGCACAGAAAGATTCGTGATAGCAGAAGTACGTAAGACTTCTACAAGATAAAGGCATGCTTATTATTATTAGGGAAAAGTGAATATGAGGCTGTTACGCATTTAAGCTTAGATGCGAAACCAATCAAAACTGCGTCGTTTTGCTTGAATATTACTAAAATTAATTTTATTCTTCTTCTCTATTTCTTCTCCACTAATTTTGCTATTATTGCTTTATCTCTTTTCTTGTTTATCTCCATTTTCAACACTAACACCATAAACCAAATGACTGAAAGCACCAAGTAAGTTAAAACTCAAATGGAACCTAATCCGTATCTCTTTAGATGGTGCCGGTAAAATTTAATCTTCACATATATATATATATATATATATATATAGGGGCAGGATCAAATACAAAGTGATATAAACGTGCGAAGCGTGCGAAGGATCACTTTGTACATGATAATTACGTAATGCCTTCATGAACATACAAAAACATTACGTAATTATCATTATGTAATTATCATGCACAAATGCATGATAATTACGTAATGATAATTACGTAATGTTAATTACGTAATGCCTTCATGAACATAAAAAACATTACGTAATTATCATTACGTAATTATCATGTACAAATGCATGATAATTACGTAATGATAATTACGTAATGCTTTTGTATGTTCATGAAGGCATTACGTAATTATCATGTACAAATATCCTTCGCACGCTTCGCATGATTCTTTATTTTTGTAGAATAACCGCCCCCTATATATATATATATATATATATATATATATATATATATAGGGTAAGGATAATGTGGAAACCCACTCTTATAGTGAAAACTCTGGAAACTCTGACTTCCCAATTTTTTTTATTTTTGAAAAAATTAGGGCATGTAATATACATGATTTTAAGCATTTTGGGCCAAAAAAAAAAGCGCCGAGCACTTTTTAAAAAAATAAATAAATAAATTTTCGACTAACACATGTTAAGCCAAACTAACACGTGTTACCCATTTTTTACCCGAACACGGTTTTTATTTTTATTTTTTAAAAAAACGGCTCAGCGCTTTTTTGATTTTTTTTGGCCCAAAATGCTTAAAATCATGTATGTTACATACCCTAAAATTTTCATAGAAAAAAAATCGGGAACTTAGAGTTTGATAGAGTTTTCAAGGTTTTCACTATAACAAAGGCTTCCAATATAACCTTATACTATATATATATATATATATATATATATATATATATATATATATAGGAATGAGATCATTTGAGAACTCACTTGAGTTGCGAGAACTTGAGAACTCGTCTGGACCAATCACCAAGTGACACACATGCATTTTTGTAATTTTTTGTATTATCTTAATAAGGGGTAAGAAAGTCATTGTACACATTTATTTATGGGGTTTTTTGTAATTTCAACATGTAATGATTACTCCCCTTAGTCCCCTTAATTAAATAATAATAATAATAGTATAAAACTGAATCTCTCTCTCTCTCTATCACTTTAAACTTCTTCTTCTCTCTCTCTCTTCTTCTCACTCGTCCCCTCTCTCTCTCTAAAACAGAAAGAACACCAATCAAGCAAAACAATCATGACTCCCTCTTTAAAAACACATACACGACGGTGCTGTGGTGGTGGATGACGGTGGCTGACGGTGGCGGGGGGGGGGGTTTGAAGGTGGTTGATGGTGACAGTGGAGGTGATGGTGGGTTTCGTTGGTGGTTTTCGAAGGGCGGTGGTGGTTTCGATGAACAGATCGTTGGTGGTCTTCTCTCTCTCTCTCTTCTTCTTCTCTCTTGTTCTCTCTATAATAATAATAATAATAATAATAATAATAATAATAATAATAATAATAATAATAATAATAATAATAATACAAAGAATCTGGATCTGGGGGTTTGCAGGGGTGGTGGTCCGGTGATGGGGGTTTTGCAGGGTGGTGCAGAGGGCTGGAACAGGAAGACGAAGGAAGACGATGGTGGATCTGGTGGTCTTGACCGGTGGGTGTGGTCTCTTCTTCTCTCTCAGTCTCTCGTTCTCTCTCTATAATAATAATAATAATAATAATAATCTGTATCTGGGGTTGCAGGTGGATCCGGAGGTGACGACGAGTACCGATCTGTCGAGGTAGGGGGTGGAGGTGATGTGAATGGTGGTGGGGTGTGGATCTAAACAGGTATGGTGGTGGGTTGTGGATCGGGCTCTGAAACAGGCGTTTTGTGGATCTGGGTTTTGGGTTCTGAAACAGGTATGGTGGTGGGTTGTGGATCAAGGCGGAGGACGACTGGAGCACGGTGATGGGGTCTGAAGACGATGGATCTGGTCAGGTATTATATTATTATTATTATTATTATTATTATTATTATTATTATTATTATTATTATTATTATTATTATTTAGCAAATCTGAAAGAATGAACAGATTTGAATTTTTTTGATTCTGTTATAGAATGTTGTTTAACCAAGGATTGATAAGATAGAATGTTGTAGTCGGATTTGTGTGGTTTTTATGTGTTAATTGTTTTTTGTTGTTGTTAATTTCTTAACAACATATTTGAATTTACACCG